>OX375869.1:101674549-101877747 GCA_947359475.1 Heligmosomoides polygyrus bakeri
TCACTTCACATCGTCCCGTGATTGAATTTTCCTTTTTTAAAGACTTTTTTCGCAGAAGCGAAATGATTATTGGACCTTCCGAGCTTCCGCATATTTACGGGTATATAAAATGCACATTATGTTGTTTTTACAGCTGTTTGGAAACAATGTTATGGCCTAGCAGCACCGATTCAACTGCTTTAACGTAAAATTCGGAAGGAATCCACAGAGTGGCCAATATTTTCGCGACGTCTCTCCAATCCAGCAAACATTCACCACCCTACTATCCGCAAGGAGAATGTACGCTTTCAAGAATTAGAGTTAAGAAAGCCAGCACTAGACATATTTTTATCCAAAGCGCGTTCAGAATATCGCCTTCAAGCAGAATGCGTGGCGCATCCGAAAAACTCTCGGCCGTCACATCATTTTCTCAAATGATCCAAAGCAGAACAGCCAAAACCGAAGTGGAGACAATGAAGAAACAGATATCAGTACCAGCCAGATGAGGTGATCGATACGCATCGTTTGTTAGGGGTCATACGGCTATCCGGCTCTCCAGATGCAATTATGGGATTTGTCACCTAGCAAGGCTCGGCATGGGATCACCAGTGATATCCGCATACCGGCGACTCCGCTCGTAATACGCTCTTCAGGCTTTTTCCTCTTCTAAACAACAAAAAATGAAAAGGAAAATAATCAGGCGGTAATCAATTCCTTTTTGGGATGCGCCACGCATTCCACTTCTACTGGGTGTTGTGGAGGCAAGCTGAATGCCTACTTAGCCTATACAATGACTTGGGCCGTGGATAGGCGATGAAAAAGTCGGCGCTCTTTCCTTCCCGGAGAAGTCTGGTACCAATTCACCGACCCCGGAGGGATGAACGGCTTGCTTGGCCTGGGTGGAAAATCCGAACCAGGAACCTGGTATCGGGTGCACACGACAGCCGGCGCCTCCTCCAACTGTGCTACCACGCACGCTTTTCAATATTACATATTTTAACGCATATAGCAGATGTTGGATTCGGCTTAATTTTCAAAGAATACATGGTTTAGCCACAAACTATTAGGTTGTAACGAAATAAATGGCACTGAACCACTGTAAATTTTTAAACAGTTAATATCTCGGCTTGTAGGCAAGTTTATTAATCGATATAAAAACCTTCTGATTCTACACATCTTCGCCAATGTGACACAAGCTTTTTTATCCCAGTAGCGTAAGAATCAGAAGTTCTGGAATTGACGAAATCTTCGAAGGCACTTTCGGCATCCTGTTGGTATTTGAATATTTTCCCTACCAAGAAGTCGCCAAGATGCTTCGAAGAAATGGTGGTCTGTTGGGGAGAGGTCGGGAGAAAACGGAGGATGTGGTAGAGTTTCAATGCTCAGCTCATTCAATTTCTGCAACGTCATTCGTGCTACATGGAGGCGAGCATTGTCGTGCAGAAGGAGAACTCGCCTTCGGTTTACCAAGGATAACCTTCAACTTTTTCATCATTTCTTCAATTTCAATGCAGTACTTCTCTGCCGTGATGGATTCACCGGGAGGGAGGAAGCTGTGGTGAATAATTCCCAGCGAACACCACCATACTGTCACCATTACTTTCTTTTGGTGCAATTCCGGCTTCGCAAAAACCTTGGGGCTCTCATCGCTGTCCACCCACTGTGCCGATCGTCGCCTGTGGTCGTACATTATCCACTTCTCGTCACAGGTTACGATGCGATCAAGGAATGGGTCCGTTTCGTTCCGTAAAAGCAGTGCGGACGAGATCTCATATCGTCGGTTTCTTGGCTCCTCAGACAGCTCGTGAGGCACCCATCTCTCCAGCTTTTTGGTCTTTCCAATTTCCTTCAGATGCCGGGCAGCTGTGTTGTGACTGACGCCAAGAACCTTCGCTATCTCCCTGACCTTTGTGTGGATCCTCCTCTCCCACATCTCTCAGCTTGTCCTCATCAACATCACTATGCCTCCCACGACCTTCATGTTCTTCCAAGCTCTCATCTCCATTCCGGAACTTCTGATACCAACGACACGCCGTCCGAATTGTGGAACATCCTCGATCGAATGCGGCGTTGATCTTCTCGTCCGCCTCCTTAGCTGTATTGCCCAGCTTGAATTCATACAAGTAAATGCCTCGGATTACCCTTTTGTCCATCTGCAAAAAAGTCAATAAAACTCTTAAGTTTTCCCACTTTTACATAGAAAATTTGGCACTCTCCGGTAGAGCAAAGTTTGCGCTTCTAAACGATATGCCACATGTTACGGTTTGTTCTTGATCGAACGCGTAAAGGCGCGCCAAAAAATGGCGCGAGCCAGTGCCATTTAATCCGTTACAACCTATGTAATAAAAAGCAAAAGCAGGAAGAGAGAACAGCTTTAACTAACTCCTCTTTGAGATGCGTTGCGCACTCAAATTCTATGGAATATCGTCGAAGCACTTTAAATTTGGCATACATAATGAGTAAGGACTTAGTTGTGGAAGCGTACTACCGTTCTATCTTTAAAGAGAAGTGATCTTAAAATGCATGTGCCAATTTCCCGAGTTCGAAAGGATGAACAGCTGGATTTTTCTGGACGGGGCTCCAACGAAGAAAGTTGACTTCAGAGTGCACGTGACAGCCGACGTCACCTCCAACTGCGCTGCGGTGCTACTGATCTCGTTCTATACACTACGCCAAGAGCTACGGCGAACAAACAGGCCGTTGCTTTGTTTTACACATTCGTTTAAAGTCTACAGTGTCTAGTTTAAAGCCTGTAGTTAAAAGGTGTTTTGGTGCAGGCAAAATTCTTACGCCATAAGGGACCCGAACCCATTTGCTTTCCGGGCAGGGTACTAGCCCTGGCAGCGCTGATTGGCCATTGCAACGAGGACTTGCCAGCAAGCCTATGCGAAGCGATCTGGGGCCATATAAAGCCCATCATGGAGACAGAAAAGCAAGCCAATCAATTTCTGTGCTTCAGAATCAATAATAGACAGGTAGAGAGAGGTGTGGAAGTGTGCGTAAGAGTAGGCTGTTAGCACGACTGGAGTAGCTGGCTGGTCGGATTAGAAACGCACGGTAAATAGACGGACGGCAAAAACGACGGAAACTGCACGACGACACGGCTGAGTCAGGTCACTCCCGCGACGTGAAAGCGCGTCTGAAGCACGACCGGCGACGTTGCCTGTGAGAAGCGGTGACGAAGAGCCGCAGCGGCCTGTGTCGTCCGCGTATGGTCAGTTCACGCAGGTGGAAGGTATTAGTCAGAAGGCGATCGATACGCTCTCCGCTTCCCAGAAGACAAACAGACAGGTCGGAGGGCTGAGATAGCACCGTCGGCAGCGACACGGTCGAGGGTAACCCAAGCGCTGGCTGGCCACTCGTCCCGCAAACAAGCCCTCCGACACGGATATGATGGCCCTGGAGAGCGGTCGCCGGTCGGATATCACATCCGCCGGCAGAGCTGTGACTCAACGGCGGCTACTGTGGTCTGAACGCGGAGTTAAGCCTCAAGATGAGCCTGAAACTGTTGTCCTTGGGCTAATGTGGACCGCCGATGTGCCAGACTGCCAAAATTGAATTGTAATTAATAAAATATATTGTAGTTACCCGAACAGAATTTCACCCGAATTGTGCGTAACATGCTTGCCCATCGGCTGCAAGTTATTCGAATTTCCCCATCCCCCCTACGATGCAGCGGAGAAGTTGAATTCGTGGCGCACCCCAACAGTTATTGATTGTCGTCGATCGATATTGATCAAACTATCGATTTTTTGTGGATGTCGTCCAGGCGGTTCGAAACTTTAGCCCTGGAGGTAGTCGAGGTCGCTCAACACGAATCTGAAATTCGTTTTTGAAGTATCGATTACCATTAATCGATACTGATCAAGCTACGGTGCCGGAAAATAGCGGAAAATGCCCAGACGTCTTCTATGTGCCAAGGGATTCAGAAGACGCGCGGAATACGTCGCATGACGTGCCTGGACTCAATAGACGTGCCAAAAACTTCGCTCAACGTGTTTTGGGATTCAGGTAGACGTGCCGAAGACGTCGTCCAGAGTGCCCGAAGACGTCGTTCGCTAAGGGTGGATCATTGAGGGGGACCAGTACCAGTAATTGGGGACCGGTTCACTAAGGGAGGACCAGTAGTGAGGAACCAATAGATCGCCCTATCATACTATACGCTGTACGTACTGTGAGCCTTTTGTACTCCCAGGTAGGGGAAAAAACTGTAGAAGTAGAGCAGCTAGCCCGATATGATTGTCCTTAGCTTACGTTAGTGACACTGCAACATCGCGCGAAGCGCGCAACTGCGAAGCACGCCGATAAGCGTGACGGAGCGCTTGTTCTCCTATACCTCTGACCCAATCCTCCTTCTTAGAAGTGAAGGAAAATGAAATCTCCTGGTTGCGGAATCGAACCCTGCACGCTGAATTGTGCTGTTTTCCCATGTCGACGACTACGCATTCACGAATGTCGATTGAAGCGGAAATTTCTTTGTTTACGATCAGCTGATTTCGTGGTCAGGCGTAGCTCTCAAAGTGGACACTGCAACTCCCCAGAGTTCCAGTCTCTTAGCAGCGGCAGCTATGAGTAACAATGAGCAGCAGGCAGGGAGAACAGAAGGGCGACCTCGCCGAGTGCAAACACACACACTCGCAGCCGAACTCACAGAGCAGCAGGTCAGAGCGATTACCGAAACCAGACATACATCGATGGGGATTACGCGCTTCCGGTTCCGATTTGCCTAGGGTTCACTGGAGAATGTATGTCTCTACTGTCATACCGCACGAAGAGGCACCGTAGATGCTTAACTGTGTTGGTCTGACCCACCCTGGGGCTCAACAATCTCAGCAACACTTTCACTCGCTAGAGATCCGTTTACGGAAAACTTTGAGTGCATGGCGCAGTCCTACGGCGAAATATCGATTGCTATCCTTCTCCAGTAATTACCATTCTGGGCTGGCTGCGTGGTGTCATTGGTGTCATATCCGTCCTGCGTATACTATAGGATGAACGGTAATCCTGTCGCCCGCAATCGAGTGTCTGTTCTCAGCCTTGCTTGCAGAGCGAGCAGTTTCTAGTGGCAACACGTGGTGGAACGAACATATTTTTGTTTATTTTTACTTTATTTTTATTTAATATTTATTTATTTTGTTTTTATTTGTTGTTTATATTTCGTTATATTTTCATATTTTTTAAATTTTCATCTTTATTTTTGTTTTTAGATATTTACTCATTTTTTAAAAAAATTATTTCTAATTTTTTGTTTTAATTTTTAACTGTTTTTATTTATTTCGATTTTTATTTTTTCATATTTATTGCATAATTTTTTCATTATTTATTTTACTATTTGCCTTATATTTATTTGTTTTTAACTTTTCGTATTTTGTTTTTATTCCTGTTTTTTACTTACTTTTATTTTTGTATTTTTTATTCATTTTATTTTTCGTATTTATTTTATGCTTCATTTGTTTTTATCTCTATTTCTAATTTATGTTTATGTTTAAATTTTTGTTTTTCATTTATTTTGTTTGTGTTTATTTTTGGGCGTTAGGTTCTTCTTTATTTTTGATTATTATTTTTTAATTTCATCTATTTTTTATTCACAATTCCTCTTTTGTTTTATAATTTTTTTAAATTTTTATTTTTATTTTTGTCTTTACATATTTATCTATTTACTAGGATTTTAATTTTTTATCATTTTAATTCTTACTTGTTTTTTATTTATTTTTATTTTTTAATAATTATTGCACTATATTTTTTATTATTGCCTTATATTTTATTTGTTTTTTATTTTTTGTTTTTTATTTTTATTCTTGTTTTTTATTTATTTTCATTTTTATATTTGTTATTTAATTTATTTCCTGTATCACCTCTCGTCCCGTTGATCATCGACTTGCTCGAGCGGGCGCCAACAGCGTCTCCATTTGTCCCTGTCGCGTGCCAGAGTGGTCCAATGGATCCTCCTCGCTCGAGGGACACGAAGAGCGTCATATCGGTCGTTCAGGGCTTTCACGAAGAAGTCCGACCAACGCGTTGGTGGGCGTCCTGGTGTTCTCTTGACATCCCGCGGAATCCAGTCGGTGACGGCTCTCGTCCAGCGGGTGTCCGCGAAGCGCATTACGTGGCCGGCCCACCTAATTTTCGACAACTTGGCCTACGCGACAGCGTCTCTGATCTTTGAACGTGTGTCACTCCGAGCATCGTCCTCTCGATTCCACGCTGCGCGACGCTGATGGCGTGTTCGTCCTGCTTTCGTATAGCCCAGGTCTCTGAGGCGTATGTTAGGGCAGGAAGAACGGTAGAGTCGAATAGGTGGTCTTCCCATTCTAGTTCGCGCATGACGTTTTCGAGAATGTCGCTGAAGAGCTTCGGGGATATGGTATCCCCCTGCCGAACCCCTCTCTTCACGTCGATGACGACGTCGTTGTAGAATGGTGAGGTCTTGGTCGTGAATCCACTGTACAGCTCTCGAAGTGCCCCGATATACTGAGTAGGAGCGCCCTGAGTGAGCAGGGCGTCGATGACCGCTTCAGTTTCGACGGAGTCGAATGCCTTCTTCAGGTCGATGAATATAAGGCACAGCGGCAGCTTGTACTCTCGCGACACTTCGATGAGCTTCGTAATGGTGTGTATGTGGTCGATCGTGCTGAATCCTCTCCGAAATCCTGCTTGTTCGCGTGGCTGTCCTTCGTCCAGCGTTCTGCTGATCCTATTCAGGATCACTCGAGTGAACAGTTTGTAGACTACAGATCGGGCGATAGTTGCCAATGTCGTGCACGTCTCCCTTCTTGTACAGCAAGACGGTCCTGGTGGTCTTCCACTGAGATGGAACCTTGCACTCCGACAGGTAACGTGTGAAGAGCCGCGTCAAAGTGTTGATGAGCGTTGGCGGAAGATTCTTCAGGTGTTCGGGTCTGATCCTGTCGGGACCGGCTGCTGTACGTTTCTTCACCGACGAGATGGCGTGTCGGATCTCGGAAAGGAGAACAGAGGGGACGACGTATCCATCCTACGGAAGATGGCGTGGGGGCAGGTGGACGTGGCTATCGAAGAGATCGGAGTAGAAGTCGTGGATGACCTTCTCCATGGTCCTTCTGGAAGAGGTGACGGTTCCGTCAGGACGTCGGAGAGCGGTCATCTTGGTCTTGAAGTTGGCGAAGTTCCGGCGGGCATTGCGGATGCTCAAACCTGCCTCTGCAGCTTCAGCCAACACTTCCGCCCTTCTCTCCTTAAGTCCTCCTTTATCGCCGCTCTGCATACACGCCTACAGCCTTTCACCTTGCTCGTTCCACTCCAAACCGTGGGTTCCGATGTGAAGTTCTTCCGGCGACCTTCGTGGCCCGATCTTGGCGTTGAAGTCGCCGACGATCACCTTGTAGAAGGTGTGATCTTCCTTATAGAACTTCTCCAGCTCCACGTAGAAGGCCTCGACGTCTTCGTCGTCGTAGTCGGATGTTGGGGCATACGCGACGAACACAGTCAAGGCTGGCACGGAGCCACATCGCTTCAGTCGCAGACGTCCGATTCGGCTTGTCAGAGACTCGTACGAATCGATGTTCATGGCCAAGTGCGTGTTGACGAGGACACCAACGCCGCCTACTCCCCTGCTGTCGCATGTTCCGAGAAACAGTTCTTCTCCGGAGTCGTAGGCGGCTTTTTATTTACTTTACTGTATTTTATTTACCTTATTGTATTTTTTATGTTTTTTGTTTTATTTGTTTACATCTTTTGTTTTTAATTTAAATTTATGTTTAAATTTTGTTTTTTACCCATTTTATTTGTGTTTTTTTTGGGCATTTAGTTTTTTTTTTAATTTTTATTTTATATTTATTATTTTTAGTTTTTTTTTTTGTCTCATTTTTGTTTTTTTATTTATTAAATTTTTTGCCTTTGTTTTTGTTAGCGGTAGGAGCTCAGCGTCGCCCACGACTGCAAATATTGTCGGTAAAAGGGTCGACATGGGTAAGAATTCTCTGCCCACTTACCCGGCTGGCGGCGGGTGTCGCGACACCGTCGTCGTCCACGTGCCAGCCGCTTAGCCCGAAAGCGACGTCAGCACATGCCGGGGGCCATGTGGTAGAAGCTCAAGCGACCACTTTTTTGGAGGATTCGGCCTTAAAACACCTTTCATCGAATGTTACCACACGTGCGGCCAGACCTGTCAATCCTTTGCTGTTCATACTACGCGATCTCAGCGATTGGAACGATTCAGCCACTCGTGCAAAGAATGCGGATCGATTTATCGCTCGGCAGCAATCGATATCTATGTTTTGCACGTGCGACCAGTAATTCCTATCGCTCCTCCCCCCCTGTCATAGGCCTCTAGCCCTCGTTTATACTTTTGACGTCGGGCGATGCAATGTCAGGTGTAGCGATCAAACTAATCAATCGTGTCCATGGATCAATATGTCCACTCGCGGACTTAAACGCAGCGGTACGCGTCGCCGCCGCCACGTCGCATCTCTGTTGGTAGATCAGTAAACTAGACACGTCGAGTATTCGCACTTTTAGGCCCCCGAGCCCTTCCGTTCATTTCGTTCAAGCATGAACAGTGACACGCACATGGCTGAACATTTAATGAGAAGCAAACCAAATGGTTCCAGAAATCAATGAGCAACAAATAACCCGACGACGACAGAGAACAGTTTACTGGTTTGCTTTCGTTAGCTGATACTCGATGACGATGAACGGTGCCCAGAATCCGACCGTGCAGATCACCACGGTTTTGATGCCAAACAGCCATTTGTTCGTCACGTCAAACGGTGTCTTCTGAAAGCAAGAAAAAACGTCATTGACCGCTGTCGGGCAGAGATCATTCTAAGTCGCCACGCTGCGCGGCGTCTTTATCGATTAGACAGCGTGAATATTCAATGGTTTCGAATTCCCGCAATTTTCGAGTATTCGAATTCGAGTATATTCGAAAAGTGCGGTTTTTATGAATATTCGAATTCGAATACTTTCGAAAGCGCGATTTTTTGAACACCCGAATTAGAATATTCAAAATCGAATGAAAATCATTCAAATATCTATTCAAATAGGTCATTCAAGCATAATTATAGGGCCTAGTAGCCTACTGAAGCCTTGCATAACGGGAATCACCAACGGATCTATCCTAATCAGAGGGGTACAGTCTGATTTGCATCTCCATTCCCTCCCTTTAGTTTCCACGGAACATTCAGGTACTGTCGCGTGGTGCGAGGAATTTGAATTAAATTTAGTGGACATGGTTGTGTGGCATGGGACGACCTAAATGACATTTTACTGTTGCCACCCCCCCCCCCCCCTCCCGACTAGGATAGATCCTCACTCCCTCTGTGTTACTTTTGGATCTATTCTGTCAGAATTAGAACTTTAAGCCTCAATCGGGAAGTTAATTGACGTCCAAAAACCCACTGGCTTACCGAGTTTGCCCATCCGTCGTAGATGAAGCTGGTCGGGGTTTGTCCGATGAATTTCACGGGTTTGTTATGGCATCCGCGCACGAGTGTGCGAGCCACGGGAACGAACGACTTCAGAAGCATGCTGGAACACCCGGATGTTACAAGAAGTACAAACTGTCGCCACTGAAAGGAAAAACGAAGGAGAACGACCGGTTCGGCCCAACGGACACACCACCTGTGACGTGTGAATGTACTGACGGATCGATAAGCATGAAATGCACACGGGTTGCCTCGTGTGTGAACAGGTCAGGCGTGTATGGACAGGGCTTAACTGGCCAGACCCAGATAGAAAACGCCCTAGGGGTTGAAGAGACATCGGAAAGGGAGATCAATCCCCGTTGGGAGGGCAACTTCAAAGCGACAACTGGATCCCACCTTTGGGCCAGTTCATACTTCGCGACGGGAACGACGGCAGCGACAGGAGCGACAAAGCAAAGCATACCTATCGATTTTTCCAAGGCACAGCTCGGCACTGATCGATACGTATCCTTCGCCGTGTCGCTCCCGCCTCTGGAGTCGCTCCCGCGGCGAAGTATGAACAGGCCCTTTCATGTCAAATTCGAGTCAATTTCTATTCCAAGCTGAAAGTCTTTGATATACAGGAAAAGGATGATGGAACAGGTCAGCCCCTCCCATCCCGCTCCTCTTGACTAGGATTGCTCCGGAAAAGAATAAACGGACAGTAGAACAACCGACATCCGCTATGCTGTCATAGCGTTCGCGCCTGATGCGGGAACGGCGCCAACTTCAGGCTTTTCCAGTCGGGACCAGTCGAAGCGCGCGCTAATATTAAGGAGTTGATTCACGTTTTTTCTAGAAAAGTTTTTGGTTTGGCCATCATTTAGCAGATAAATGGGACCTTCTCTCGACTCAAGATCATTTACAACTGTTTATTCCATGTCCCCTTTTTTTCCAAAATAAGCGCTTTAATAGACAGGATAATAAGGCAGACAGTCAATCCTCTGGGAAGCGTCGCATTCGACGAAAATTGGAACAAATGCCGGTGAATCTACGGAAAAAATGGTTGCGAGATTGGAAAAGATGGAAAAGTGATAAGCAAGATGGAGAGAAAAAGCAAACCATGCCCGGATTAAAGACGCGAAAGAAGCGGTGTAGAAAATTCTGGTCCCTTGGGATAGTTTAAACCATCTGCAGTTGCCCGTTTATATGGAGCGTTAACGACGCGACTGAGTGCCTGTTCATACTCTGTGGTGGGGCGACTGGGCAAAAAATGCATATCGATTTTTACCAAGCGATCGCGCGAGCCTAATCGATCCGTGCTTTCCACTATCGCCTCAGCCGCTTCCGTTGTGGACCATGAACAGCCCCTCAGTAGGTCAGCATACAGGCATGGGCAGTGCTTCGTCGAGGCGAGTTTGCCTGCGGGTCCCGAGTGGAATGCATGACGGTGCCGCGACCGCCTGTATCAATAGTGGATTATTGGATTTGCAGAGATCAGTAAATATTTGGGCAAAGTGCGTGACAGGGACAAATATCTACCCTCTTCTTTTTGAGAAATTTTTCCGGCACATCCACATTCAACACCTTCGTGATCTTGTATGACGTTGATCCCTAGTTTCCATTCTACAACGAGAAGTTAGTGCTTCGCATCCATATGTCTGCGTATGCGTCCGCGCAAAAATATTGGCAACTGGACAGTCTTTACAGCATATACCACGGAATCAACCATCCGTCAATATCATCTCTTGCGAATACGATGGCCGCTGGACCGTCCTATAGAAGAACCAGCCTTGATTGACCAACTAATCATAACGAGAATCACCGATAATCGATTTCTGCGCATGCTCGACCGTTCAAATAACGAGTCACGAGTCAATATGATGGCCGTTGAGCGAGCACAGCCGTATCGATCGATGTTATCAATTTTTGTCTATAGTTCATCGTTCGAAATTAGGAACATAAGAATATGAAAGCGAGTGCGAAATTGGTTCAACTCCGTTTCCTGGTCATCTATCCGACCCTGCTGTACACACGCAAGAGAATCGATCCGTCTATCCGTTATCCGCGCAATATTAATGGCCGAAGAAAGGGCTTCGCGTTTTAGAAATTGGGAGGAAGATTCACGCGAATAGCGGCTGGCGAGAGAGCATCACGACAATTAAGCAGCGTCAATTGGGCGAACAATATCGATTTTATCGATTTTTCTCCAGAAATGGTGGTTTGCTCAAGGTTTTACCACTGGTTCATGACTCACCAAAAGTTTGGACTCATATTTCCATCATTTTTTATATTCATCGATTTCTGTAATACTTTGTACATCCAGCCCAACAAAGAATTTCTATTCAAAGTGTTAAAGGAAAATATTTAATCACTTTACTGCCTGTAACTCAACGAAAACGATCTACACACTAGGCTGCCACGAATACGCGACACGTGTTCGTCTACTGGTTCGCCTTCCTCAGTTGGTAGTCGATGACAATGAATGGAGCCCAGAATCCGATCGAGCAGATGACGACCGTCTTGATGCCGAATAGCCACTTGTTCGACACGTCAAACGGTGTTTTCTGAACAAGAAGCGCACTGCCGAGGATCTTGGAGCTACAATGAAGTTGTTCTTCAAGTAAAAAAATGGCCAACACTAAGCAAGAGGTGATAGATAGATCGATATGGCGAGGCGGGTACGCGCCAGACCAATCAGGTCGCATCCAAAACACGTGTCACTCAGTGGGATTCGCGTAGTGCCCTGACTGGCTGGCGCGTATTCGGTCAATGCTCTGATTGGCTGTGATTGGCTAACTTGTCCCTGACGTGTCACAACTCACCGAGTTCGCCCAACCATCGTAGATGAAGCTCGTGGGTGTCTGTCCGGTGAACTTCACGGGAGCATTGTGACACTGGCGCACAACTCCACGGGCGAACGGAACTACAGTCCTGGTGAGCATCCTGAAATGGGGAATCTTTGGGAAATAAGTTATATTATAGTCATAAAAAGCTTTCGACAAAATTCTACATGAGACAACGAATTCGAAATGCAAAAATGAAATGACAAAATGGTTGTTTTCCAGTACAAGGATGAAGATCAGTCCCAAACTATTCGGTTATTTTTTTATTTTTTTTTATAGATGATTGTAAAAGAGATTATAGATTATAAATTATTATAAAAAAGGGAATAGGATGCGCGTTGCATTCTACACTTGAAAGGCATTATGGAAGCAATTTTAATGCGTGCCCCGTCTGTAAAGTGGCTTACCGTTACCATTCAATCAATAAATAAAACCTTTTTCGTACTTATCGAGTTTCTGCCCAGCCGACTTGGAACACGTCCTGGAATTTCATCGTGGAGTGAAAAGGGATCTGGTTTGCTAACACAGGAAAGCCAGCGGTTGATGAAGTGACTGGAATCGTAGGTGCTGTAAGTGTCCTGATTGGCTAGCGCCCCGCTGCCACGCCCTTTTGCTCAGCTGGGCAAAAGCCCAGCAAGTACCTTTTTCCTTCCACGAAAGACTAGGAACAGCTCATCGACCTTACAGGGCTCAAAGGCTTTCCTGTACTGGATCGTTCCCTAAATTTGAACCAAGTTAGGATGTAGGCGAGGACCAGCGCGCCTCTTCCGACCAGCGCGCCTCTTCCGACTGCGCTATGGAAACCAGGGGTCGGATTCATCAACGACTTACAGCAATTTAACAGAGAAAACACAGCCGGAATCCCTGATAGCGAAGCAAAGTGTTTCGCCATATCGCTTGATAAGCCGCACTATCGGGGATTTCGGCTGTATTTTCTCTGTTAAATTGCTGTAAGTCGTTGACAAATCCGGCTCCAGATTTTGACGTTAACGTAGGGTGCTTCAGAAGACCGCTCCCTGTGTGATTTCTCGTTTAGTTAATCGTTAATAAACAAATGAAATGCGGCATACATTGCAGACCTAAAAGGTGACTTCCCTCGCACGCATACGCCATATTCATATCATAGTGGACACTTTCAAATCAGCTTGAACCCTTTTGGTATAAAGAGTGTCCCGTTTCCCGTTCCCTTCAGGGCCCAGACTCCGCTCTAGTCATCCAAGTATCCATTCTTCCGCAGTTGTCAAATTGTTGTCTCTGTAAAGGATAGAACAGTGACTTGTTTACTGGTCGATGCCTGAAAAATGCGCCGCCAAGCCGTCTCCACGGCATCCCTAGGAGTAGAGTGCGTGGCGCATCCCACTAAGAGATTGGTGTTCACCAAAATTTCTCCTGCTCTATGAGGAAGACGGCAATAGGTGTCATTTAGAGCAAATTCATCCCAGGCCGGCCCAGCCTTTCAGTCTCAGAAGGCTGGTGGAGAGGATTTGCTGGACGCATTCAGAATGCCGCTACGACGCCATGAGGAGTAGAATGCATGGCGCGTTTCGGACAGATGTGAGGAGCCACGTAAAGCATTCAGGGTTCAATAGCCACTTTTCTGCACGAATTTTGTTCGATCGGTTAGGAGGCTGTGTCGTGCAAAATTCCGATGCGACATCTGACTCATGGCAACATGCTGCAAGAAGAAGGTTGTCCAAGATTTCTTCATGAACTACTCCTGAGTCGCCGTGCAGAATATTACGGCTCGAAGACGTCAGAGGTTACACCATACTTTACACAGCATCTCCTGCTGCTTTCAGGGCTTCGGTGTATCCTGAAGGTTGGGAGAAGCTGCTGAAACTATTTCAATATTGAAGCTATGGAAACGAGGCCACTAGAGCGAACAAAACAAAGCGAAGCAGGTGCGGACGAAGCGAATCAATCGGAAAAGGACAACGATGCAGCTCGCCAGCCTGTAGATGACTCAGTGGCCTGTGGCGGAAGGAAGTTCGGAAGTCGACGACACCACGGTCGTGAACGTGACAATGCCAGCAACCGCGAGACGCAAGAATAATGGCCGAACAGTGCGTCTTCCGACGAAAACACCTTCCGCGAGTGATCAATTCCACCGCCGGCTCATGCGGTCGTCGTTACGGGGCTGTGTTGTTGGTTTTTTCCGATGTATCGTATCCACGATGACACGCACGTCGTCAGCGCTGCTATCTGATAGAGGAGCAGAGGCCATTTCAGCCGCTTTTTTCACCACGATCGATTCTTTCGAGAGAAACAGAAATAAGAGATAGATACTGATGCGGAACTATTTCAAAGCCATCTGAAGGCTCCCGTACTGGTGTTCGGGATTCCTAAGGCCTTGTGGATTTTGTCAGAGTAGAACCTTGGAGAGCTCTGGAATATACTTGCGCCGCCTCGCGGCGCGGCACTGCGATCACCATAGTATCGATTTTCGCCCCGCCTAATCAATATCTACTACGACTATGGTGCCGCGCTGCGCAGCAGCACAACTATAAACTAGGACTTATGGACGCAAATTATGGGAATCCCACCATTCACTAGTCTTTTTTTATCAGACAAATTTGAGCGGGGCAAAAAAAACCCAACGGCAAGAGGGCTAAAGGAGCATAGGGCTAAAGGAGGACGACATCGACCAACTTTGAAGATCTACTGACTGCTTAATTTTTAAATCAGCGACGTGATTTTTTAGGTTTGACCTCCAGTATAAAATGAAGCAGAAATATCGGCCTTGGTCAATATCTCTATGGGATACGCCACGCATTCTGCTTTGCAGGATCTCTTGGAGGCAGTTTGCATGTATGGCGCCTACAATGAATAAAGGATGGGCTTATCCAATCAAGTTCTGGCATGCGCCATGCACTCTTTTTCTATGGGAAACGCTGGAGGCGGTTTGAAGGCGTGTTGATCCCACACAGTGGTTTATGCAGGCAGATGAGCGTTCAATTTTTTCACGAACAAATGCGGTGCTGAAGGTGCGGCTACCCATCTGGAGAGTCTGTACTACACAAGTGAAGCTCCAATTCTGCCTAAGGGCCCGTTTATACTTCGACGCCGAGCGACGCGACCGATCAATTTGGCCACTATACATGGTATCGCGCTCCTCGGCGATGGAAGTATATGTAAACGGGCCCTAATGCACGGTAACCAACTCGTGCCTAGTGAAGGACTAGTCGTGATTGTAGCCTATATGAGGAGGCGGAACCGCGCCATCCAATCATAACCAAGCAAAGTACCAACTAAACCAATCGGAGCAGCGATCGCACACGCCCCTTCGGGTAGCACTTTCGATGAGACCCGTTTAGTTTGATGACCACATTAACGACTAGTGCCCTAATAAGTTGATGAACAGCATGCCCTTACAAATCACTGCAGAACTGTCGGAAAAAATGAGAGCAGTTGAACTGGATTTTAGCACAGAATCCTCGACAAGCTTCGGGTATGGAGCGCTGGCCAAATGGCTCTGTCCCCCAGCCAATGAAAAGTGCATTTGTCGTGCAAAAAAAACTTTCCAGCCGTGTAATCGCAAGCTGCATCATCAATTTCCAACGATAACGTTGTTTCCAAGAAGACCTACTCAGAAGAGCATCGGAAGAGGCAACATTCGGCTCAGAAGGAGATTCATCAAGCAGTCAGAGAATACGAATGGCACTGCCGCTCCATGAGCGATCGAGCGATCGAGCCACGGACGGAACGACTCATCGCTCATCGACGGAAAAACGGAGTGGGCAGAGCCGAAGCTGCCGATTGACGGTCACGTACGTAGCCGGGTTATGTATCATCTCAGCATCGCAGCGTAGAGAACACCGGAGCTTTACAAACGAACGAACCGTTGCCCCGTTGCGCTCTGAAGAAACGCTGCTGAGCTTCACCCGAATCTTGAAGATGATGATATTCTGAAGGCGATGAAGCTGATCCTTTGGAAGGTCGAAAGCTGAGACATATCCAACCTATCACATCCATCTACAAACAGAAAGTGCCAATCGCATACTTCCTCACTACGTATCGAATGTGCGACAAGCACCACGGCGCAGTCGGGCCATCCACGACCCTCGGACGCACCTCGAATCGATTTGAGGTTCGGGTCTGTTCCTGGCAAATCAAGCCTTCCACCACTCTGCCAATGAGTTCCACGAATTGATAACAGACCTGTTTATCAGGGTTAACCCGCTGACCTGTCCATCAACTGGCCGCAGCAGAAGTCACTCTATTCACTGTTATATTAGGTTGTCCGGAAAGTTCTCAGCGTTTTGTGTGCCTGGCTTTGAACTACCATAACCTTCTCAGATCTTATCGGATTTAGTCGAAATAAGCACCGTTCGAATCAGCACACTATTGCCAACGGGGCACCCGTCGAGTTATTCCATCAGCGAAAAAAATGAGGTGGTCGAGATTCGACAGAATCCACGTTCTACCAGGGAAGACGTTCTGAAAGTGTTTGAAAGGGTGGTAGTCGATTGGTGAGAGGTCTGGAGAACATGGCGGATAAGACAGAACTGCAACCCTTAATTCGTCCCATTTTCGAATAGCGATTTGTGAAACGTGTGCGTTGTCGTGCAAAAGAATCGGCCTCTTCCGTTGACCGATGCTGGCGGAAGTTGAGTAATTTTTGGTGCCTTTCGCCGATTTCTTTACAGTAGGGCTCTGCTGTGATCGTTTGTCCTGGTGATAAAAAGTTGTAATGGATCACGCCGGCCGCCGACCACCATACAGTGACCGTCACCTTTTTGGTGGAGGTTCGTCTTTGGAAAATGCTTAGGGTTCGTCGGCGTCCAGCCACTGTCCGGAACGTTTCCTGTTATCGCACGGAATCCACTTTTCATCGCGAGTGATGCTTCGAAATAAAAACCGGTTCGTTTTTTTGCGTAAACGCAGAGAAGAACAAATCTCGAAGCGTGACAATTTCTGCCGCTCACTCAATGCCTGGGGCACTCACTTTTTGAGCTTTTTCACCTTCCCAAGCCGTTTCAAAGCATTCTCAACAGCAGTTTCACTGACGTCTAGCTCTTCCGCGATCCCTCGAACTGTTTGGGACGGTTCAGCTTCCACTAATTCCTCCAACTCGTCGCACAGTGTTGCTCTAGGTCGACAGCTGCGGGGATCGTCTTCGAGGCTGAAATCTCCGGTCCGAAATATACTTAGCCACTGGCGCACAGTGCTTTCTCCAAGGCGGAGTGGTGTTCTACCCCCGCCCTTTAAGCAGAGGCGTGGAAACTGTCTGCGTCTCCAGTATCTCGTAAGGCAGCCACTGGACTCTCGGGGACGGTCAGGGGGTACACCCGCCCCCTGCTGAGAGGCGTGCGATCTTCCTCTCATCCCCCTTGCTCACCCACCCCAATCCCCTAGGCTTCACCAAGAGTCTAACGGCCGCCTTAAGAAACCTTTGACGCACAAAACAAAGTTTCCGGCCCGCAGAACAGTGGTGTACCTCCTGACGCCACGCCCCCAGCAGGGGCGGGTGCTGTACCTCCTGTCGCGCTGCCTGGACTCTCGAGCAAGCCCAGGGGGTTGGGGGTGGGCGGGCCAGGGGGACGAGGGGGTAGAACGCTCGACCCCCTTTCTCCAACACTACTAGACCCCACACTTGATTGATTTGTCAATCCGTATCGGCTACGGATTGTCCCAATTTGAAGTTAAAATAAAATGCCGATCGAAATTGCCCCTTCGACATGCTTCAATAAGCCATTCAAGAACAAAACAAACAACAACGTTGAGAGATAAATTATTTAGACAGATATAGCGAAAAATTCTGTACGGAAAATAGCATTAATGTGCAATGCAGGTTGAATTTTTACTTAATAATAGGCGAATGAAATATAGTGACACAAAACGCTGAGAACTTTCCGGACAGCCTAATACTTCTACGAGTTATATTTATAAGTTGGTGCTCCATCCCTCCCGAACAGATCTGCTGTCACTTCACCGACCACGAAGGGATGGAAGGCATGGTCTGTCTGGCCGGGAAATTCGAACCAGCAACCTTAAATCGGAGCGCACCCGACAGCTGGCGCCTCCCCGACTGCTCTCTGTAGATCAAAACAATGCTCACAAGGCGAAAAGAACGAGAGATTTGAACTTGTCCTCGCTGTGTCAATCGATACGCACTGAAGCAGTAGACATGGCTGGAACATTGAGCAATCTGAATCTGAATTGACTTTCCTCCCAAGATTTGAGATTTATTCACCAAAAAAAAGAAGCATGAGCACTGCGACTTAATAGGAAGGCGCTCAAAGCCCTTGGGAGATTGACTAGTGACGGATTTATGGGACACGCCCAGGTGCACTTTGTCATCGACGAGGACTGGAGCAGCACACCCTTCACCTGACAGCGAATCGATACGATATCTCGGCCGTAATCTGTACGAGGCCGAGACGTGAGATTCTCGAATTCCTCCCGTGACAGAATTCGTTCTCCGATGAAACACACCAGCAGCAGCATCGATGCGGACGGGCTGCTTCGGTGCCGCTGCCGAGCGATCGTCGCGTTTTTGTATTCAGAGCATTCGACATTCGGACGGCGAGCGACGGATGACTTGACGGTGCGTGCGTCTCCTTCGGACGCCGCTACTCTCTGCAGAACCGTCGCTGTGCTGCTGGGAGGTTTCGCTCGCATCGTCTCGTTGGCTCCTCAGCTTCAGTAGCTTTGCCTAGTCTTCTTCATCGCTTCTTTTGGGCCACTTTAAAGGTCAAAGCACTCTGGCACGCCACTCCTTCCCTCCAGAGGTAGATTGCGTCCTGGAGAGCTAAGATACGGGACTGAATCAGAATGCGAAGCTTGAAGCCTTTTCAGTTTTTCTTCTTTCCGCTCCATTTCAACGATTTTTTCTTTACCTCTCTAGGTTCAAATTTTCCAATGAAAACTATGCATGCAGTTTGAGACCTAAAAATAAGCGGCCAAAGGAACGCATGCAGCACGTTGGATAGTACCCACCATTTTCATCAACACGAGCTAGGGGTCCGAATCCACACTGGGCTGGGAAATGCAATTTTACACTTCTTAACTCGACTACCTGGCATTGCTAAGAGCGGAAACAAGACATTTTGCAAGCTAAACGCACTTTTCAGTTCATTCCGTTATACCATAGGATTTCGTATGGAAATAGAAAGCACGGCGTATCCCACGAAGCTCGGTTCTTTTTGAATCTTGGCGTACAATCTAGCTATCTATTGACATGAAGACGTCCCGTTCTCCAACGAAGCGTGAAAGACTCCCCAGTGAGATGATGGCTAATGCCCCGGAAGTGGAGCCTCCACACGCTCCTCTGTGGCGACTGAGGTCCATGTCGCGAATGTGGGCAGCATTAGCAGATGGCAACTCGTCTGCCAATCATAACCAATCAGTGCACCAACCGAATCCCTGATTGACCAACAACTTCCCAGCTCCCAATGCTGCCCACATTCGCGACTAGCGTTGCCATCAATCCAGAGTCCCTTTCCTTGCCCTGATTTTCTTTGCGTTATCGAAGAAAATCACGGAGCTGCTCTCCTATGATTGGTCAAGGGGCTTGGATCCGCTGGCCATCATCCCGGAATGTACCGGCGAATGTCGCCATTGTCTCAAACAGTGGAAGCGCAACACGAAGAAGTTCGTCAAGTGCCTAGTTAACCACTTTATCGCTAACATCTGTCACGCTTTCTTTATGGAATGAGGCTGAAGCAAGTTACGCAAGGCTAATGATAAAGCATGCCATCTAGTTAAGTTGGATCGAAATCTCATCGAGTCCAGTAAACGTTGTTTGAACATCTGGGAGGTATTTTTCAGGTTCTTGGCACACAGCTATACGCTCAAAAGCATAGAGAAGCTAGATAGGAACGATATATTAGCGACTTCAAGGACAGTGAGAACGGTAACGGTAACCGACTTCAGCCCGGTCAGATCTGACCATTTCCTACTTGAAGCTGCAGCTAAAGAGACAAGCTTCTACCGTAGGCCAAAGTCGTTCAGAAAGCGACTTCTGCACCGAACGCATGCACAACGGCCATCGGACAGCCACGATGCACTGGCACGCGAGCGTCATTTAGCCACGGAAAAAAGTCGGTCAATAGAAGGCGGCGAGCGGATGGCGAACGGACTCGAAGTCGAGCCGAGTGGCCTGAATTCAGCGCAGGCGTTCGGTTCTCATGCCCCTTGCTGCTCTCTCATTCTAAAGTGGCCGTCGGGTACGTTTTCCCAGCTATTCTCGGGTCAGGGAGGCAGGAAAAACTGGACCAGAGATAGCTCCTTCAGATTTCTCTTTTCTTTTCTGACTTTGGTTTTTACGTTCAGTTTTCTTTATCACCTTAACGACTGCCTTGACAGGAAGCAATAGGACTACGATTATTCTGTTCCAGAAGCCGGAGATGGACATCTCAGAAGCATTCGAAAAACCTTTTCGAAAGGACCTCCCAGACTCCAGAGTCCGATGAAGCCGCCAAGTGGATCCCAGGTAGGTTCCAACCCCTCAACCTTATGGTTAGGTTTCGGTGGAAGAGATCGATGCTGTATAATTCATAAAATTCTCCTAAAAACATACTGAATCCAGCTTCTGAAAATGCCAATAAGGAAGCCGAGCCAGATCTTCACTCTTTTGAACGAAGGGTAATTGACAGATAGAGCCGCAATTGTATGACCTGACACGCGTCACGCATACCAATTCTGCATGGCCTTTGAGCGGTAGATGTCGTCCATGTGGCCCGCATGGGTGTGTAGTAACGCGACAGCCAATCAGAGCACCGAACGTGCATGTCTCCTAGCTGAGACACACCTGATCCTCGGTAAGGCAGCTGCCAAACGGAACAATTTTGGAATGTTGTCCATCTAAGGTGCTGGTGCCAAAATGTGCTCGTCTTGAAAAGGCGGTGCAAATCATTTTTCCACAAAATTCAAGAAATTTGTCCGAAAATTTTGAACTGTTGAAGCTAAGCATGCAAACATCTGTAGTACCAACTGTAGGAGTACATCTAGCCGTGCTTTGACTATGGATGGCCCCCATTCCTCTCCGGACTTGAACCAAATTCTCCCCCCCCCCACCTCGACTGATCGAACGGCCGTGCCCTCTTGGGGCCCACCAACCCCTTACCGCCCTCTAACGGTGGAAATACTGCCAAACCTGATGCTAGCAAGTGTCATATCAGGGGGTGTAGCGGTATTTTCACCGTTAGAGGACGGTAAGCGGTTGATGAATCTGGTCCCAGAAGGGGCGTGTACTAAAAGTGCTTTGATTGGCTGACGCGTTCTCGTCCCACCATGCAGGCTACATTGACGACTTGCACCTCGAAAAGCTAATTTCGACCTGTATTTCTACCCAGGCACTCTTTCGTGCGAGTATAAGTCACCATCAGTTTACCGTCTCCGAGAGAAAGGCTGGTCTAGCCGAGAAGCCCAGCTCCAACTAATTCGTCATGGCCTCCGTCATGCTTCGAGATATTGTACCATTCCTTCACCTCAGCGTTCACTCTTCTGAATTTGGATCCTACATAGATCAACACAGTGGCATACCTTGAACTGGAGATGTACTTAAAAGGGTCTACAAATCACAGCTGCTCTTGGTAACCTAACCATGTGCATCCTCAAGTGTAGTGTGTAAGCGGCCATACCTCCATAAGTATAATAGCTGCTTACAATGGCTGTTGCTAGAAGTTTAGATTGACGGCTGTGCTAATAAATCGTGGCTCTCAAGTTATTTGTCTCGAAGTCAATCGCTTGCTGAGAGGTTTTGGTTCAGAAATATTCGTTCTTTCGCTGTTATGGATCGTCAGCTGCTCGGTTGAAGATCAGTGAACGTTTCTCCTTCTGCACCACCGGATAGTGGGCCCTGTCGATTTTTGAGAAACAGCTGGTGCCTCTGCAAGCAATAGATGCTGATTATGCTGATTACCGGTTAAAACTCTCATGATAGCCACCTGAGACGAGGAAAGGTTCCCAACTCCTAGTGAGCTTTGGTGGCGCTATTTTGGCAGGATGTGGGAAGCGAAGTCCTGAATTACAGTTCGTTTTTGCTGAACGCTTTTTTGAAGACCGAAAAAAGAGGTGTAAAAACGTGTGTGCAACACCCGTCAGCCCCTACGACACCCCACGAGATGTGTCTCGGTGGCGCAGTCCGCAGGAGTGCCGCCTCATAGAACCACACCGGCGCGGTTTTGAGTTCGAGTCCACGTACTGCCAGTATTTTTGCACATATTAGTCCGTTGCCGTTTCGCTTTCCCATGATCATTCATATTCATATGCGCTACTCTTTCAACAATCCGTAGCTGCACCATCACCGTATCATACCATATCACCAACGATACCGTAACTGCACACAAATACGCATACCTTACGGTGGAATATTACGAACACGAGCCATACCGGCACATAAGTGTACTGAAATATGATTCAGTCTAAAATTGACTCCTGTGATCATGAGAAAGCATAATAACAACAAATTAATATGTGCAAAGGCAGAGGTAGTACGCGGACTCGAACTCAAAAGCCTACCGGGTGTGCTCCTATGAGGCGACACGTCTACCGACTGCGCCACTCAGGCACGCCTCGTGGGGTGTCATAGGGGTTGATGAGTGTTGCGCACACGTTTTTACACCTATTTTTCGGTCTTTAAAAAAAGGAGTTCAGCAAAAAGGAACTGTAATTCTGGACCTGCTCTCACGGCCCTACGTCCTGTCAAAAATAGCATTGCAAAGGTTCACATTAAGTTGGGAACCTTTCCTTGTTAGATAGCTTTGACTATCTACTTCTAAGGCACTTTAAGATGAATGCCAATTATACAAAAGCATAGAACCTGGAGGTAATCGGGAACCGGTTGCAAGAATACGGTAGTCAGGGGAGAAACCGGTTCCCACCTATCAACACCTTACTGTTCTCTCTGAACGCCTTCTGCGGTTTTTTGCCGGTCTCAAACTGTCAGACCATCATCCTTCTCTTCGTCTTTCGCCTTTAAATCCGATTCGTTGCCAGGCTAGCCATGTCTTCTGTAGAAAGTGAGATTCTTATCTACATGTGTCGATAATATCGATAATATCCTGCGAAAGTAGGACGCGTGGCTCACTCCGGACCGCTTGGCCAACAATGGAAACCACTATTCTACAACCTTTGTAGAAGACACACAGCAGCACACTTCTTGCCAATCCCCATCGCTCGATCGTTTACTCGCGGCAATCGTAGTTCGGGTGGGCCACCCACAACTGCGGTTACGCACTCCCCGCCCATTCCCAGACCAACTCTGCCTTGAGATTGCCCTCGTGCTACCACCCCTCAAGCAACCACTGTGGGCTTTCGAGCAGATTAAGGGGATGGTAGGGCAAAGCCCCACCCAGTTCCCAAACTAGGAACGAGCTCTTTCCCCGATCCCCTTTTGGGAATAGAACACGTACAGTGTTTCCCATGATGCTTTCCCGCAAGGGATATCGACCGAGAGACATGTTCCGACAGGAATACACCGACATTACAGGGCTAGACATGTTCAACCAATCATTCGCGGCGCGGTTCCAGGGGAGAGCGGTCGGTTGATGCACTCCGACCTTCGATTGACGGAGGGGGAGAACGTTGAAGCTGCACATGTTGCTGGTTCGTTTTCTGATGGACTTCCTCGGACAATCTCAGGCCTTTTGACGTCAGATGTATGCGCTTCAGCACGTCTCGGATTGGCGGTATGACACAAGCACCGCACCATGCAGAAGACGTAGTTTGGAATCAAGTAAGTTCTACAAGCTTCCCTTTTACCCTGAAATCCGACAGTTCAGCGCTTAGAATCGTAAATTGTACAGTGGATACTACGCCGATTCGGATATTTCGGCTCTGCCATTTGCCGTACAAGTGGATCATGCGGAGAATAACACTTTGAAAAGATCGACCATTCAGACATAAGTAATTTTCACGAGACTGGATTCTCGGAGATAACTCAGATATCGGATACCCGACACACGCTCCGATAGGAAATCAGTTAGCAGAATCATCTGAAACTTTGTTCTAGTGAAAATCACCCTTGTCTGAATCATCCTATGATCCGGGTTTTTTCAAAAATGTCATTACTCGAATGAGGTCTTATAACTACTCTCCTACTGTCGTTCGAATTGCGGATTGATGTGCAGGTTTGCCGGATACTGTAGCGTGCGAATGCTGCCGCTGCGTCGTGGATCGCGTCGGCGTCGACGTGGACATTCGATCAATGCGTAATCCCCATTGAGCACGAACAGCTTGAACGGCCCACACCTCGAAGGTTTCATCGCGAGCAGCATGGATGGGTCTAATCCTTCCTAGAGCTAACTGCAGGTATGTGCGCTCAATGCCATAGACGAGCTCCGATGACAACGGCTTGGGTGATGTGCAGGTTTTGGAATACTGTAGCAAGCGTGGGAACATTCAAACGGCAGTAGGTATTAGTTAGAATTGCTACCCTCGAATGAACCATTCAAGCGGCGTTTCAGAAAGGTGACTGATCCGGATTGAACTATCAGCATCGGAGCTAATGGAAATTCATCAAAGAACGGTTGATCTGGTGAGTGGACCTACACGAGGCGTCTCCAAAGGTTGTTCGTGTAGTGTGCTTGAGTGGTCACAAAATTCTCATATTCTAACCGTAGTGAAGTGCTCTAGGCAGCGACATAGCGAAAACCTCATGGTATGACTATATATCGCCCCATTCGCCCTCTATTTCGCGATTTATGCGAGTGTCACCGTCAACGCTATTTACCGAAGTTTTTCAATGGCGAATTTCGTTAATTTCACGTTCAATTTACCGGTGAATCCGGACAGCAATTATGACTAAACCCCTACTGCCGTTTGAATGTTCCCGCGCGCTTGCTACAGTATCCCCAGCATCATCCAAGCCTTTTCGTCACAGCCTTCGTCTCTGTCATTGAACGCACAGACCCCTAGGAAGGACAAGACCCATCCAAGTTGCTCGTGCTCCTGTCGCTCTCGTTGCTCAGTAGTGATTTCGATCGAATGTGCCGACGCGATCTATGACGCAACGACAGCAGCCGCACGTTACAGTATCCGGCAAAACTGCACATCAACCCGCAAATTCGAACCGCAGTAGGGGATCAGTTAAGACCGTAAATTCGGCTTGGCCTGCAGCTTCGACTTACCAGAATACGCAGCAACACGCTAAGATAGAAATTCGGGTATATTTTAGTCGAGAGATGCACAGCGTGTTTTGTCTCACCATCCCTCCCTTTGAATTTGCTCTGCGCCATAAAATTGGGGATCGCGGATAAATTCATGGAAAGGGCGGTGAGCTCTGGTTGGATATGCCCAACTGCCACTCTGCGGGTACCCCTCCTCTTTTGCACAACAGCTCGACAAGGATAAGCATACGCTAAAACTGTAGAAGACCACCTGGGATCTTATCGCATAGCCTCTCCCTACCTAAAAACTTCGTATTTGTCAAGAGTTATGAGTACAAGCTGCCCAAGTTCAAGAAAATCAAAGACGATTACAGAAAAATTCCTTCAGAACTGTCAAGAAACAAAAAACAATGCTTAACTTTTATCTACAAGCTTAATCGACAATATAATTCTAGTAATTGATGAGCAAAAATACTAACAATCTCTATTGGTTCGCTTTTCTGAGCTGGTATTCAACCACGATGAATGGAGCCCAGAATCC
This sequence comes from Heligmosomoides polygyrus bakeri, assembly GCA_947359475.1. Classification (NCBI taxonomy): domain Eukaryota; kingdom Metazoa; phylum Nematoda; class Chromadorea; order Rhabditida; family Heligmosomidae; genus Heligmosomoides; species Heligmosomoides polygyrus. The sequence continues at coordinate 101,700,351 of OX375869.1, forward strand.
GGAGGCCAGGAAGGCTATTGCGGTGACGGCGAATCTCCATCTGTTGTGGACGTTGAACGGCAGTCGCTGGAATGAGAAGTGTTCTTGGTCGATAATCGACAGAGGGAACCTCAACAAAACAACAAACAAAACCTCAACCGTAACCACTTTTATCAAGCCAACCCATGTCTGAAGGGCAAGGATCAAAGTCGGTCATAACGAATCACTTTAAGAACACGGATGGGCTTTGAGTTCCTGTTTGTGATAATCTGAGAGCTCATAGCACCAACCAATAAAGAGTCTTCTCTATACAGAACTCGGAAGGACCACCGGTCACAGAGAAACGAAATGATTCGTTTGTTCAGAAGTAACAAAAATTTCGCAAGTAGCTGAATTCAGAAGGAAAAGGCGCACTACGCCTTATCCTCATGAAATCGACTACTGATTAACAAGAGGAGTTATAAGAAAACACAAGATCATGTCTATGTTGAGAACACTCCATAGGCAAGGGAGAAGCAGCAGTGGACTTGAACAGCAAGGAATCCGTTCAACCAGAAGTTCCAATACAAGAATGGCGGCAATGTTCAGAGTCCTGAAGTTTCTCCAGCCCTAATCACTACGACATGAATTGAAATCATCCTAGAAGGATGAAAAGGGTGAACGCAATTCTCAAAAGAATGTCGAGAGAGCAGCTTAACAAAGCTGACCCACGATCGAGCAAGTTGAGCGCTATCAACAGCGAAACAATACGAAATTGTGCTTGTGTGACTTCTACAGGGTGAAATAAAATAACGTGGACAAAATTTGGGGTTTTCCCGCGCATGAATATCGATCCGCAGCGGATGGCAATAACGCTATCTTTTTCGGCGCATCTCTTTCTACCAGATATAGTCGTTCGAGTTCGAATTCATATCGCCGAGCGTAATTTAAAAGATGTCAAACGAGCGCGCCGCAATTTTGGAGCTGCGTCGTCAAGGAAAACGGCAATGTGACATTGATCCCTTGCTCCATATGGCCCGATCAACGGTCTCCAAAACAATTCTTCGCTTCAAGGAGCTTGAACATGAAGGTGATCGTCCAGGACGAGGAAGAAAACGGACTGCCAACATGACCAGGATCCAAAGAATGATCAAAAAGCGGGTGGATCGAAATCCGAAGGTCTCCATGAAAAGCATCGCCCGTGACATTGGCGTCAGCTTGAGTTCCGTGCTGCGAATAGCCAGAAAGGAACTTGGCCTCAAGCCCTATAAGCTGCACAAAGCCCAACTCCTAACGGACAAGATCAAGCGAATACGGCTCGATCGATACCGCCAACTAAAAGAGCGGGCCGCACGTTGTGGCTGGGAACGGATTCTGCTCACGGATGAGAAGCTGTTCATCGTGGAGCAGGCGCACAATCGCCAAAATGATAGGATCTGGTCTATAAAGGCTCCAAGCACCTCTGCTATTGTCGAGCACCATCAGAACCCACAATCGGTCATGGTTTCGGGCGGAATCTGCGCAAGCGGCAAGACTCCTGGTTTTCGTGGATAAAGGAGTGAAGCTCGACAACGATGTGTACCAGCGAGACATTCTCGAGTCCGCAGTTCTTCCTTGGGCCCAGCTGCACTTCGGTGATGCCCACTGGACGTTCCAGCAGGACTCTGCTCCCGTACATAGGGCGAAAAGCACACAGGCGTGGTGCAAAGCTCTCGCATTGTCTCCTGATGATTTGCGACCCATCGCCAAAAATTTCGCGAAACGTTTGGCCCTCTGCATCCGCTCCAAGGGAGGCCACATCGAAACCACTTGAATATACTGTACCTTAATGTTTGTATTGTTGTAATTTATTTGTTGTTTTCTCGAATTGTTGGTTGTTTTATAATTATGATAAAAAAATCTTGTTCATGTTATTTTGGTTCACCCTGTAGAAGTGGCTCTTCATTTCTAGCTTACAAACCACTACTACTAACCATAAGTCGCTCAATGGATACAGCTAAAAGGTGGAAATAAGACTTAAACGAGATCTCCGCAAATCAGAAAGAGAAGAACCCGTTTGGCGCCTGAACTAGACCTGTCATAAGCACTCGAAAGTTTGCCAGGGAATACAGCAAGAATACAAAGTCAAGGTGTTGAGCCCGAAACCCAAACTTCGTGACCGAAGATTAATCCCAGAATCATTTCTGCCTCTACATATCCTTGATGTCCACCTTTGGGAGAGCATGGTTCCAACACATTTTTTTTTACATTTCTTGTACACCAAGCTGCCTACTACTCAGACTTTCATAGATACACTTCAATTGATTACAACTGTTTGACGGGGAGCATAGTAGCTTAATTGCTGAGCTTGTGGCACTGAGTGTCGACTTTTCAAACGTAATCTCGAACAGTCGACGGTTTTTAATCGAAAATGTCCACCGATATGGCAAGTATCGAAGGAATAATGAATGAGAAACAGCAAGATATTCAGTAAATACTGCAATTATATGAAGGTCACATTCAAACGAAGGTTGAAAGTAGCAGAACAAGCTGCAACCGAACCCGAAACGGAACGTTTTCGACACTGCTGACCACTGGGCCAGCCAGCCAAGCTGATCACAAAGCTATCCCACCTCCATACACAGTTCCACCTCTCTACTTTAATTTCTGAACGCCCTTCAAGTCATATCAAGCAACGAAAGATTTTAGCAGCGGCGACTGCATCCACGCGACCGTGTCGCGCTATGATTCAGCTGTTTTATGCGCACGAACCTGCATACTCCGCCGACCTGTGGATCGAACACTGGGAAATTCTACACTGCCGAAATTCGTTCACTAATCCATGGACTCACAGTATGACTATGAACACCTAAATCTGTGCTAACAAGGGAAGGATACACCTGGGGTCAGATTCATCAACCGCTTACCGGCCGGCAGCGGTGAAAAGTACCGCCGAACCCCTGATATGACATTCACCATCATCAGGTTCGGCGGTACTTTTCACCGTTACCGGCCGGTAAGCGGTTGATGAATCTGGCCCCAGGTTACGGTGATACCTGGAAGAGAGAAGTATAATTCGAATTCACAAAGGAGGGGGGGGGGGGCAGTTCAACAAATGTCCCTGAAATTAGACGGTCATACAGCAAAGCGTCAAGAAGCCTCGACCATGGCATGTAGCCCCAGCTTATTTCAAAATTCCATCCGATTTCGAATCAAACTCGTCTTAAATTGGCCCCTTATAAAGTTTCTGATGATATCGTGTTATACCACATAAAATGAAAAATGCAATTTTCTTTTCAGAACATCTAATTCCCCCTCCAATTTTTTGACTAAAGTGTGCCTCAACCTCAGCTGTACACAGATTCACTTCACTATCGCTGATAATCGGCAAGAAGTGAAGCTATGAGTGCATCTAGAGAGAGGGTCCACCCCATTCTTCTTCCATATTTCCTTACCTCAGCTAAATCAGGCCCCTATTTAATGCCACGGTTTAAAATGTATATGCATCTGAACTAACGTTACCATTTTAAAAGAGTTTGGACAAACTTCGCTGAGTTTATGATTGTAAATAAGGGTGAGCCGTCTTTCTAGACATGCACCAAAGTCTGTCCAAATGAGCGAATCAGAAGATCAGAACATTTCTGATTGTGAATGAATACATGAATAGCTCCAAACTCAATGGACGGTCCGCCTCACTGCCGCTCTCCCCAACCTGCCAAATGCAATCAGTGCCCCCCCCCTCAACTAGGAAGTCCTCATAACTTCTTTGATCACGTTATAGACCATACTAACGGTCAATTCCAGACATGACATGGTGATCTGCAGAATTGAAGCCTTTCGAGGGAATAATAAGGAGGTTTGGATGCTCCAGCAACTCGACGATACACCTACAACCGGAAAAAACGCGTCCGAGTTGTCCGGTGCGCAATGCTCACAGCCGCGCGATTCAAACCTGGTTTTTATTAGCCAAGGAGCGCCCTCACTACAGGCTCTATAGGTCGAAGCCAGGGATGAGGGACATTAACGACGCTCCATGGGATTTTCTGCCCATCAGAAGCTCCTCCCCTCCCCCCCCCTCCTCGACCCTATTTGCGCCGAACAAGCACGCAAATATCACTAGGTGCAGCGACGCAGAGGGATAGGAAACTGCGTGGTCCCGTAACGATTTCCCTGAACTTCGCTCCGGAACCACGGTGGGCAACTCGGTTTTTTTCCGGTTATAAGTTCACCAAACACTGCTCCAACATTTTGAAGGGTAACGGTCATTATGATCCGGTCACTGAAGATGTAACAGAACACAACTATAGTTCTCCCTTAAAACTAGTAAAAAATAGTCGAGAACTCACAGCGCTTGCCCATCCATCATGGATGAAGCCCTTGGGTGTTTGCCCGACGAACTTTGCTGGAGCATGGGAGCACCCGCGAACAGCACGGGCAAACGGAACAACGGCCTTCGTTAGCATCCTGAAAATGGATCGTCTAATAAAACAGAGACAGAGACACAGACAGACAAAATCCACGAAGTGCGAAGCAAGCGAATCAACGAAAAGTGAACAGAAGAAACGGAGGTGGCAATTGTATCGAAGCCATAAGTAGCATGAAAGGCTGAATCAGCAACAATTATGGAACAAGGAGCGGCTAATAAGCATGAACGCAATGAACCCTCCAGGAGTTCCTCACAAGTTCTAGCTCACTGAGCTGAAATTTTCAAGGAAATCTGAAAACATGCACCTCAACTGGAACTGAAAACCTATGGAACAGCCACAGAATGGGGAAATTTGAGCAGCGAACAGAGGAAAAATTCCAACGCGTCCTGCTCAAATGAACAGCTCTAGACAAGCGGAATTCACACCATTATTTACAAGGCTATTTTCCCAAATAAGCCTGTGCTCTGAGTTGCGCCGACAGCCAGCGGTTTAAACGGGCGGCTCACTGCGCCTTTAAAATTGGCAGTAGAGCACGTAATCAGCCATGGAATGAGTGTGGGTAAATTTGACACCAGCTCCGCTGTCGCATGAGGAGACAGGCGTGAATGACGAGTCTAACTCAGTGAAGGCTAGATGGAGTGAACAACGTGACTGTTCTAATTCCTGTCTTGCCTCGTTGCTGTCTTGGGGTAATATTAACCCTGAAGTCGGGCACATCAGAGCACATTTCCGAAGTCACAGTTGCCAATGATGAGAAGATACGATGTAAGAACGGAAGAAGGTCAGAGTGGAACCCAGAGAATCACAGACGTGACTCTAGAAGCAGACAGATGAAGTCGGAGATTTGCTTATGAATTTTACTGCAACAACTGCTGTTGTTACCTTTGAGCGAATGGCTGTCGCGTTACGAACAACTAGCCAACGAACTTCCGTTGTTTAGGCCACTGAAAGCCGTTAGCGTACGCTTCCGAATCGAAGTAAAGGACAAAGGACGGAGTTTATCTACCCGTTTGGGATGCGCCACGCATTCCACTTCTGGAGTGTGTCGTGAAGCCAATCTGGATGCGTACATGGCCTAGAATGACTTGCACTAGCCAACCGGTGAACAAGTCGGTGCTTGGTCCTTTCCAGAGAAGACTGACTGCAATTCTCTAACTCTGGGAGTGGAAGGTAATCTTGATCTGAGCTGGAACCCGAACCAAGAACCTCGAATCGAAGTGCACGCGACAACCTGTGCCTCCTCCGACTGCACTACCGAGACTTTACTTGGCCAGCTCTTGGATCGTGGTGTAGCTGCGATGAAGTGAGCTGCTGCTCTACCATTGAGAGAGCTTCATTCTCAAAGCAGAATTCCAGACAATGCATGACGTCGTGGACGTCGTGTGTGATCTCGTTGTAGACATCGATTCGGCTCAAGCAATGTAAGCCGCCTTCGTCTGTATCATCTGTCGTCTCTCCGTTTAAAGAATTGCTCGAGCGTTCGCCGACAACGTCTCCATTCCCTCCTATCGCGTGCCAAAGTGATCCAATGAATCCCGGAGCAAACTTAAGCGTCCATAGAGGGACTCAGCGAGAGAAATGGCGTTCGTGACAATATTCTCCTTCTTAAGACAGGACCCTGCGAATTAATGAAGACCTTCTTCACATGTCTGAATGCAGCCCAATGTCTGCAGCGGGTGAAGAAGTCAGTTAGCTCCCTTGTGTGAGCGTCAGATCCCGTCGAAAGTTCCCAGAGCTAAACGAAAATCAACCGTAACTTGATAGCGCGACGATTAATCCGTTGACGATGTTCACCACGGATTCCACGTCGCCGCTGGAAACTTCCTGGCTGATTGGCTCGTCGCAGTCGTCCTTAATGCAATATCCATCGTCGCCTTTTCTTCTCGGAGACGTGTACGTGTGCGTGTACTATTAGAACTACGACACGAAGCCTGGTTGTGAAGGCTCCCTGTTTCTCGGGTAAAATCTGGCCAAAAAAGATGATTCTCCAGCTGATGGCAGCAAAACGCCTTCTATTTTTTAGGCGTTCGTCGTTGAAGAACTGATCGACCGGCGTGACGATTGCAGAAAAAGCGAACGGATTGCAGCCACTTCTGGTTGGAAAACGCCGTCGTTTTTCAATTATCCGTCAGCGCAAAAACAACGAGGAACAACTGTTTGGATCGGATCATTCTTCTTTACAACTGGATCTGTGCAGTGAAGAACAAAGAGATTTCGATGCAGCTGCGATTTTGTAGAAAAAAATCTGAAATTCTTATCCCTCTTCAATTCGATGTCCTGAAGATATGAAACCTCGAAAAAACAGGTGAAATTTGCTACATTTTCCACTCAGCAGCTAGAAAAATAAGAAAAGTAGCAAACTACATATTTTCGGAGCATGAGGAGCAACAACGATTCCAATCCTCCCAGTCGCGTGCCAGAATGATCCATCTCATTTTCATTCTCATTCTCCTATTCTCGTTTCAAGTCTTCGATCACAACAGTTTATGCGAAAATAAAGTAAAATGAATGAATGAAATGTAACACCTGGGAATCTTTCTAGAGAATCGAGACTCGAGATGGGATTCTCGGTGAGACATCGTTCACACAGGTGGAAGGAGGACTTCGGAGTTGTGCGCCTCGAAGACGAGGACCATAGACGCTGTCACATGGGTCAAAGCGTCGAGGAGACGGGCGTCTGGATTCGAGCACTTCGCGTCTGATAAGTCTGGACTATGTATAGGAGATCCCTGTAGCCATTGCTCTACGAAAGCAAATGGTAGGGAATGTATCGGTCGGATTCTCTTGGAGCGAGGAAAGGACCCATCTTCATTCATGTTACAACAAAATTCAGCAAATTCGTTGCTTAGCGGAGTCTCTTACCCAGGATTGCTGAACGATCTGGTAAAAATCGGAGTTCATGTTGCGAAGACGCACGGCACGCAGGGGTGCGGGAACGCACCGTTGCTCCTACTGTAACCGCGGCAGCCAATCAGGCACCGACTCAGCCGCACAGGCTGGGCACATGAGTGGCTGCCGCGATTACGGTAGAAGCAGCGGGGCGTTCCCGCACCCCGCTGCCCGTGTTCGTGACATGTGCCAACATTGCTATGTGCTCCTTGCCAGGGTGGCTAGCCGCTTCTGTCGCAGACTATGAAAAGGCCCTTGAAACATCGGCCAAAGAAAGCAGATGCGATCGGTCGGTTCTTTGACCGGCGGACGTCTTCGTTCGCCTTTCTGCCTTGTTCAGACGCTCCCCTTCATGAGAGAGCTGGCACATGAATTCAGAGGCTCAGCATGCTCATTGGAGAGGAAGCAGTATCGTATCCCAGATTTCGATGCAGATGGGGCTCAACTCCCACTCGAAAGTATCATCTACACATGGACGAACAGGCAGACTTAAGGCTGAAACTGTCAAGAAAAGGGTATAAGCGAGGCTCACGTATACCCATCCGAAGGATCACTGCCATCCACGAACTCCCACCCTCGACTGGAACGATCAACCTCTCATTTTCCACTCTCGCGTGTCGTCCATCCTTAACGGCATCAAGAACCCACTGGTTCGATCGACCTGAACGGGGAGGAGAAAACACTGATCTGTCCATCCACTGGCCACCGCAATCCAAATTATAGGCCAAATATTGGTCAAATTGCTCGGCGATATTCCGCTGAAGTGGAGCGCGTGGCGATCTCACAGATCTTGGAAGACGACTGCTTCGAAGCGACTTCCTGCAAACTCAATGGGAAAGAACTCGCCCGACAAGCGATCACTTCGCTGTTCCAAAGAGAGTCCTCCGCCAATGTGGCTCCGAACTTCGAACAGGCTTCGTCGTCGACGGCCCGCGACTCACACCGTCATGGGGAACACGTGCCGAGGGCGAGAATTCGAAGACCAGCGAATGCCGCCGACTGTCCCCGGGCCGGTTGACCGGCGGAGCGGCGACCTCAGAGCGGTGACCTCCCTCGGGGCCGACTGCACATCGCCCACGGCATGTGCCGACCCCGTTTCCGGGCCATATAAGCGGCTGGATCGTGGACGACGACGGTGTCGCGACGCCCACACGCCTTCGCCTTCGTACTGTCAGCCGGGTGAGTCGGCAGAGAACCCTCGCCAGATGGACGCCTTCTACTGACGATACCTGCAGGTAACTCGTAGACGACGTCGAGCAGCTGCCACACCACTTCGACTGCCGCCGTTCCGGACCCAGCTCCACCTCCGCTCCAGGTAAGTGTGAAGGTAAGTTGCTTACTCCATCATTGGCAAAAAAAAAAACGAAAAAAAAACGTTACTAAATATTAATACAAACAAAAAATAAATAAAAATAAAAATAAAAATGTAAAAATAAAAATAATAAAAAATATAAAAGTAAAAACTAAAACTAAAAAGTTAAAATAAAAATAAATATATTGAAAATAAAAATTAAACATAACATACTAAACCAAATAAAAAATACAAATATAAATTTAAAATAAAAACAAAAACATTCTAAACCTAATCCAAAATTATTTAAAAACAAAACAAAAATAATATAAAATAAAAAAGTAAAAATATAAAATCAAAAACAATTAAAAACAAATCCAAAAATCCAAAAATCCAAAAATCCAAAAATCTAAAAATCCAAAAATCTAAAAATCCAAAAACCTAAAAATCCAAAAACCTAAAAATCCAAAAACCTAAAAATCCAAAAATCTAAAAATCTAAAATTTAAAATCTAAAATCTAAAGGCTCGGTTGACCTGGTCGGAAACCACCGAACGTGGTCAACAGGCATCGGTCGCACCAGCGACGACAGCTAGCACCTCCTCCGACTGCGCTTCACGCGCCCTTCTTTTCCCCCCTTAAAACGGCGCGTGGAGCGCAGTCGGAGGAGGTGCCGGCCGTCGCCAGTGCGACCGATTCCAGGTGACCTGGTTCGGTGGTGTCCGGCCAGGCCAACCGAGCTCACCAGCCCTTCGGGGATGGTGAAAAATAACTAAATAAATGTGAAAATATAAAATCTACTTTACAAAATAAAAACAAAATAAAATTATTGCAATACAAATAACCGATATAAAAAATTGAAAAATAGAAATGTGAATGTAAAAACAAAATGTAAAATGTGAAATTTTTTTTTAAAAAATGCAAAAAAATAAAAATGGTGGCGATGTCCGTTCCTCCACGTGGTGCCACTGGAAACTGCTCGCCCTGCGAGCAAAGCTGAACACGGACAGTAGACATCATCGATGTCACCTCTTTGATGCCCGTAGTCACTGCCGTTGTTCAGGTGATCTCGCAGCTCAACTGGATGTTCGCTCGATCATGTCGCAGAAGCAGGCAGGGTGAGCAGAAGGACTGATCCAGACGACGTCTTCTGGCGAGGTCGACAGAACGGCGTTGCCTGTGTGCGTCAGGTCTTTCTCCCGGAACCGCATCAGAGAAGTCGTCGAGATGCTCATCGAAGTCGCCAAGGCGTTCTGCACTCCCGCACTGCCGCTTGAAACGTGTGCGGCTGCACTCCTGGCTGCTATCCTCTGAGTGATTGACTGTGTGCTGTGAAACTTTGGGCCCATGTGGCGGGCCGGAGAGACGCATAATTTTTCAAATAAACGATTCTTGAACCTTTCTGTGCACAAATTGACTCCATGGCATTGTTTCGCCAGCTTTTATGAGTTGCTGGATGACGGTTAGACTGCTAGCTAGGCTTCGCAGTGAAATGCAGTTCAAAAAATAGTCCACAATTCGCGGCTTTGAGAGACTATCCCTCGAATAATGAATTGATAACGCCATGAGGGGCTTAGGAGGGATAGACGTCTTCTTCTTCTAATCGACTCCACCCAGAAGAGTCAAACGGCGGCTTCTCGCGATGGAGTTATGTAGGCGTCATCGAAAAATGTCAGCATTCAATATCCCAAATGAGAGCCCCGTAGACAGATGAACGATAAAGGGCAGCGTTACTTAATTCGCTCCGTGATGCGCCACGCATTCTACTTCTACGGGATGTTGTGGAAGCGATTTGGTTGCGTTTATCGCCACAAAATGACAGGCGATGGCCAGCCTATAGAGAAGTCAGAGGCTTATCCCTCCCAGATTCACCGACCACGAATGGATGGAAGACCTGATTGTCCTTTGCGGGAAATCCGAACCAAGAATCAGGTAATCGCTGCACGCGGCAGCTGACACCTCCTTCAACTGCGCTCCAGGCTCCTCAGCAAAGCTCGACGCTGTTTGAGCACAGAAAGATCTCTCTTCTCACTATGCCAAACTTGGTATCATATGGGAAACGCGGGGAAGCGGGAAGCTGTTACTGTTGCTCCGGATAAGGCAGTAATGAAGCGTCAAACGTGAATACGAATGAACACCTATACTTATGAACTGCCGAATGACCCAATGGTTTTCATAGGAGCACCTGTTCGAGTGGGTCATATACTCGACTTTGAGTGCGTTTTTGAATCCTTCCAGTGTTAGTATAGCATTTTAGTATAGTACAGCTAAAGCATTTCTGTGGCCTTCCTTCGAGAAGACCCAGGAGGCTGAAAATTTCTGTTCGAATTTCTAGAGCAGGTGCCAGATCGTCGCATAGCCTAGTAGCCCTCAACTTCATGCGGCCAGGTATTCTGCCCGCCGCCCACTGTTCAACAACGTTGCTCAAGTGAGCTGCTTCTGATGCTCAAACTGAATCAGACCTCCGATCATCGAACTCTCAACCACGAAGACACTGCTTCAGAGCTCCGAAAGCTCGCAGACTGCGGTCTCACTCGAGTCCCACCAACAACAACCTTCTTCTCGTGGCGTCCACATTTCGGTTGTCTCGGGGCCGGCTCTCCGCGTGGGAACCATTGGCTCTTGCGGGTGTGGTTAACAAAAACCAGCTCACCAGTAACAATGTCCCTCGACCGAAAAGCTTTCTGTGCGACTCAGCATCATCGCATAAGCTGTCCAGAGGGGCGTTCGGAAGATCTTCGAGAGCCTTGAAGCGCTGATAGCAACAAGCATCCAATTGTGTATGGTATGTGTTATTTTATAAAATGCACCAATCCTAGACAATTCTAAAAAATAAATAAAATATTACATTATTATTATATATTAGGATTCTAACAAATTATTTTAAAATTTCAGGTTATTATTGTATATCATGTACGTGTACGTGTTTTTTATTTTCGTTAAATTTATATCATCTATCACTCCATTTGTCACATTTGTCAACAAGTGTGTTTTTTTTTTTCAGTTCTAACATATTTTTGTAGGCCTGTCATCCATCCTCACAGTCATCCTAAATATTTGTTGCTTTCAATGCTCATTTAGAAGCTCCTGTTATGAACCTAAGTAAGTTTATTGGGTTTTTACGTAGTTATCCTAATTAATAATATAATAATTAATTATAATAATTATAATTATAATATTATTCTAATATATAATATATTATCCTAGATATATAAACTATAACATATGCTATACTAACTTTTTCATTGTTAATTTCTACTACTTTACTATTTCTACTTAATTTCATACTTTTAATAGTTTGTAGATAGTATTTTTTGCAGATAATTCCATAATTATTTGCACCTTACAAATCATGTAACAGAGGTTTAATTTTATTTCTAAATTTTGTAATAAATGTTTTTACAATGCATTCAATAAGTTTTTAATTTTAGATCTATCTAGTGGTTTTGTTAGTTTCTAATTTCTAATTTAGTAGTTTAGTTTTTAGTATTTTATTTTCGATAACTTCTAAATCACGGGTTATAAGATGACCACAATTAATTTGTTGGTGTTGGTGTTAAATTTGTTGGTGTTATTAAATACGAGTACTATATATATATATATATATATATATATATATATATATATATATATATATAGGAGGGGTCGGCAGTGCCTGCACCCGATACCAGGTTCCTGGTTCGGATTTTTCGCCCAGGCCAACCAAGCCTTCCATCCCTTCGGGGTCGGTGAATTGGTGCCACTTGTCTGGGAAGGATAAAGCGCTGACTTGTTCATCGGCTGGCCATCGCAAGTCATTGTGTGGCCAAATACGCATTTAGCTCGCCTCCACGACATCCCGTAAAAGTGGAATGCGTGGCTCATCCCAAAGGAGATTGAATGACGCCGTCCTTTATCCTTATACAAAGTTGATTTATTATTGCAGACTATTTGCAGTCTATTTTTGCAGACTTTTAATTTAATGCCACCAATTCCACTTATTTCGCTTACCATCGCGCACATATACCATCAATACTGTGTACTTCAAAGCACCGAATCATATGGTATACTATCAGAGAATAATAAATAATATAGTAGAGAATAATAAATAAATAAATAATATATTTCTTTTATGAAGATGAACTATGTATGATAATATTAATAAATAAAAATTAATTAATCCTAAATATATAGCTGTTTAAACTTATTATTATTTATTTAATTTATAAAAATAATAAAATAAAATAAAATAAATAAATAAAATAAAGCTCACCCATTAAATTGGTATTTGAAACATTTATATTAAACATATTTATATAAAATAGAATTAAAATAAATAAAAAATGTAGTAATTTAAAATTACTTAATAAATTTTAAGTTTAATAAATTTTAAGTTAAGTTAGTTTTAATAAATTTAAAATTAATGAAATGAAAGAGTTTAACAAAGTCTTATTAGCAGGTAGCACAAAACAAAGGTTTGTCTGAAGAATGAACCTTTCTCATGTTTTTTCTATAATCTTCTCTTCTCTCCTCTATTTTCATCTTCTCTCCCTTTTTATTTTATTTCCCCTTGTTTCCTTCATATCCTTTTTTGTGTTTTCTATTAAAATTATAAAAGAAGATATTTATGTGGCATTCTTTAGACCTAAAATAGAGAAGCAAGGTGCAGCTTGAACTGGAAGTGGTTCAACTGATTCGTACGAAGTGCATTTTAAACATATAGGGGAAACCCATGGTAGAGAATTCGGAGGAGGACGGCTATCGCGTGCTCCAGAATAGTTCCTGATTACGATCCTACCACGGGCAGTCAAGTCTTCCATACCTCCTGGGTTCTGAATTGGTACCTGATTTGCCTGGGAAGGATAAAACACTGACCTCTACATCGACGGCAACCGCGATTCCCATTCCCACAGAGGTAGAAAGAATGGAAGACGCATATCGAACAGGAACTGGTTTTCATCATGCTTTGTTCTTTACCTTTACCACCAGCTTTGCTTCATTCGCCTGTGCTGGGACCGGATTCATGAACGATTTACCGGGGGGTAAGTGCAAGATTTACTCCCACCCCCAATTACGCGCGATTCATGAATGCGCAGCGGGGAAAATCGGGGGTAAGTGTCGAGGTAAATGCTACCCCGTCGGCGCGTCGGGGAACATTTACCTTCAAGGGAGGGTTTTGCTCCGTGGCCAATTTCTGTCCTAGTGCAACCCTCCGCTGGTCCGTTGCCAGCTCTGAGCTGGCCGCCAGCCGCATAGTCAATGCTCAATAGGGGACGCCTAGTTGCTATGGCCTGCGCCGTCCTTCGTCGGGCCTATGGTGAGTTGTTTGACCTTTCATTTTTCTCTATTAGTCTTGAATTCTATGCTTTTTTGGGCTCTATGGACCATGGCGGCCCACAATGCCACTTATTGTTATGTGATTTGCTCCTTTTAATGGAATTGAGGGTTGGGTTGGGCCACCATGAGCCCGGTCCACCACGTGGTCCAGCATAGTCCACTCACGCAAACCGTAATTTACGATTTGCGTGGGTGGACTATGCCCGTCCGCCACTTTAGCCTCCCTTGGCATATGTTGTCTATGGGGGCTACTGTAGTGGATGGCACCCATTATTAGCCATGTAGGCCCATATTTACAATAGCATCCCTCCTGCCTAATATGCTACTACTTTCCAGCCCTCTCCCCCCCCCCCCTCCCCTCACCTCACATTTCACATTTCATTTCCCCTAACTACGATGCTGCCATTGTCGGTGGCACCGACTTCCCAGCAGCAAATGTGACTGCTTGGTTTCGCTGCTAGCTGATGAAATTGGCCGGGGAGCAAAACCCTCGCCTTGGCCGTCATGAATCAGAAAAGAGAGGTAAGTTCAGGGGAAGTGGCGGGTAAATGGTCATCGAGGTAAGTGGGGGTAGAACTTACCTCCGGCCGCGTTCATGCCGGCCCTGCTCTCCACTACCTTTATAACAAACGCTACGGTATCTTTTACCCAGTCTCTAGCATTCTGAACGGATCGCATAGAGCGACGCAATAGCCCCAATCAAACCACTGAACACGAGACCAAAAGTACCAAACTTTTTCACTTCTATCATGAAAATGTCAGACGTTTTGCTTAAGGCGCACTTCATACGTAAGTAGACTACGCGCCATGACGAGCAGTGATAATCAGATTGAAACATTTATTCTTTCCAACAGTTTAGCTGATCAACAGTCCAATATTCCTTTATGGCTTTGCATGAGTTCTGCTCGTGTGCATTGGAAAGAGTCGTCTATGTGGTGAACAAGTGGTAAAAAAGTCAGAAGTTGACTAGGCGGTGGTTGCAGCATAGAATATGGTTCAGCAGGTGATCATCTTCATTCCAGTGCAAGGAGAAGGTGTCTTTCCGTATACTGGAACTCAGGCCACTCAAATGTAAGATGTTGTGTAGAGTGTGACCAGAAAATAGGCTAGCCCAGTTCTGTTGCCAGGAATTAACTAAGCGACCTATCCACAATGCTGCGTTTTTTTGTCACAGCGCCACAGCAGAACATAAAAAAGTAAATAGGAAATGCCAATGAGCTATGAGGGAAGTCTCTAAAAGTGAGTGCATCGTCATAACCCGAACCGTATCACGTTATGTGGACGTTTGTCATCCGTGGACCGAAGATCACATTTACGAAAATTTACGATTTACGACCCAAAATGTCGTAAATCGCAAATCGTAAAAAATTTGCCAAAAATCACCGTAAATTGTAAAATCGTAAATCGTAAATCAAATTACGCACACCCCTAGTCACCACACAAGATCAATACCGTAAGAGCTTTAACTAATTCAACAGGCAGTAGCGTAAAGAGTTGCAAGACTTTTCGATCAACCTAATAGTTCGCTGCTAATCCCTTTATACAAGACATATATCCTTCAGCACTAGGATATTGCTCACCTGCATGGAATCACTGTACCAAGAAGGATATCCACCTTCCTGAAAAGGTGCAGCAAACGTTTACAAGAATAATTTTTTTGGAGGATGTCTAGAAGTTCAATTTTCTCGGAAATGCCTGACTACCCTACCCGTTTAAGGAAGCGCAATCTAAAAAGCCTTCAGTGTAGGAGAGCCATAGCAGATCTCGTGTTCTGTTTCAAAGTCCTTCGAAGAGAGACCAGACTTAGCCCGAATAAATTTTTAATTTAATTAAAAAAATTTAAAGGTTTTCGGGCCTTGTAGTGAGAGAATTGGAAGTTTCACTTTGCACCACAAAAACGTTGGTAGTAGGAATCACAGTCAAATTTTCAACTCATTGTTTTTTTATTTAACAGCGAATATTTTTACGGCTGAAAGCAGTCAGACTTTCAAAGAGAGGTTGGAGAAATTGGATCTTCTGCATATTCTCGGTATTGACTAAGGTTATGGACTTTTTTCAGATGTCGTACCGTGTCATTTTTTTGTTGGTTGATTGCTGCTAAGGCTTCGACTTTAGATCTATAGCACCTTAGATCCGGTTCTCGACCTACCATGATTTGCTCCTGTTTTGTTGTAATTTTTCTTTTCCTGCGTTGATTATGGGGATTGCTATGTCTGCGGATCTCACGCTTTAATGATGCCGGTTCTTCAGAGCTTCAGTGCAGAGGACTTATGGACTGTACCTATATTCTAAACCCAATTTTATTTTATCTGTTTCGGTTTTCGTTCTTGCTTATTCTTTGATTTTAGTTCTATCTCCATAGCTGGACGTATTATGTATGCAAGTGCGGTTAGGGATCATTCAGTTCCTATGAAAGCATCATGGAGAGGAGGAGTAACGTTGCTACTGGCCGCCTGGGTACGACCGGTTATACGTCCGGACTCCTAGGTGCTTTCCTCTCCTTAGGGTGCTCGAAAGTGATTTCCACATCCACTTGGAATCACGCCATAGGTATACTGAATGCTAACGCCTGCACCCTTTGATGG
The DNA here is from genome assembly GCA_947359475.1 of Heligmosomoides polygyrus bakeri. Classification (NCBI taxonomy): domain Eukaryota; kingdom Metazoa; phylum Nematoda; class Chromadorea; order Rhabditida; family Heligmosomidae; genus Heligmosomoides; species Heligmosomoides polygyrus. The sequence continues at coordinate 101,716,795 of OX375869.1, forward strand.
TGATATCAAATTTGCTTATTTAACTATACCTAACTTAAAACAGCTCTTTGTTGGATTATACTCTATTATAATTCGTTTTTTTTGAGCACTCTATTTCTTAGTCCTCTGTGCCGAGTCTGCTGAATAGCTGCAAACAAGGTTCTCTTACCTAGCTGCAGCTCATAGTGTTCTCCAACTACTCACATTATTTCGTTGGTACATTTTTCATAGCTGAATTAGACTGTTTTGACTAACACTGTGCTCTCTTTCTTCGTTATGTTTTAAAGGCGCACTTCTGGTGCAGTAAATAAACAAATAAATAAATAGTACAGATGTGAGATGTGATGCTGACTATGCATAGGAGATGTGCGAAATTTCCGTTTTGGTGTTCCGAATTCCGGTTTTCGGCCGTTTTTAGTGCTTCCGTTCCGTTCCGTGTTCCGCTCTCTTTTGGTCCGAAAGATAGAACGGAAATGGTGACCCATCACTCATTGATTGTTTGCACTGCCTTCATTCATCCCTTCAACCTAAACGTGGAGAAATCTGTAGCATCTTACTTCGTCCTATTTACAGAAAAATTGATTGAGAGAATGTCTTATTAATGAGACGAATACAATGATTTTTTATTGCTATATGTTGCTGAATGCTGCGTTGTCCGTTTCCTAAATTCGTTAAGGGCAACTTAGTTATTACTACCATATTTTTAAAAGGTTAAGTTAGTTTTGAGCCCTTCCGTTCCGTATTCCGTGTTCCGCTTTTGCTTTTGCTTTAGCTGATCAACAGTCCAATATTCCTTTATGGCTTTGCATGAGTTCTGCTCGTGTGCATTGGAAAGAGTCGTCTATGTGGTTAACAAGTGGTAAAAAAGTCAGAAGTTGACTAGGCGGTGGTTGCAGCATAGAATATGGTTCAGCAGGTGATCATCTTCATTCCAGTGCAAGGAGAAGGTGTCTTTCCGTATACTGGAACTCAGGCCACTCAAATGTAAGATGTTGTGTAGAGTGTGACCAGAAAATAGGCTAGCCCAGTTCTGTTGCCAGGAATTAACTAAGCGACCTATCCACAATGCTGCGTTTTTTTGTCACAGCGCCACAGCAGAACATAAAAAAGTAAATAGGAAATGCCAATGAGCTATGAGGGAAGTCTCTAAAAGTGAGTGCATCGTCATAACCCGAACCGTATCACGTTATGTGGACGTTTGTCATCCGTGGACCGAAGATCACATTTACGAAAATTTACGATTTACGACCCAAAATGTCGTAAATCGCAAATCGTAAAAAATTTGCCAAAAATCACCGTAAATTGTAAAATCGTAAATCGTAAATCAAATTACGCACACCCCTAGTCACCACACAAGATCAATACCGTAAGAGCTTTAACTAATTCAACAGGCAGTAGCGTAAAGAGTTGCAAGACTTTTCGATCAACCTAATAGTTCGCTGCTAATCCCTTTATACAAGACATATATCCTTTAGCACTAGGATATTGCTCACCTGCATGGAATCACTGTACCAAGAAGGATATCCACCTTCCTGAAAAGGTGCAGCAAACGTTTACAAGAATAATTTTTTTGGAGGATGTCTAGAAGTTCAATTTTCTCGGAAATGCCTGACTACCCTACCCGTTTAAGGAAGCGCAATCTAAAAAGCCTTCAGTGTAGGAGAGCCATAGCAGATCTCGTGTTCTGTTTCAAAGTCCTTCGAAGAGAGACCAGACTTAGCCCGAATAAATTTTTAATTTAATTAAAAAAATTTAAAGGTTTTCGGGCCTTGTAGTGAGAGAATTGGAAGTTTCACTTTGCACCACAAAAACGTTGGTAGTAGGAATCACAGTCAAATTTTCAACTCATTGTTTTTTTATTTAACAGCGAATATTTTTACGGCTGAAAGCAGTCAGACTTTCAAAGAGAGGTTGGAGAAATTGGATCTTCTGCATATTCTCGGTATTGACTAAGGTTATGGACTTTTTTCAGATGTCGTACCGTGTCATTTTTTTGTTGGTTGATTGCTGCTAAGGCTTCGACTTTAGATCTATAGCACCTTAGATCCGGTTCTCGACCTACCATGATTTGCTCCTGTTTTGTTGTAATTTTTCTTTTCCTGCGTTGATTATGGGGATTGCTATGTCTGCGGATCTCACGCTTTAATGATGCCGGTTCTTCAGAGCTTCAGTGCAGAGGACTTATGGACTGTACCTATATTCTAAACCCAATTTTATTTTATCTGTTTCGGTTTTCGTTCTTGCTTATTCTTTGATTTTAGTTCTATCTCCATAGCTGGACGTATTATGTATGCAAGTGCGGTTAGGGATCATTCAGTTCCTATGAAAGCATCATGGAGAGGAGGAGTAACGTTGCTACTGGCCGCCTGGGTACGACCGGTTATACGTCCGGACTCCTAGGTGCTTTCCTCTCCTTAGGGTGCTCGAAAGTGATTTCCACATCCACTTGGAATCACGCCATAGGTATACTGAATGCTAACGCCTGCACCCTTTGATGGTGATATCAAATTTGCTTATTTAACTATACCTAACTTAAAACAGCTCTTTGTTGGATTATACTCTATTATAATTCGTTTTTTTTGAGCACTCTATTTCTTAGTCCTCTGTGCCGAGTCTGCTGAATAGCTGCAAACAAGGTTCTCTTACCTAGCTGCAGCTCATAGTGTTCTCCAACTACTCACATTATTTCGTTGGTACATTTTTCATAGCTGAATTAGACTGTTTTGACTAACACTGTGCTCTCTTTCTTCGTTATGTTTTAAAGGCGCACTTCTGGTGCAGTAAATAAACAAATAAATAAATAGTACAGATGTGAGATGTGATGCTGACTATGCATAGGAGATGTGCGAAATTTCCGTTTTGGTGTTCCGAATTCCGGTTTTCGGCCGTTTTTAGTGCTTCCGTTCCGTTCCGTGTTCCGCTCTCTTTTGGTCCGAAAGATAGAACGGAAATGGTGACCCATCACTCATTGATTGTTTGCACTGCCTTCATTCATCCCTTCAACCTAAACGTGGAGAAATCTGTAGCATCTTACTTCGTCCTATTTACAGAAAAATTGATTGAGAGAATGTCTTATTAATGAGACGAATACAATGATTTTTTATTGCTATATGTTGCTGAATGCTGCGTTGTCCGTTTCCTAAATTCGTTAAGGGCAACTTAGTTATTACTACCATATTTTTAAAAGGTTAAGTTAGTTTTGAGCCCTTCCGTTCCGTATTCCGTGTTCCGCTTTTGCTTTTGCTTTAGCTGATCAACAGTCCAATATTCCTTTATGGCTTTGCATGAGTTCTGCTCGTGTGCATTGGAAAGAGTCGTCTATGTGGTTAACAAGTGGTAAAAAAGTCAGAAGTTGACTAGGCGGTGGTTGCAGCATAGAATATGGTTCAGCAGGTGATCATCTTCATTCCAGTGCAAGGAGAAGGTGTCTTTCCGTATACTGGAACTCAGGCCACTCAAATGTAAGATGTTGTGTAGAGTGTGACCAGAAAATAGGCTAGCCCAGTTCTGTTGCCAGGAATTAACTAAGCGACCTATCCACAATGCTGCGTTTTTTTGTCACAGCGCCACAGCAGAACATAAAAAAGTAAATAGGAAATGCCAATGAGCTATGAGGGAAGTCTCTAAAAGTGAGTGCATCGTCATAACCCGAACCGTATCACGTTATGTGGACGTTTGTCATCCGTGGACCGAAGATCACATTTACGAAAATTTACGATTTACGACCCAAAATGTCGTAAATCGCAAATCGTAAAAAATTTGGCAAAAATCACCGTAAATTGTAAAATCGTAAATCGTAAATCAAATTACGCACACCCCTAGTCACCACACAAGATCAATACCGTAAGAGCTTTAACTAATTCAACAGGCAGTAGCGTAAAGAGTTGCAAGACTTTTCGATCAACCTAATAGTTCGCTGCTAATCCCTTTATACAAGACATATATCCTTCAGCACTAGGATATTGCTCACCTGCATGGAATCACTGTACCAAGAAGGATATCCACCTTCCTGAAAAGGTGCAGCAAACGTTTACAAGAATAATTTTTTTGGAGGATGTCTAGAAGTTCAATTTTCTCGGAAATGCCTGACTACCCTACCCGTTTAAGGAAGCGCAATCTAAAAAGCCTTCAGTGTAGGAGAGCCATAGCAGATCTCGTGTTCTGTTTCAAAGTCTTTCGAAGAGAGACCAGACTTAGCCCGAATAAATTTTTAATTTAATTAAAAAAATTTAAAGGTTTTCGGGCCTTGTAGTGAGAGAATTGGAAGTTTCACTTTGCACCACAAAAACGTTGGTAGTAGGAATCACAGTCAAATTTTCAACTCATTGTTTTTTTATTTAACAGCGAATATTTTTACGGCTGAAAGCAGTCAGACTTTCAAAGAGAGGTTGGAGAAATTGGATCTTCTGCATATTCTCGGTATTGACTAAGGTTATGGACTTTTTTCAGATGTCGTACCGTGTCATTTTTTTGTTGGTTGATTGCTGCCTAGGCTTCGACTTCTCTAGAGCTGTCTGGCTCTTTCCCTCTAGAGCTGTCGGCGAAAGTTTTCCTTTTCTTTTTTCTTACATCCAAAGCCAGACATAGCCTAAAAATTGGCAAAAATCATGGGAAGCGAAAAACTTCTAGGCGCGCCTTGAAAGTTTATCGCTCTACCGTTTCCACACTTATTCCTGCCTTGGATAGGATAGGATAGGCAAACAAACTACGCTAAAGCTCGACAATGGTCAATCTTCTCCAGATGCGCCGTGCACTCAACTTCTGCGAGATCTAAGATCAGGTAAGCAGTCCGTGGGCAGCTTCGTGACGAACGATACGATCCCTCTGCCAGTTTCGTCTACCACGTGGGGCTGGAGTAGGTGGCTGACCCAAACCGCGCTCTGCACTTGACGGGAGAGTCGTAGGCAGGTGGTTCTTCCAGGGAAAGGCGAAAGTGGCTTCGGCGGGGAGATAGCGCTTTCGTGATAGCATTAGGTGGAGCCTTCATTATCCAGTTCCCCTCCAGTTTTCCCAATTCAGCGATGGAACTTCAGTCGTATGGACGGTATTCCCCCGAAGCTCTTCTTTGACGGGCCTCTTATCAACCAACAGTAATGACCACTGGAATGGTCACGGGCAAAAGTCCAGATAACCGCCAGCAGCTGTGAATTAATGTCTTCCGTAGAACGACGACTGATCATCAGAAAGCTGCCTCTATAGCAGACTAAGGTTTTCTGACCAGTAGCAGACCCTTTGTTCGCCGAGGATTTTAGTGAACCAAAGAATCCCATTTGCAGGGGACAAGGCACCGGCTTCCCGCTGTGAAATGTTAATTGCATTTCACAAGCGTAAAAATCTAATTCCTTGCCTCTGGTTTACTACATGAACCAAAAAAAGCCTGCTTCGTGTGGAGATTTCCCAGCGAATGCCATGTCTGCAGATCGCCTTCGCCATGATCGGAGAAAAGAGGCCAGAGCAGAAGAAACTGCAGTAATAGAGACAGATGAGCAGTCGAAAACATGCTCGGAAGCCTCATAAATAACGCGCGAAGGTGGCGGCTTCAAAGGTCATGCGGAAGCACGAAAAAATGGGTGAAATCCGAACCGTGGAGAAACTGGGCGATTTCTCGCAGCAACAGCAACAATTATATGACATAAAATTTCAATTTCTAAGTTTTTCTATAAAATTTTAACTTTTTTAGTATCTTTACTGCGAGCGAAGTTATAATCTTCCAAATAGTGTACAGTTTTTTGAGACACAATGTATAGAACGAATGGACGGCGCAATCTCTTCAAATTCAAAATTCAATTCAAAATTTCTAGGAGTGTATGGTTTGAAACGGAAAAATCTCCAGTTTACAGTAAAGATCATGTATAATTTAGTGATCTAAATAAAAATATAGGGCATGCGATGGGCCATTTTAAATTACTGTCCACTTTAAAAAGAGAGTGCTTCGTTTCTCTTCATCTGGATATTAAAAGCCCTCTCTTCTCCCTTATCAAAACTATAAAGGCGGTCAATAACTGTCGAAAATTTCTGTCAGCTCAGCATTAAGTGGACCCCTCCCCCACAGTCAACCGCAAGAATTCCGAGAAAAAAAAAACTGCTCTTGGCTGTTTTTCACGAGATCGCTTCGCAGAGATTTCCGTTTAGAGTGACCTGTCAAGGCGTCACGTGGCGTATCACTTGGCACCACCACGTCCTTCCACGAAAAAACGAACTCCTGATGTCAGCAACTTCTGAATGCCGGCAGGACACTGACCGTCGGAACGTCGTCGTTCGTCGGAGCATTGGCGTTGCTTCGGATTGTGCGTCAGAAGAGCGATGAAGCCTAGAGATTTGGAGGAACAGTCCGAATTGCTGTAGAACAACTGAAGACCATTGGCTTCTTGGCGCTCGTCAACGTTGACAATTGTTTTCTAAGATGCTGTACATTATACCATTTTCACGTCGAATTGGACACTCTTCTAAGATTTCGGCCAGGGGCAGATTTCACATAATTCATTCGGCGCTCGCCGATGGGCCGGTGACGGATTTTAATCCTTCAGGTTACACTCTGCGTCCAAATGAATCCGCCTTTCCATTAATATGCCGCTGCAATGAAACAGAACTACATTGATGAGCCTCAAGATGTTGATGCGACGGCGGTTCATTAAGTTAGTACACCTTTCACATGAGGTATTGTTGTCATCATTTTCGAAATCGCCCAAAAATAGTGTGCATGGCTCACTCCAAAACCTCTGCAGTGCGTCGTTCCTTTTCTCCAATAAATCAGCTAAATTACGACTCGAGAACAACAAACAAAGAGTAAGCAGTGAGTCGGCTGACCAATCAACTGTGAATGCGCCACGCATTTCACTTTCTTATGACATTGTGGAAAAGCTTTAGCCTTTCAAAAAACTTTTAAATTACGGTCTATTCTTTCCGCGTGGAGTGAATCGAACCCTGCGCCGAAGCCACCCAGTTAGAAAGCGGACTTCACTGTAAGAAAGCAGCAACCGCTCATGTCTACAACGAGCAATTCCTTCAAACAGGACGGGTTCCGGAACCGGTAGAATAAATAATGGCCAATACTATGTTAGTTAGTTCTTCTGCGGCAAGAACTATTGTTCCTATTTCCTCCATATGTCGTTAGGAAGTAACGACAACAAGATTCGGCGGCCATCTAAGGCTTTGGCCAAAGCTATAGAAACTTTTTAAGGATCCTTCCTTGAGAAGATGCCCTCTCTATATACCTCAACGACCTCATGATACCACCTTCCACCTGGCAATCAGAGACCGACTGCACCTTACCCTAGCCGAAGGACCTTCCAACCCAGGTTCTCTCTCTCCCTTCAACTCATCACGTCGATGATCGGGCATCCATCTGCCGGTGTGGCTACGACGACGACGACGGAGAAGACACCGTCGGCCGTCACCACCCGTTCCCAGCGATGCGAAATTTTTCGCCCCGAAATGGGCGTGGTGCCGGCGGCCGGGGGGCAGTAGTGCGCGTCGTCGGAACCGGCGATGAGCCTCCTCCTTGTTGGCCTACTGCTCTTCTTAGTACTTGCTATAAATCATTGTTGTGACGCCAGAGGTTTCGGCGGAATTCCAGGTAATCGATTATTGATCCGTATTGATCTCGTTTGCAGTGTGCAGTGTGTCGAAGTGTTTCTCTCGCCTTGTTTCATCTACAGTTGTATAGTTTATTATTTATTTATTACAATGCACATATTTGTGCGCCATAAATAATATATATGCAGATATAGATATGTAGATATATAGGCAGTATAGTCGTTATAATTGCGAGAACAGTCGAGCAATATGGATAGATAGTTCGTCGTTATAGTCCGCGAGAACAACACTGTCAATATAAATATCGGAGCCCATGAGCGTAATAAAGCAACGCCGGGAACGTCTAAAGAATTAGTATTATTTGTCTATAATAGGATGCTAGAGTTATGTAATAATAATAAGGTAGTCCATCTCGGGTATTGAGCTAGAACGGTATAATTATTGTAGCCTGTCTTCTTCTTTTAATGATTTCTTGCTTTCTTCATGTAGCAGTATAGATAGAGAGCAAACGTCATGCTTCATATGTCGGGACAATCAAGATCTCTTCTTCCTGAACTTCATTGATCTTAGGTGCATATATTATACGTATTATACATATGATAAAAGTTGTCGCCACGTCAGATAGATTTGTCGGGACAGTCCGGAACCAGAAACCATCACTCATCCTAAAAAAATGTGACGTTTGTTCTATTTAGTTAAGGGTTTATTTGACAAAATTTCTAAAACTGCAACATCACTTGAACTAGTGTTAGTGATCAGAAGAAGTGAAAACAGACCATTTAGTTCACATCCTCAATCCGAAGTATTTGTAAAACATTTGATTTGCCCAACTTATTTCTGAAGTCCTTAGAATTTCTACATGAAATCAAATGCTGTGGAAGTTGATTAAGCCATCTAGCAGTTCGCAAAAAGAATGAATTAAATGCAATGTTTCCGATAGGACGGTTAAATCTACGGTGCTGTATTGCTAGAACTGTTGCTCTTCCACGACTTGGCCTAAATATCCAGTATTTACTGGCCCTCAATTTAACTTCCATGCGAAAAATGCGAAAGGAAAATACTAAATCTTTAATAATCCTTCTGTATTTCAGGCTTTTTAGGCCGAGAAAGTGAAGCCGTTCTCTGTAGGATGGTAAAGTTCGCGGGTAATTTGGATCGGGAAATGCTCTATAGTAAACTATTCTGGTGAAAATTTTTTGAACTTTTTCTAATTGCTGCAGGTATTTCTTAACGAAAGGATTCCAAATAGTAGAGCCGTACTCTAAGTGTGGTAATACATACATTTTATACAATTTGACCAGAAAAGGGGGGTCGTTGCACTGTACATTCCTTAGAATTAGGAAAAGCGATGATAGTGCCTTTCTGGTAACGGTTTCTATATGCTTGCTGAACTTTAAGGAAGAGTCAACCATAACACCCAGATCTCTAACATATTCATCCTGTCTTAGCACAAAGTTGTTGAAACTGTATCTGGGTATTGGAGGAGGACCTAAATGTAAATGAACTGTTTTACTGAGGTTAACAGGAATTTCCCACTTGTCAGACCATTCCATCATTTTCCGAACAGATTCTGAAATATAGTCGTTAGCCAACTTTTGGTCACAAGGCTGGTAGGCATAGTAAATTCTTATGTCATCCGCAAACATCTTAACCTCCAAATTTGGATGAACTTTTAGGGTTTTCGGTACATCAGCAGTATAGGCTAAAAACAATAGGGGAGATAGCACTCCACCCTGAGGGACTCCGCTAGTACACGAATGTCGATCAGAATAACTATTACCCACCTTTACTGTCATGTGCCGGTCCCGCAAGTATGATGATAACCATTTTAAGAGTTGACCTCTTATGCCAAAGTATTCAAGTTTTCGCAGCAGTTTAGTGTGCGGCACCTTATCAAACGCCTTGGAGAGATCGAAGAAAATGATTTCAACCGATCTGCCATCATTTATTGCAGTTAACCAATCATACAAAGAGTCCGAAAGCAGTGTTTCAGTTGATGCCGCTGACACGAAACCATGTTGTTCTTTTGGTATTACATCATGTCTCGAAAACCAATAACAAAGTTTATCTCTTATAATTTTTTCCAAGATTTTGCTTGCTGTCGAACATATGCTGATAGGTCTAAAGTCAGATAATGTCGACGCATCTGTGTTTTTGGGAATTGGGGTCACCAAAGAGTCTTTCCAAATGTCTGGAACTTGTCCCAGTGCCAACGATGTGTTGTAGATCATAGCTAGTGGGTATTGCAATGTGTGAGCACATCTACGAAAGATCATTTGAGGGATACCATCATATGTGGCCGATAGAGAGGGTTTGAGCTTCTTCATAACACACAGAATCTCTGAGGGGTCAATTGTTGAAATGTCGGCATAGGATTCAGACAGGTATGGCAGATGTAAAACACCGCATCTGTCACCCGACGGGTAATCACATGTAATAGAATTAAAAACACTGGCAAAATAATTACCAAGTGCCCTGGCTTTGTCCTGATTTGACCTGAGAATACCTCCATTCCCATCCTTTAGGACTGGAAGATCACAAGCGGCTTTAACCTTCATTCTGAGGTAATTGAAAAATGCCTTCTTACTTAACGCGTGCAATCGACGCTCTCGGTAAGCTATGTATCTTTTAATATGATGGTTTATGTCAGAGCATATTTTCTTATATAATGGGTGTGCTAATGGATTCCTTAGACTACAGAAAAGACGACTTTTTTGAGCGAACAGGTTCCTAATATGAGTTGGGTACTGGTGTAGTTGTGCCTTTCTGTATCGAAATGGAACAAGTTCACCAAATAATTGATATAGTATCAGACAAAACCGATAGTAGATATCATTGATGTCCGTATAACCACTGAAAACCTGAAACCAATTAATACTTCCAAGATAATAGTTGAGTTTATCATAATCCACTCGGTTATATAGAGGTACAGGTAGATACAACGATTCGTCCTGAAGGCAGCTCAACTGGAAAAATATCATATTATGATCAGAGTTACCAAAAGGAGGAGCTATTCCAACATTGTCGACTATTGGATCGGAACACAAGACTAAGTCGAGGATAGAATCGTGTCGTGTAGGATGCAAAACCATTAGTGTAAGATTGCAGTCAGTAAATACTAATCTGAACCTTTCATCACTCTGTGATTCACCACGACATCTTATCCAGTCAATGTTAAGATTAAAATCACCCACTAGTACCACAGGTGTAGGAACAGAACATAAATCATAAAGCACATCAATCAATTTATCGTCTTCTTCAACAGCAGATCTTGGAGGACGATACAGCAAAATCATTCTGATAGAAGCAGAACTGCCAGAACGGTCAGAAATGATATCCATACAAATTATGTCTGAAATAAGCTGCTCAGCAATAGCTATTGGATTAAAAATCAGCCCATTCTTTATCAGGCAACATACACCTCCACCTCTCTGTGAGCTTCGATCTGATCGTATAACATTATACGGATAGCCTCCCACTATTTCTGCATTCAATATTTTTGAATTTAACCAAGTTTCCGTTATAAAAACAATATCAGGGCTGTTACTACAAACAAAGGAGTGTAACAAAAGTAATTTATTAACAATGCTCCGAGAGTTAAACAAAAAGCAATTTAGCTTAGGCTGTGGACCGCGCAACTCTAGTGGTTTCCCACCGAGCGTCTAGCTGCAAGTTCGCTTACACGTCTAAGTTCCCCTCTATAAACTACCCACTCTTTTGAGCTTTTTCCTTCATTTAACTCGCGTGCTCGCTGTCGAAGTCTGTAATCCTGCTCTCGCTCATCCCTCGTCATACTCTTGCGCACAAACACATTAGTATAACCAGACAGACGCAAACGACGAGTATTAGCTATAGCCTGTTGCCAGTGGAATCTAGAGGGCAAGACAACCTTAACAAGGCGAATTTTATCCTCTGAGTAAGACCCCAGGCGAAAAACAGATTCCGGTTGGCATTCAACCTGAAGGGTGTCGAGCACACGAGTTACCTTATCCTCTAGATCACTTTGCTTACTAGACGGCGACAACTCGGAAGGTGCTTCCGCAATGCCAGCCATAATTATACTTCTCTGCCTACGATTTTCTTCGATGCCATCAGATATAACCTGTGGAATTTTTGCTTGCAGCGCTAATGCCATTCTCTCAATCACTGGATCAGTATTTCTTTCAATAATAGAAGCAATGATCTCATTAATTGAGAACTTGCTGTAATCGCAGGTTTCTCCCCTCGTTACTTGCAGCCTGCGGCATTGAGCTCGCAATTTTTTGTGATGAGCGTGGGAGCGGTTGTGATTTCTTTACCGGCATTGTAGTAGACCCTGCAAAGGAAGTAAGTGAGATCGAATGAAGACACAACCGACCTAGAGGGCGGTGGGAATGAGAATGATAATAGTTGTAGGACTGTAACTTCTTCTTTCCTCTTCCACTTCTTCTTTTCACTGATTAATACGTTCTAATCGTCATCCATCACAGGAGAATACTGTACGACAGATTTCATCTACAATAATCCAAGCATTTGGCTTCACTACCATACTTACTCTCGTAGTGCCCTATGCATTCCTCCTTGATATGTCCTTTTCACGGCTTCTTCTTAGGCTCCGTACGTCGTCGTACTCCTCGTATTGGAACTCGTTATAAGAAATTCTAGACCCATGCGGAAACCCAACGCCTCGCAATTACCTTGGGAGTGTTGACGGAACACCTTCCTCTCGGCTTTCATTCCACTGTCCGCGGGGGTTTCCCACATATTTAAAGCCGCTCTTTTTTCTAGTAATAAACTTAAGAATAATAAAGAAGGTTCTGTACATCCTTGGCTGTCGGAGAAACGCATGTGAAGTTCGAACCTTCACCCAAACGTTTTCTGCTGTCTCACGATGCTTTTCTGAGCAGAAGAACCTAAGAGCTACTGGTATAGCGAAGTCAAGAAAACGCTTCGACTACTGGGTGCATCCCAAATCGATCTCGAGATCGCCTCCCAACCAGGGCAGGCAAGTCTTGACCCATTTGAGGTTCAAGAAACGGTGGTAGACTCGCTCCAAGACTATGTCTTAAGGCCTTCAGAGCGCCTGCACGAGAAAAAGGAAAACTGGAGGACACGGCGCATCCCCCAGTCGCCAATTCTTTAGCACCACTGCCTCAGTTTTTCTCGGAAAAGGTTCGGCTTCCCTCAAAGCAGACCTAGCTCCTCAGAGGTGGCTGAGTTGAGAGCAGATCTGTCTGGAAGGATACAACACCGACTTGTCTATCGTTTGGCCACCGCAGGTCCTTGTATCTACAGGCCAAATACGCGTTCCAACTACCTCCACGTTATCCAGTAAAAGCAGAATGCATGGCGCACCCCAAAACGGATTGATTAACGTCGAGCTTTTGTTTGGTCCTTAATTACCAGCACAGTAGACCAGAATCCAGTGGTTTTGAAGGAATACCGCAGTCAAAAAAGGCAGAAATTTAAACTAGGCGTCGAATGGAGCGCACCGCCTCCTCAACTTCAGCATGTAGTCTTTATCCTTTATCCTTATCCCAGAGTTAAGCTCCCAAGCTACGTGAATAAACACATTGGCTCTAGCTGCTCTAAGGACCATTAGACAAAGGTCAGCTACGAACGGGTATTTTCCAGCTGATTATTGGAACCGCGTCCATCACAAATTTTGTTCTCTAAGGCATTTCTAGGCCGAGATTCCTGCAACGATTAAACCCAAGGATATGTTGGGTATACCCTTGACGTGGTACTAATCATGTACCTTACCCACCCGTTTGTGGGTATACTGCTGAGTAAAACATACTCAACGATCCAAGTAGGATCGGCGATTCCTGCAAACCCACGGAGCTTTTTGAAAGCCAAAGACTGATGAGAATGCCTTCCTGGTAGCGAAAACCTAACGAGTTCACTTTGCCCTTTTACTTGTTGCCTTTTGATTGCCATCTTTGACCAGACCCCATTTCAGTTCTTAGATTGAGCGCATCAACTAATTCCGGCCCTTGCACCGGATTACTGAGTCTGGGAACCTGTCCCATTTGTAGGAATTTCAAGTTGTAGACAAGAACCGAACTGAAGCCACTTTCGCCCCTGATTCAGGGGTTATGTCACTTGCTCCAAGGTCAACTGGGGACTCAGCACCTTCTAGGGAAAGTAGGAGAATTCTACCCAACATATCAGCAGTCCTTCATAGGCATAAAACGACATTCATTCATATATTCATATTCATTGCCTCCACTAAGCGTCGTAAAAATAGAGTGCGTGGCGCACCCTGAGTTGATGATGTTCGAGGCCTTATTTGGACTTTTCTGTGGAAAAATTCAATGCGATGGCTTGTGTGCTTTTCTAAAGCGGGAATAGTGATTTTTTCTTTTAAACGAATTCCGATGAAAGAGCCTCCTCCTGGAACGCCTTCTCCAGAGGCTATGCCTGTCGGATCTATCCTAGTCGGTGGGGGCACTCTACTTTGACTCTCTGATAACGGCGGCATAGCTAAGCAGACTGAAGGGTATATGTCGCAAAGGTGAGCAGCATTGCTAGGTGGAAGCACGCCAGCCAATAGCAACCAAATAGAACACAGACCGAACACATGCCATTCGATCAGGGCAGCTGTGTACACGCCCTCTCTGAATGGCACGCCTTTTCATGCGATATGGTTGGATGGGGCGTTGCCATCTTCCAATGCTGCCCGTCTTCGCGACTGCTCGTTTTTTCAGAAGAGTGTTATCTCAGCGATCTTTTTAAAAGGTTTTGGAAAGTATGAAAATAACGCTAACCGGCCTATAGCTTTCAGATGGGCTTATGATAAGGTGATTTTCCTAGGAATGCGGTGACAATCATGAGCAGGAGACAAAGCGCATTGGGAATTTTGCATCTGAACATCTGAATTTAATAGCCTTCCGAACCCAACTGTCTAGCTGAGGGTTTTGAAGTCCGTGGAGGATGACTAAGGTCCTGAAGCTCCGCTGACCGCCTATCTGTTCTCGTGTTCCACTCGATAGGACCAGAAGAAAGCTGGCTGGTGCCGTGTTCTGCCTGACTGATCGACGGTGCGTCGGCGCCAATCCTCTTACCATTAGTGGCTGTCCAGGTTTTTCTTCGTGAATTCCTGAACGTTACTCAGAATGCCCGAATGCAGCCAGCGCAGGACCGTGATGTTGGTGGTGGTGTGCGTGTGTTCGTTCGGTTCGCGGCGTTTCTGACCGCCAAAATGGCACGCGATTCATCTTCGAAGAGCCGCTGCTGGAGGAGAAGAACCACTCCAGCAAGCCGTCGAAGAACGGCTGGTGATGACGGAGTGATCGGCAGCGTGGACAGGTGGAACGACATGCACTCACACCCCGGCACCGGCTGCCGACGCTCGGCGACGATGACAGCGATGGCACCGAATGGAGAAGTGGGGATTGCGCCACGCATTGCACTTCTGCGAGGAACAAACAAACCTTGCCTGGGGCGGGGCTGAATCATCGTGGAAATTCCAGCGAGCCTCCTAACGATCGTGCATGGTAGAACCCTTGAAAGACAGTATTCTCTGCCGCTTCCCAGAATTCCCCCTTCCGGATGACGTTTCGTACTGAATTTGGGGGATTTAAGGACTAAAACGATGAAAGACGCATTAATCGACCTCACTTTGAGATGCGCCACGCGCTCTATTTCGGCCGAGAATTCCTTGAGAACTAGAACAGATCTTCGGATCAATTTACAGAGGGCTACCGTAGTGACTGGCGTGAAATATGTACACCCTTGTGCAGTCACGGAAGAGTACCCCAAAATGATGCCCAACGTAAAATTTCTGCCTTTTTTGCTTGTGATGTTCTCTCAAGTATATTTCAGTAATATGAAAAAGTAAAATTAGCTTCTACGGCACGTTTCGCCATCTTTCTTCCTCGTTCATTATAACATCTCCACGGGACTCACCAAAATACTGCGCTAATCAATTCACTTTGGGATGCGCCACGCATTCTACTTCTACGCAATTGACCCATAGGATGAGCAGCGGTAGCAAGCCGTTGCTTTGTTCTTCCTGGATGACCTTCCTAGCAATTCACTCATTGAAGACTTGGTTGGCCTAGGCGGACTGAACCAAGAGCCTGGATTCGGAGTGCCCACGCTACAGCCACGCTTTATCCGATTGCGCTGTCCCGCGCCCAGTCTGCTTATGTTGAAAATAAATGCCCAATTTTTGGTAACGTTTGATTGGACTGCGCCGTGCATTCGACTTTTGCACAATTTGAGTTTTTCGAACAAAAATAGACGTTCGCTGTTGGCAAAAAATATGCGTTCGTTGTGCACTCAGCCTAATCAATGTCATTCTTTGACCTTACTCAACAGTGCTCACAAACAGAGAAACGGCGACTGCATGGCGCAATCCCACATAAGTCTTCATACACCGGAAAATTGTTGTGCTTTTGTTGGACAAAAGAGTCGAGCTGCAGCAGGGGTAATGCTCTGGCATCACCGATCTACCCATTATTGACCGGTTTTCCTCCGGTAGTTCAACGGGATACGGTGCTCTTTCAGTTTCCAGTGCAAGATGTAGGCGTTCGTTGTGGGGCCTACATTCTTCTTCATACCCAGTCTACATTGTCAACGTTCGCATCAGCAATTCACTACAGTTTTGCACTGGATTATTATTGAAGAAATGAAAGGAGTAGTAATTTCATGGTTCCTATTTGAATACCCTCTAGTTTACGCCGGCAAAACTACCCAATAGCGAGGCGAGCGGTTGCGTCGCGTGGGCTGCCTCGCCAATTTGAACCAAGTTCACCTACAGTTGATCCCCAGGTGTTTTCAAAATCGTCCTCACCATGGCGAGGCCCCATTGTCCTACACAAGTGTCCAAAATTTTTCTTCATCCTTTCCGTTTGAAATGTTTTTTAGTTCCCACTTTTCGAAGGCTTGAAGTCGTTAAAACTAAATTTAAAAAATTTCTATTTTTGCAGCTTATTAAAAAATTTGTGAAGCAAGACAAAACTACAGAATTTTAGCATAAAAACAAGCATAGGCATAGTTATCGATTAGATCGACAATTATTCATTTTTATTATCGATAAAGAAGTGATCAAATCAGCGAATCCTGGCAAAGTAACGTTTTTACGAGGCAGTTTATCCAGGCTTCTGATGCATAATTCATTGAATCACATAAACCGTCGAAACGACGACCGTAACTTCAGGACGCTACTGCTCGGTGCGATCGCCGACGTGCTGTCTACATCGCGATGACGACTGTACGGCGCCGATTCTCGGCAATCATCTCTGCTACTGTGACATGTTCTGCGACCGCGGTCCGCATGGAGGTCGGACGGATCGATCGGCATCGATCGAGAAATTGATTGATCGACGGTGAAATCGATCGAAAAACGGCTGCTAATTGCAGGCAACGACTGCTGTCCGGACTTTGAGGCGACGTGTCGCGGCGGTTTGCACGACTATCAGGCCGACCTCAACGGACAACGTAGGGAGTTCTTGATTTTTATTCCGATTTTTATTTTAAAAAAATCAAAAAATTCAAGACAAACGCATTTTGATGTACACCTGACTCTGTTAAAGGTTCAGTAACAAACACAATTTTTGAAATAAATTCTGATGAGGAACGAGCAACCTGCCGGAAAATCAATTTTTTGTTTAAAAAATCCGTCAAAATTGGGACATTGGAAGAATTGCGACCGGGTATCCAATTTTTAAGCGATTTCTTTCATCTGAAACTGAATTAGCCAGATTTTTGCTATGTAGACGGATCAGATGAGTGACTTTATAAATTTCATTGCCCGGCTAATCAATACCAATCGATAGCAACGATTTTTCCCTATAGTGTTGACCGTTTGAGGTGACGCCTTTCCAGATGAGCTAGATGAAGTAGTCAACACTAAGGATCGATATTGATTAGTTGATCAATTTCGAAAAACCTCTATGAAGCTTGTTTAGATAGCATACTCGTAAAGATTGATAGTATTGATTGAAGCAAGCGGGGACTCACCTGCAGACAAACGGACGGTTTTGCTTTTTAAATATAGAAGATCTGTCTTAACTGAGCATTTTAAAATAATAAAATTCGTTGATTCATCCTCGATATACGCCTATTTTTTTCGTATTTTTGAAAGCGTGAACACAACCAAATCGCTTCAGAATGCGTCTCGGACGGCAGGCACTACAGAGATGGTGAATCGATTGAGCAGAACTGCCGATCGTGGTATGTCACTACTGCTACTTCTTACGTTTGAATATTCCAATCAATATAAATCAATGATATCGATTGTTTTTCTTGTCCGTTTGAGGTGGCTTTTCTGTTTTTACACTTGAACACTCCTTTTTATTGTTGAATGACTTGCGTCAAGACCCACCGCACAGACGTTACAGCCGCGCAAAATTAATGACCGCTCCTGAATTCTCGGGCTTCACACCGATACGGCTTCAGCTACTGCACCAAGCTTGAAGCATCATCCTTATGATTTTTTTCGAATTTTTCTGCTGTTGTGTTAATTGCTGCTATTTACGGATTGTATTAACATATTTTTACTTATTTATTTTGAAAAAATTTGGGCATATCCACAGAGCAACCTAGGAATTTTTGATTTTTGGTTAAACAGGCATCCTAGACGTTGAGGAAAACGTCATTAGTTTATTTTTTAAAATTTGTCACAAAGGCATAATCAACCAGAAGCCTCCTTTTTCGTAAAGTTGGGAAACATGGGACATTTGTTGAGCGAAACGTAAAACAAAATCAATTCTGCGCAAGAAATTGCAGCAAAAGTTGGCTTTTTAAATATTAGCAAATGCGATTTCTTCCAAAAATTTTTACTATCTGTTTATTTAAGTATCAGCTACAACTACAATTCATAATTTATTAATTAACAATTTATTCAATTCACTACCACAAGTCCTCAGTTAGAGTCCTAATACCCGATCATTTAAGCAATGTTCGATCTTAAAAAACACCAGGATTCTGTACGATACTCCTTGCGCAAGGAACCACACACATGTTGTTGAATTTTTTGCCGATACTCGTTCACTTCAATTTTTTTTTCAATTATGTTTCTGTTGTATGTACATACATTTGCTTTGTTGCTCTGTTCTTCATTATAATAATTTGCACACAACGAGAATTTTACTCTCTTTCGCTTCCCAGTAGTTCAGCGTATTCCTGTCCTTCCATGTGATATATCAACTAGTAGAGAAATCGATGATTTCAAGCTTTTTTCCTACCTAAGTGGGTCTCAGTCTCTTAATTGCACTGATATGAATCACAGCTTTTTTCTACTGGGCTCTAGTCTGGAGACTGATAACAGCGGTCGTGCGTCAATGGCGGATTTCCGCATATCAACGCTCATCACTGGCAATTGACTAGTAATTGTCGACGAAACCTCTCGTTCATCGTTAGAATGACAACTCCTGACAATCCTTTATGCTTTAGGTTTAATTACCTAAGTTTGAGGCGCCTTGGGGAAGGCGACAACACCCCGCCGTGACAATGACCTGTACAAATCTTGGCGATGTTGAGGCAACTCTTTGACAACTGCAACCCCAAAAACGACAAGACTCAGCGAGAGTCGGACGTGAAATGATCTTTCAGAACTTCAATGAGATGGACTTTCTGTAGGAAACAATTGAAAGCGCCTCGTGAATTTCACTTTTCCCAAGCAAAAGAGAATGTCTACTCGTAACCATTTGCATTATTGTGCATTAGCCAAAATTAGCACCAAGAGCCTGTCTGTGACTCTGGACTTCCGTAGACATCAGCCTCGAATGCAGGAGATCATTCACGCATTCATCTCCGCCGCCACGCATCGCGGACTCTGTCATGGACATCCATTACCGATTTATTCTCCAAACTAATTGCCAGGGGCAGATTGACTAGCAACAAAGGACGGACATTTGGCACGAGCTCATCGTGTGGTAAACCAGTGACTTCCCAGAAAGGTTAGAACAATTGTTTGATCGAGGGAAATGTGGTATGACTTTCTTTGAACTTTTAATTCACCTGCCCAATAAGTGAACGCTTCTTCTTCTTCTTCTTCTTCTTCTTCTTCTTCTTCTTCTTCTTCTTCTTCTTCTTCTTCTTCTTCAGCGTTTGTCCTGATTCATGACGGGGGGGGGGGGCGCTTTTCTGGTAATTCTGGTTTCAAAAATTTTGTGCTTCATTAAATATTCATAAAGAAGAGAAGCACGGCGTGAAATGGTCACGAACATGAGCTTGGAATCACTGAGTCGCAGATTGCGATTGGGAGTGTAGCGCAGAGGTAGGAGGGGGCGTTAGTTAAATTAGCCTATCACTAATCGATTCTAGATCAGTTCTCAACGAACGATAAGTCTGGCTCCCCCTCACTTCTCCTCGTTGACCTGCAAGTCAATTCTTGTCTTGATTTCGCAGTTTATCTCTAAGGATAGGGGTTGGAGTTGGTCAACGTCGCTTTCCTTTTGGGATGCGCCACGCATTCTACCTCTGCCGGATACCGTGGAGGCATTTTGAAGACGTCTTTACATTATACTCCGATGAATAAGTTAGTGTTCTTCCCTTTACAGACCAGTATGGTACAAAGTCTTCCACTTTGAAACAATAGAAGGCCTGATGTGCTTGGGCGGGAACTGAAACAAGTACTTCGATTCGAGTTGCACGCAATAACCGGTGCCTCTTTGGACTGCGCCGCCATGTAGCTCATGGCTGATTAAGGATAATAAAGGTTAAAGGACGGCGTTATTCAATCCCCTTTGGGATGCGCCACGCATTCTCCTTCTACGAGATGTCGTGGAGGCGATTTGAATGCGTATTTGGGCATACAATGACTTGAGGTGGCTAGCCGATGAACAAGTCAGCGCTCTATCCTTCCCAGACAAGTCTGGCATTAATTTACCGACCCATTTACCGACCGGCATTAATTTACGGATGGAAGGCTTGTTTGATCTGGGCGGAAAATTCCAACCAGGAACCTGGTATTGGGTGCAGGCGACAGTCGGCGCCTCCTCCGACTGTGCTACACGCGCCCGCAAGAATCGGAGTGAGTATCCGCGTCGGTCGTAGCTGATTAAATTCCCAAAAATCACTTCAGTCATAATCCCAACATCTAGAAGCACAAACGCATGGCGCATCCTGAGCCGGCTAATCAGACTGAACGTATCCTTCTACGGCTCACAACTGTCTCTGCATATCAGCTTTGTTCGGAGAAAAATTTGGAAAAAATCAATCTGGAGAATTTTTAAGACAAAGTCAACAATTATGTCTATTCAAATTAAGATGTAGCCTTCGAAAGGCGTTTCGTAGTCTCAAAATTTTTCTGCCTCAGACGGGGGACTCGAACCGGTACCCTTGCTTTACGTGCAGGTTGCCTAGGCAACTCTCCAGGAAAAGCGCATAGCTGCAGATTCAGAAATTTTTTTTGATATTTTCCACATTTTGCATCATTTTTACTTAATATTTTTGGAAAGTGTTTGGATTCCTCTCCCAATTTCCGTGTACTATTGTTCTCGAACTATTTTTCGTGGTTTTTGAGAGGAAAAGTGCTCTTTTGTAGAGAAAAGTTGGCCAATCTCTCAATTTTGAGCCATGCATTTCAACTCCAGCGGTAAGTATGTATAGAGTGGTACGAACCCTACAGAAATGACTTCTGCTTCTCTACTAGTCGGCTGCACCTTGTGAGCCAGTAGGTATCAGTCAGAAGTCCACCATAGATATCCGTCAGGACACAAAATTAATGGCAACCTAATCGATATCGATTACACAAACTGATTCCACTCGCTTTCAGCAGCTGCGTGAATGGAAGGTGGAAATGCGACGAGTCGACGTGCCTGATTCAGGAGGATCTGCTGGAGAAGGTTCAGCAAGGTCGATACACGTGAGTTCCCCTGACTTCATCGATCAATTCGTCGATTGCTGTGATCAATATGGCCAAGACGGGGTGGCTGATTCGACGATGATGCGATCAGACACGTCCGGATGCGAGGGATCATACTATCAGTGCCGGCCGCCATATCAGCTCTGTTGTCAGTGGCGCCACACGGCGCGGACCTGACCGCATTACACACTCATCGACGACGATGACGACTGCGGCGTGAATGCTCGTCGCCTCTTGTTTATGGTGTTGTACTTCGGAGATTCTCCGGACGAGACGGATCGCTTAACTCTCGCCGCAACACATAAGAGGGGGCTGAATATTCATGCCGTTTAGGCCTCGCCGTCGACGTAGGACGGGGGCCTTGAGTCCGTAGGAGTCTTCTGATGACTCTTCGTTAGCCACTGGAGAATCACAGCTTTAGACTTCAGATGGACGAAAGAGTAGCCGGAGCATTCCGTGTCTTGAAACGAAGAAACCCAGCGCCGGTTACGTTGAAAGGCAATCTAGGGGCTAAGCGAAATATATGGCGCATTCCAGCAGTAGCCTGCGAATACCGAACTACGTGCGACGCTGCTCAAGAGCTTACGCCTCCCTAAGATTTTCCAGAGACGTTAAAGGGTCACTTTTGGGCATAAGATGGGTTTGGTTACGGCAGCTGTCATTCTTCTTCTTCTTCTTCTTCTTCAGCGTCTGTCCCGCTTCGTAGCGGGGTCCGCTATTCTGGTGTCATGACGCCACCTTTCCCGATCCAGCGCTAGATCAGGGTGGACACCAGCCGCTTTCAAGTCCGTATGTAACGTATCAGCCCAGCGCTGCTTTGGGCGCCCTCTAGGCCGCTTTCCTGTTACCTCGAAGTTAAGGCCTATCTTGCGGACGCTGTCTTCTTCTCCACGCAGAACGTGGCCGTACCATCGTAAGCGAGCTTCGCGCATCTTGTCCGCTATCGGCGCGACACCGAACTTCTGCCGAATAGCTTCGTTTCGGATGCGGTCCATGCGCGTGACTCCAGCCGTCCAGCGCAGCATCTTCGTCTCCATGACGCTGAGGCGCGTTTCAACTTCCTTGGTCGCAGGCCAACACTCAGCGCCGTACATCGCTACTGGCCGGATGACTGCCCTGTAGATCTTTGACTTAAAGCGCTCCGGTATCTTCCTATCGCAGAGCACCCCAGTCAACGAGCGCCACTTGGACCAAGCTGCACTCACGCGTGAATTCACTTCGACCATCAGTTTGCCGTCAGACGCGACTGCTGATCCCAGGTACTTAAAGACCGCAGTGCGTGGAAGCTCGATGCCGTTAACCTTGATGGAGGTGGACTCGGTAACGTCCGTCGTTAAATACTCGGTCTTCTTCACGTTCAATCTGAGTCCAAACCGCTCCAAGCGATCACACCAAGCTTGCAACTCTCGCTCGAGTTCTCCTTTATCTTCGCTAGCGAGCATCACGTCATCGGCATAAAGCAACGTCCAAGGGACGGGCTTCTGAAGATCTCGTGTGATGGCATCCATGACGACAACAAAGAGGAGTGGGGAAAGCGCAGAAACCTGGTGCACCCCGACAGAGATGGGGAACTCCATCGAGGTTCCAGCTGCAGCTTGAACTCGACTCTTTGGACAAGAGTAGAGAATTCGCACCCACTCTATGAACTCTTCGGGAACTCCATGATGTCGCAAGGCGTACCATATCACTTCACGCGGTACGCGGTCAAAGGCCTTCTCCAAGTCGAGGAAGGCGATATGCACTGCCTTCTGTTTCTCGCGATGCTTCTCTATCAGGAGGCGAGTGGCGTGTATGGCATCAACGGTGCCACAACCAGCCACGAAGCCGCACTGATTGCTGGACAGCTGGACGATGTCCCGAATTCGTCCATCGACAATTCGCTCAAAGATCTTCATGCTGTGCGGAAGCAAGCGAATCGGACGGTAATTGGAGCAGTCTGCAGGACTGCCCTTCTTCTTCCAAATCGGGATCGTCGTACTTTGGCGCCAACACTCAGGCACTTTCTTCTCCGCCACAACCTGATTAAAGAACTTCGCCAACCACTCAGCAGGGTACCAAAACTTCGACTTCCACAGTTCTGCTGCCACGTCGTCGGGCCCAGTCGCTTTGCCTGGCCTCATCTTCTTCAAAGCCGCTTCAATCTCCTCCACGGTGATCTTCTGAACGGGGCCGTGGGTTGGAGCCGTTGAAGGGATGGCTGGATGAGGAAATTCTACCGTAGAGATTTCCTCAAAGTAATCGCGCCATCGCTTCAATGCCTTCTTGCGGTCCGTAAGAAGATGGCCGTTCTCATCATTGATGCCGAAGAACTTCTCGATGTCCTCGGTCTGGCGATGGCGATTCTTTGCAAGTCGGTACAGATACCGCTCACCATCACAAGACTCGCTTCTCGTTGACATCTCCATAATGAGTGGCTTTCGCAACAGCCACGGCCTTCTTTGCAGCTTTCTTCGCTTCTTGGTACTTCTGCCAGTTATCGGCTGTCTTTTCGCCGAGAAACACGTGATAGAGCGACTTCTTCTCTCGAACCTTCGCTTTCACGTCGTTTGTCCACAGCCATGTCTGCTTGTCGACCTTCCGTCGCCCAGGCTTCGTAATGCCGAGTTCTGACTGTGCAGCTTGACGAATCGCGTCGGTCGCCTTCTTCCAAGTTTCGTCGACAGTCGTGACTGTCGGTAACCGGCAGCTGTCATTACCCACACGAAATGACTACTTTACGCTTCTTCGGTCGAGACTTCTTCCTGCCATACTGCTCTGATGTCCGATGTTGTTGTGAAAAAACCAACCGTTGTTTGCTTTTCTGTCCGTGCATCCGCGCAAAATTATTGGCCGCTCGGGCGCGGTCAACATAGCGATGAATATTGCCGATTCTGTTTAGGATTGTTAGGATACATCGCCCAAGAATAAACAATCGATAATTGATTTTTTACGTTCAGATGGCAAGCGAGGAACTACTCGATGTTCTGGGGACGGAGTCTGGACGAGGGTATCAAGTACCGGCTCGGCACGCTGTTTCCCGAGCAATCCGTGCAGAACATGAACGAGATCGTCATCAAGCCACGCGAACTCCCAGCGCACTTCGACGCTCGAGAGAGGTGAGAATCGATTTATTGATTAGTTTGAATCGATTGACCCCTGTGCTTCAGATGGCCAGGATTGATCCACGAGGTGCGCGACCAGGGTGACTGCGGTAGCAGCTGGGCCGTGTCGACGACGACAATCTCGTCCGATAGGTAGGTCGATGGAGCTTTCCAACGAGTCCGCCTTCTGCTTCTGATGGCGTTTGGCTTCAGACTGGCGATTCTGACCGACGGACGGATCAACGCCACCGTGTCGCCTCAGCAGCTGCTCTCCTGCAACCAACATCGTCAGCGAGGCTGCGAAGGCGGCTACCTTGACCGCGCCTGGTGGTACATTCGCAAGCTCGGGTGGGTCAGTCAGGGATTCTTCTAGAGGTCTGGCCCTTGTCGGCCTTCTAGCAGCCTAAGAAGACCACAAAAGGCTGCGATCTACACTGTGCCTTTCCAGGGTGGTGGACGAGCTGTGCTACCCGTACGAGTCGGGCCGAACCCGTGAACCCGGCGACTGCCGCATTCCGAAGCGCAGCTACAAGGTGAGCAGCTACTACGGGGTTATCGAATTTCCTACGGAAAACTCGGCCGCTCCCGGATAGCCGCATCTGATGGCCGCAAAGCTGATTTCGGTGTGAGATTAGCGCCCGCTGGGGGCCGAGTTTTGCAATCGAATCGAGAACGAGTGCGGCTCATTACTACGCCATAAACGCTCATAGTGAGCCACGGCTCGGATTGCTTCCGCCGCACCCGGAGAGCGCGCGAGGAATGAGGTTGAAATGGAAGTTCAGGGTTCGGAAGCGGCTATTTGAGGCCCTCCAGTAGTGGGGAGATATCTGTCCTTCTCCTTCTGCACTCCGTTCTATCAAAGATCGCGTGGTAGCGCAGTGGGTGGAAGCACCGGCTGTCTTGTGCATTCCGAATCAAGGTTCTTGGTTCGGCTCCCACCAACAACAAACCCATTCCAGTCGGTGAATCCGTACCATACCCGTCTCAGAACGTCAAAACACTGACATGTCCATAATATGGCCAGCCACTGCATAGAAAAATATTGAAAGCTCTTCAAAAAACTATGGCCACGAAAAGCCATCAGAAACTGGCTCAGTTTTCTACTAGATATCCCGTACAAGTGAAATGTGTGGCTCATCCCAAGCAAGGATTCCGTCTTTTCTCCTTTAGCCTTTACTAACCAACTTGATAGACCAGAGCTCAGGAGTACTGAAGCCTAACCGCATAGAAAGAAGCAAAAAATGATGTTAGCCGTCCTTTTAGACGCCGCGTCTGTGACTGCACCAAGAACCACATGTTTTACGCCAAGAATTACGGTAGCTCCATACAACCAGGTGCTCTAGCTAATATGAGAGTGTGAATTCGTGCCATACTTGCCTTAAAACGGAAAAACACAGACATGTCCGTCATCTGGCCACCGCAGGTCGCAGCATAGATCAAACAAATACTCAATTTGCCGCCAGGTGTTCCGTGAGAGTAGAACGCGTGGCGCATTCCAAACAAGGATTGATCAGCGCCCTCCTTTCACCAACAACCAACATGGTAGAGCAGAGCCCAATGATTCTGAAGACTCACTACAAGCAACAAAGAAAAATTGACATTGGGCGTCACTCTGGGTGCACCGCGTCTGTCACTGTTCCAAGGACAACGCATTTTACGCCAAGAGTTACGGTAAGCCTATGCCAGCTAACAAACGGAGGTATGAGGTCAACTTTTAGGGCTAAGGGTCCGTTTATACTTCGACGCCGAGCGACGAGACGCCCCGTGTTGTGGCCATATTGATCGGGCGACGCGATCGATCAATTTGGCCACTATACATGGCATCGCGTCGCGCGACCATTGAAGTATAAACGGGGCCTAAGCCCTTCCATGGCAATCACAGAGCGCAATGGCTCGGCACTAAAGCTGGATACTGGTCGATTCTGTGTGGATGCGCCATGCGTTCAACTTTTACACATTCTACATCAACTGCATGTCGCTTTGATGGTGCAGCTTCTTTCCGTCATGGCCTAAGGGGAGCCGTAAATGTACAGCCTTTCTAGCCATGGCTCCTATCCATCCCTCAAGTTCCATCCCGCTTGTTTGTCCCCGCTGCGCCATATCCTGTCAAGCTCAAGAAATTGGTGAGAGTCTAGCAGAGACTGAAGAGCGATAACGTCTCCAGCAAAGGCAGCCACAGAAGACGTCGCCTATGAATCATCCCTTCCAGGAGTGTTCATTAGCATAGAAGGCCTCAACTTTCGCATAGCTTCGTGATGAATCATCTTCTGTTGAAATGTAATAGCCCCTCAGTGCTCTGACGACACCGTGGACCTCGTCATCTGACGAATCCTCGTTGGTAGTGATTGGGGTTTTCGAAATTTCTGAAGAAAAAAGCGATCGAGCGTTTTCTGAGTGTCTTTTGAGGCGAGCTTGCCCAGACAAATAGTCACTTGTGCCACGGCATTAGATTTGGAACATAGGACTGTAATATACGGGTCGATTTCCTGCTGAATTGCTCCATGTTGCTAAGTTTCAGCATGCTTGTATGCATAAGCCCTAGTTTATAGTTGTGCCGCTGCGCGGCGCGGCGCTGTAGTCGGAATAAATATCGATCGGGCGGCGCGAAAATCGATAAATATGGCGTGGCGGCGCTAACGCTGTCCGCCTCTGGCGACCGCCTTAGATAGATCGAAGGTTCGGGCCCCGCTCAAGTCAACCAAGCCCACCATTCCTCCGTCGTAGTAAATTAGCGATTGAATAAAATAAAATAAAAGTAAAGATTGGTGAGATAGTACCAGACTTGGCTGGGAGGGAAATTCAACGCGTTTTTTTTCAGAATGGAAACGGTCTGACCTGTCCATCGGATCAGGCCTTCGACAGCACTGCCTACAAAATGACGCCGCCGTACAGAGTGTCGAGCAGGTATGGCTGACGGTTGTTTTTTTTTTGATTTTTCAAGCTGTAATAGGGGCTGCCCGAGGCCTCGATCCCCTTTTCCACGCCCTTGTTCTGCTGAAAAATGGAGTTTTCAATGTTCAATCGAAAATGAAAAAATTAATGTTCTATTCAACGGCTTGGAGAGCATAAACCATGTAATCATTGCAACGACTGTAACAACCGGCAGCCAAAGGCATGGCGCAATCTCAGAGCGAGCGCACTCTTTGCCCGTCTTTACCCCTTTATGAGCTCGCTTATAAGCTCGCTCTAGCATCACTTTCAATCACTGCCTCTCGCTTCAACCCTAAGGTCGTCAATATCGATTGGTACTGATCGGCCAATCGATATTTTGTTCGCGACAACTTCAAATGCTCTCCCCAAGCGGTTAACGCCGAGTAGCAGCTAAAAACAACAAATGAATTCCATGTTCGACTCTCGATGAACCTTGGCATCCTTGATGTTGCTATAGACGAGTGGTTTGTTCAGCGTAGCCAAGATTGGTACAACTCTTTATTGCGGCTTACGTTTCGGCGTCGTCGCCTTCTTCAGAGCCTGGAAAAGTCGAAGTCATCTGAGAAGCTACCCTCCCAAATGCCATTTCATTCTGCAGGAACCCATCCAAAAGGCTAAGAGACTACGAAAACTTCTTTCGGCATCGTTTTCGTAGTCTCTTAGCCTTTTGGATGGGTTCCTGCAGAATGAAATGGCATTTGGGAGGGTAGCTTCTCAGATGACTTCGACTTTTCCAGGCTCTGAAGAAGGCGACGACGCCGAAACGTAAGCCGCAATAAAGAGTTGTACCAATCTTGGCTACGCTGAACAAACCACTCGTCTATAGCAACAAATGAATTAATGATAGCCATGTAATTACGAAAGAAAGCCTTCAAATCGCCATTAATTTTGCGTAGACGAGAACGGACAGACGGACATGTTGGCGGCTTTTCTTCTTACCGCATTCTTCCGCTGCCCAAGTCAAGCCACGAATCTTCTGGTCGACGTCCTAGCCACTGATTATCTCAGGTTTTGTAGGCGAAATTCATAATTATCGGCTGAAAACCCGATGTTCGGCCGCCTAAGGAGCAGGTTTCTGGTACCAGTAGGTGTTATAGTGCATGGCGTTGTAATCAAAGATTTTGCACTGCGATGATAGACGAACCGGCGACCGCGAACTGGCTCTCGACATTTCCAACACCGTTCTTCTTCGGGGGAGCCTGACTTTGTGACACGGGGTTTGTGCTGTTTTGTGGGAAAACCAACCCTTCGGTTTGTTTCTGTTTCCGTGCATCCGCGCAAAATTATTGGCCGTCTGGGGATGAAGTCAGAATAGCGATCAACATTGCTGACTTTTGATTTGGATTGAAGGCCTCATCTAAGAATTCCATGACTGAGCGAGCCTACCTAGCAGCCAGACAATATCGATCGATCATCATTGATTTCTGGGCAAAGCCCCATGCGGCTGATTGGGCACTTGACTGCTGGTGTATTGTAAGGAATAGCTCTAAGGGCTTTTGCAGATTTGCAGACTTGTTCTTTTACCCGAATAACTCGCTCCCTTACGATCGCGGGCGTGATTTCTACATGGGGCGGGATTCATGCACTGGTGCTCTTATGGGCGGCTAAATTTCAAAACACCACACTTTATGATAGTATCCCAGGTGTAAATATTTATAGAGCTTAGCGCTCTTTGTAAAAAGAATATCAAATAAAGCCCCACAACTCTACAGACTTTGAGTTCGCGCCATGCGTTTTTGCGCTCTTGAATCTGTACATTTTTGGACAAAACTACATATTCTGCTGATGCATGCAAGAATTGACCCCAATTTATATTCTAATAGGATAATTCAGCGAGGAATTTTATAACAAGCATACGCGTTTGCGAAGAAAATGGTATTTGTCGCTGATGTGAGCAGCAAGAGGCGGGATCGCGCCACCCAATCACAAGTAATCAGAGCACCTACCGAACAAGCTTCATCCAATCAGATCACTGACCGCACACACCTCACATGATGACACACCCATTCGATGCAGCGTGATTGGATGGCGCGTGCCTGTCTCCCTATGCTGCTCATATTAACGACCAGGACCGGGAAGCCCGCCCTTTCCAGATTACGCAGGAACTGTGGTTTTTATGAGTAGGCGGGGCTATTTCCACACAGAATTACTGGAGTTTGCTGGCAACATTCTTCGCACACATTTCCTCAACAGCAAGGAGAAACCGAATGCGGCCTACCTTGCCATGGAGGTATTCAGAACTAATCCCCGCGGTTCTAGGATTTGGATCGCGCCATGCATTTGACTTTTATTAAGTACAAAATGTTTGTTCTCCAGGCACGTTGCTTTGTTACCATAACATACCTGTATCCTTCCCAGATAGACGTCCTGATCCTGTGCCATGTCTCGATGACGCTAAGGACTGTTCTCAAACTTGGGTAATTAAACCAGTAATGTTTCTTGAAGCATTTTCCATAAAATAAAAATTGGGAATTATTTCATTATGACAAAAAAGTACTTAACTATTCCAGACAATTCTATGAAAACTTGGATCGCGCCATGCATTTAAATTTTGAGCTTCATTAAAGCTTTGAATGCCTAGGTCTTCGATTTTTAACCACTAAACAGCTATGGACAGCCCTATTAATTACAGATGACATGCATTCGAGCTCTGCGTTTTCTAAAAATTAGTGTAGTTCACTTTGTAGGGGAGCCTTCCTCCGCTACGGTCGCTTTAATTGATTCGCAGCCTTTGCCTGAGCCTCTTCAGGCTCCTTCACAGTCAGGAATCTGACCTCTGAGCAATTCAAACGCTTGAGAACCGCTCACTTTTTCTCGTAATTCCTATTTGTGTGTAATTGATGGGATTAGACCAGCACGCGCCCCGTTCCTCTGCTTTTCGATTCCTTCCAACTTCGGTCCATTCCAGAGAAGAAGACATCATGGCCGAGATCATTACCAACGGTCCGGTGCAGGCGACGTTCCTGGTGCACGAGGACTTCTTCATGTACGCCGGCGGCGTCTATCGTCACACCGAGCTGGCCGCTGGCAAAGGCGCCAGCTTTACCGGACAGGGCTATCACTCGGTCCGGGTTCTCGGGTAAGAGCCGTCAAATGCATGGCGCAGACCCTAGCGCGGTGCACAGCCTCCTTGTTTCAGATGGGGAGTGGATCACTCCACGGGACGAGAGATCCCCTACTGGCTGGCGGCCAACTCATGGGGACGTAACTGGGGCGAGGACGGATTGTTCCGAATCGTCCGGGGTGAGAATCACTGCGAAATCGAGAGCTTCGTCATAGGTACGTCGTCAGCCTTAGCCTTCTCCTCATCGTGGAGTCTTCCGGCGTGCATACTTCCGTTTCAGGCGCATGGGGCAAAGGCGCAAAGCGAAGACGACGCTTCAAACTGCGCAAGATGCGCCGGCGATTCCGCAAACTCTAATAGAGCGCCATGCGCGTTTATACTTTGCGATCTACTCTCGTGATAACGATGGCTCAGGCGCGTAGTCGCGCGCCCGCGCGTGCGCACGGCCCCGCCCACTCGAATACACTCTTCACCACTGTCGTTCGTTCAAGCACTGCTTCGTTCACGCTTTCATTCTGAAACAGGGCCATTCTCGTGTGTGTGTTTCCTTTGTGTGTCTGTGCTTCTGTCTGTGTTTGTCCGTCTCCTCTGTTGCTTCCTCTTCTTCTTCTGATTCCAATTCAGAGCGGTTGGCTACCGCCTAGCCGTACTATGTACCTGTATAGCGCCTGATGAGTTACTCCCTTTGTCTCCCGCTCTCAATACACGTGTGTTCCATACTTCCTGCCCATCTTCCTACTCTTCAGTCCTCGTCGTCCTACCACTACTTGCACCCGCAGTTCCGGTGTGATGCGTTGTTAAATACGATGATTTTAATAAAGAAATTTGGTGCTTTGTTCCGCGTCAGAGATCTGATGAGCAATCGCAGTTGGACTGGCTAATAACGGGGTCTAACCCTCCCCGATCAAAGGCCTGACGGAGGCCTTATAGGCTCTGGTATGAGGCCTAGAATCCTTAGACAAGAATGTTAAACAAGAGAAATAGTCTTCGATCAGCCCGACCAGCAGTACTTCTGCCGCGTTTATCAAAACAAGGTGAGCTGTTCAAATTAAATTCTAATTCTTTGACCTCCATTACCGCCTGAAGTCTGGTGCCCTCAATATAATAGGCGACGGCAGCAACTCCGAGCAGACATCTCCCGGCTTCGTCGCTGAAGTAGACTTCGAGCCTAGTCGTGGAATGAAGCAGCTCGTCAAGACCGCTTAGGCACTATTCATACTTCGCGACGGCAGCGACAAGAGCGACTTCGTCTGTCGCCCCAGTCGCTCCCGCCGCCGGCGCGAAGTGCGAACAGGCAGCAACAGTGCGAGACTAACAGGAGCGGCAGTGCCAGCGCTCGACTGTGAACAGGTTTCGGAGGCGATCGCTCGGTTTTAATCGATTTGCATGTTCTGCATGGGCGAAGAGTCGCTCTCGTCGCGAAGTATGAACACGCTCTTATGGGCAATGATGGCCAGTCGATGCTGACTTGTTCATCGGCCGGCCACCGCAAGCAGTTGTATGGCGAAATACGCATTCAAGTCGCCTCCACGACACCTCATCGAAGTCGAGTGCGTGGCGCATCCCAAAAGGAATTGGGTTACGTCGTCCTTTATCCTTTATCCTTTTGTGCGCAATGGTGGATCCACATTCGGACGTCAGAATTTCTAGTCCTTTCGAATGGCGGCATTCTCGAGCAACCTTTGACAGCGAGCCGCATCGCAGTTCGTAACTGTCCACAAACTGAAGGCGATCTGACGATGGGAGCAAACTGAAGATTGCATCAACACATTCTGCGCCATGCATCCAAACGCTGACATAGTACGACGACTTTTAGCAATTCTTACAATGAGAGACATCCCTATGAAGCTTATCCGCCTTCTTGGCCCCTACATGGCAGCACGCAGGAAGTGGGAACAGCAAAAGTCTGGCAGATGGAGGCGCGCCAGTGGTAGAACTCTCTCAAAAAAAAAATAGTGGTCGTTCGAGTTCCTACCTCCATCCCCTCAGTGCCAGTAGGCCATTGACGAAGGTCCGCTACGTTCGATATTTGAAGTTCTTCCCTCATAGGGAAGCGCCTTCGAACCGTCCGGTGAACCACACTGATCCTTCGTCGCACATTTCGGTGCCCAGCCCGAGGTGTCCCCTTCTAATAAACCCATGAAAAAGAAACCTACCAGGATGAAGATCCTCGAGGGAAACATGGTTTAGTGTATTCCAGACACCAGAATCCAATACACATACATTACTGCCTCAGATTTTAAATACTACGAGGAAGAAAGAGCCGATGAATATGTGATCCAGCCGGTGCGGAAGTCACACGGCCTGGCTCTAGTGCTGTAGGATAGTCTTCCTGGATTTCGTAGCTGTAGATAAGTCTGGCATCGTGATCTTCTCGTTCTCCTTTCTGTCTTACCCAGACCCTTTCCTACATGGGGAAGCTGGCACATGAGGCGCGTGCGACTTCAGAGGCTCAGAATGCTCGAAGGCAAGCTTTCGCGTAGTAAATTTCAACACCGGGCACTATTTACCTAACATCCTTGACCGGCAGCACTACCGTATCCCAAATTTCGTTGTAGACGGGATTCAACTCACCACTCGAATGTGTCTACAAAACGTCCAACAATCAGATTTAGTGGTGTCGGTGTTGCTCGACGATATCCCGTAGAAGTAACACGCGTGGCGCATTCCTAAAAAGAGGCAGCGAAAAGTCGTCTGTCATCCTTTATTTTAAGACAAACCTGCTCCTACGACACTTTTGACGGATCTTGGAAGACAACTGCTTGCAAACAACTTCCTGGCAGACTCGATCAGACAGAATTCGCCCGACAGGAAGCCATTTCGGTGTCCTAGAGGGAATCCCCCACATAGTGTGGCTCCGAACTTTGAAAAGGGTTCGTCGTCGACTGCCCGCGACCCCTCGTCACGAAACACGTGCCGAGGGCGAGAATTCGAAAACCAGCAGGTGCCGTCGGCTGACGATGGGTCGGTTGACCGGCGGAGCCGCCACCTCAGGAGGTGACCTCCCTCGGGGCCGACTGCACATCCCCCCGGCATGTGCCGACCTCGTTTCCGGGCCATATAAGCGGCTGGCTCGCGGACGACGGTGGTGTCGCGACACCCACACGCCTTTGAACCGGTAAGTCGGCTGAGGACTCTTCCCAGATGGACGCCTTCTACTGACGATACCTGCAGGTAACTCGTGGACGATATCGAGCAGCTGCCACACCACTTCGACTGCCGCCGTTCCGGACCCAGCTCCACCTCGCTCCAGGTAAGCATGTAGGTAAGTTGCCACCTCCATCTTTGTCAACCATTTAAAAACTTTAAATAAATCAATAAATAAAACAAAAAATAAAATAAAATAAATACAAATTAAAAATAAAAACAAAATAAAATAACGTAAACGCAAATATAAATTAAAAATAAAGATAAAAACAAACTAAAATATAAAATAAAAATAAATATACGACGAATATAAAATAAAAAATAAAATATAAATAAAAACAAAAAATATAAAATATCTAAATAAAAATATAAAAATAAAACAAAATAAAAATAAAACACAAAAAATAATATGAAATTTAAAAATGAAAGCAAAATCAAAAATAAAGTTAAAATTAAAAACAAAAATAAAAGTAAAAATGTAACCTAAAAATCCAAAAAATCTAAAATCTAAAAATTTGAAATCTAAAATTCTAGAATCTCAAATCTA
Source organism: Heligmosomoides polygyrus bakeri (assembly GCA_947359475.1). Classification (NCBI taxonomy): domain Eukaryota; kingdom Metazoa; phylum Nematoda; class Chromadorea; order Rhabditida; family Heligmosomidae; genus Heligmosomoides; species Heligmosomoides polygyrus. Next base: position 101,750,877 of record OX375869.1, read on the forward strand.
AAAATCTTAAAATCTAAAAGTCTAAAAATCTGAAATCTAAAATCTAAAAATCTAAAAATCTAAAATTTAAAAATTTAAAATCTGAAAATCTGAATTTTAAACATCTAAAATCTAAAAATCTAAATTCTAAACATCTAAAATCTAAAATCTGAAATCTGAAATCTAAAATCTAAAAATCTAAAAATCTAAAAAACCTAATAAGGCTCGGTTGACCTGGGCGGAAACCACCGAGCCAGGTCACCTGCCATCGGTAGCACCGGCGACAGCTGCCACCTCCGACTGCGCTTCTCGCGCCCTTCACTTCCCCCATAATACGGCGCGTGGAGCGCAGTCGGAGGAGGTGCCGGCTGTCGCCGGTGCGACCGATTCCAGGTGACCTGGTTCGGTGGTGTCCGGTCAGGCCAACCGAGCCCACCAGTCCTTCGGGGTCGGTGAAAAATAACTGAATAAAAATAAAAATAAAAAATAAAATTTAATTTTAATTTAATTTTAAATATGAATACAAATTATATTATATTATATATTTATATTATATATTTATTATATTATATTATATAATTATATATTTATATTTCATTTTTCACCAACACCAAAAGGCTGGAAAGCTATTTATATTTTAAGCAAAAATATAAAATATAAAAATATAAATCTTATTATCTAAAAAATTCACAAATTTATACACATTTATTACAAAACATTACAAAAATAAAAATAAAAATGCAAATATAAACATGAATTAAAATAAATCCACTAAATTTTTATAAACAAATAAAAAGTAAAATAAATTACCTAAATTAACTTAAATTAAACTAAAAATATAAAAACAAAATAAACTAAAATAAAAATTGTATAAACATAATAAAAATTGCTATTGATATAAAAACTGAATTGAAAAATAGAAATGTAAGTTAATATAATAATTAAATTATTTTAAAAAATAAAAAAATGGTGGCGATGTCCGTTCCTCCACGTGGTGCCACTGGAAACTGCACGCTCTGCGAGCAAAGCCGAACACGGACAGTAGACATCAACATCATCGATGTTGCCCTTTAGTGTTTGGCGCCTATTTGGCTGCCTATAGTCACTGTCATTGTTTAGGTGATCTCGCAGCTCGACTGGGTGTTCGCTCGATCATCAGGGGCAAGCAGGTTTATCCTTCTGAGAGCAGAACGACTCCGCTTCAGAGGAGATGAACGGGGTGTGGTATTCAGATGAAGTCCACGAAATCCGTTGGAGATCCAGTGTGCGGCGCATCCCTCGGAAGGATCTACTGACACCCATCCTTGTCCTTTATCCTTCGAATAGGTCACGCTTTCGTTCGGCTGCGACCTTGCGTATCCGTGGACTGTCAAGGTGTCAATTTTTCCGCCAATCAATGGTAATCAGCGGCGTCGACGACAGGGAGATGCCCCCACAGCAGACAAATCCATCACCGTAACGACCGAATTTTTTCGGACGCATTTCTCCCGTGGGTGGGGCGAGAGTTGCCGCCGGTTACAAAGGGAGTTGCTTCCTCGTCGCTATCACTCACCACGCTTTACACCTTATCACCTATCAGAACTCCGTTGACAAGGAACCGGTCTCCGGCGTTGGCACCCCATGGGGAAGCCGTCGGTGAATGCGGTGAAGCGAAGAGAGTCTCCCAGGTGAGTAGAGGTCCAGGGAGACCAACCAACTATTCGATAAGGTAGAAGCCTAGGCAGAGATTCTGACAGGAGGACGGCGCATTCGGCTGCTGATGGCCTCCATATCTGTCCGAGAATCGCCAAAGTACGCGTGCACGGAAGTGGAACTGAAATTGGCGAGCAAAAACTAGCGGCTAAGGGATCGGGCGGAAAGGAATGCCTCGAGAGATAGACCCTTTCTCCATCTGAAGGTGAAAATCGGGTCGAAAAAATCGTCGATTCTTACACAGCCAGAAGGAAGCGCCCTAAACAAGTGCCATACGCTGAGTTCTTCTTCTTGGTAGACACCTTGTTCAGGGAAGAATAAATCCGACGGTTGCTGAATGAAGTAGTTCATTGCTTTTAACAACGAATTTTCCCCTAATACCGTTTACATTCGAGAACTCAGAACGTAACCCTTGGAAACTCAGAACGTAAAAACCCAATGTGCTCTCTCCCCCTCTGTCCTAGTCGGAGGGGGAGAGAGCACATTGTGCTTCGGCCCTCCATTCCTTCCATAGGCTTGACACGAGGAGTACCATGCAAATTCAGGGAATGTGCTAGAGGATGACGAACGAGTCAGTTACCGTATATTAAAGCTGCTCCCTGCCGACTAGGAAAAAGTGAAGCTCCAGAAAAGTCACATAGTAGTTGGTCTGTGTAGTTACTCTATGCATTGCTCACAGCAAATTGTACGACGGACAGAGTGTTCTAGCCAGCAGGGGATGCCTACCGTAATCTTTGACGCAAAAATGTGCTTCCTTGCTTAATCACGAGGACGTGCGCCCAAAATGACGCCTACCGTTCAATTTTGGCTATATCCAAAGCCTTCTCAAGCTCGTGGTCAGCAGAATCTGTCACCAACACGGTAGATCAGACCCGAATGGTTCTGAATTATTAGTTCGATCGAACAAGCGGTAGGCGTCATTTTAATCGCACGACCTCCGTGATCGCGCCAGGAAGTACGTATTTTACGCCAAAATTACGGTAGCCCTGTGACAACTGTTCCGAAGCATTTATTCCTACTCTCAAATAAGCCTTGTACCAGATCATCGACTGTCTAGCAATTGACGGCTTGAGTCTGGCGTGGCTGCGAAGTGGAAATCGACCTCCAGAAGTGCACAGTTAGCAGCTCCTGACCTTGCTGCACTCTCGCCTAATGTGTTGAGCAACAAATTATGGAGAAATTTTATCTCTTTACTGGCCGATGGCCGGACAGGATGAAAGAAGTCAATTTGTTGGTGCACTATCTGGAAACAGGTTCCAGGACTCTTTCAGAGTGCACACACTCTGCTCCTTCGCCCTGTTCTTATACAGGGAACACCCTAATAATAACTGCGGCAAGTGAGAATGGGGAAACTCTGCCTCTTGCGAAGCAGCAACGCCCCTTTTGGGCAGTTGCCCACTTCAAAAAGTTCAAAAAAGCTAGGCATTCGAAACTGAAAACGTTGACTGATGGCCTACGTCTTCCTCCACCTCCTCTGGTTCACAATGGAAATCAGAACCAACGCTCCTTCGAAACCAAAAAGGGAATCGGCCAAAATCCTGCTATATATAAGCGAGAACGGTCGTTTGTCTGTGGGTGAGTGCGTGTGTTTGTGGGTGTGTTTGTTTGCACAGAAGTGCTGAAGGAGTGTGTTGGGAGGAAGTATAGGGAAGGGGGGGGGGGGAGAAGGGGTTGTAGTTGTCACCAGTTGTCAACTGTTGTATTTGTCGACAGGCGTTCATGTTCAGATGACATGTCACCAATGTCGCGCAAAGAAGGTTAAGGTTGAGAAAAGGTGTCACCGATGTCCCGCAAGGGGTGTTTGGATTCAGACGACGTGTGACTGATGTCGCGCAAAGCAGGCCCGACTTGAGAAGACATGTCACCGACGTCGTTCATCAGGTACCTGGATTCAGGAGAGGTGTCACCAATGTCGCGAAAGGCCTTCCAGACTTAGACGACGTGTCACCGATGTCGCGCAATGCACGTTCAGATTGAGAACACATGTCACCGACGTCGTTCATCAGGTGCCTGGATTCAGAAGAGGTGTCACCGATGTCGCGCGAAGGTTCCGGATTTAGACGACGTGTTACCAGTGAAGGTGCGACCAGTAATGGGGGACCGGAGAAGGATGGGGTTCCAGTAAGGGGGACCGGTAAAGGGTTGACCAATAAAGGAGGGACCAGTGAAGGTGGGACCAGCAATGGGGACCGGTGAGGGGGATCCATTGAAGGGGGAACCGGTGAAGGAGGAGGGGAGAGGGGTCCAGTGAAGGGGGACCGGTGAATGAGGGGAAGGGGTCCAGTGAAGATGGGACCGGTGAGGAAGGGACCAGTAATGGGGACGGTGAAGGGGGGGGGGGGGAGTGGTCCAGTGAAGGGTGGACCGGTGAAGGAGGGGAGGGGTCCAGTGAAGGGGGGACCGATAGAAGGTTAACCAGTGAAGGGGGAACGAGGTGAAGGGGGACTGGTGAGGAAGGTACCAGTAATGGGGACCGCTGAATGGGGGAAGGGGTCCAGTGAATGGGGACCGGAAAAGTGTTGATGAATAAAAGGGGGACGAGTGAGGGTGGGACCAGTGATGGGGATCGGTGAAGGATAGGATGACCAGCAAAGAGGGGACCAGTAAGGGGAGATCCAGTGAAAGTGGGAGCAGTAGTAGGGACCGACGAAGGGGGGGGGGGGGGGGAGGGACCAGTGAAGAGTGGACCGGAAAAGGGCTGACAATAAAGGGGAACCAGTGATAAGGGATCAGTTATGGGTGGTCCAGTGAAGGTGATGGACCTGTTTTGCCTTATTCCGCTATACCATTCTATACAGCAAAACCAGTTTTTTACTGTAATTAATGAGAGAAGGTCTAAAGAGGAGAAGAAGACGTCCGGAGTGTTCTATTCTCCGTGTTTGGGGCGAAGCCCCAACCAGACGTTTGGCGGCCGGCAGGCCGTTAAACGTCTGGTGATTAAGATATTCTAGGCACCAGGCGCTAGTACAAAAAAATAATAAAAATCAAAACAAATACCAAATAAAATCCGTGGTGGAAACGGCATCAGAAAGCAACGCTTTTAATTGATAGATCACCAAAGAATACACCTTCTTAAATCATGAAAATCATTTATCATACCATTTCAATAAAATCGAATCACTCCACGAAAAATCGCCATCATCAGCTTGAAGAACTCACGCAAAATAGGAAAAAGCTACGTCTTCAGTAGATACGCCTCAGACCAGACTATGTTTGGTCTATAGGCTATTAGTTTCATAAATAATTGTCCAACGTAGTCATTAAGGACAAGTAAAAATTCACGGTTCAATTGCCCAAGTTTGAGGTCTTCGTAAACAAGCTGTGTATGTTGTATGAGCAACACCACAGGCACTACATAGCCCTTGTAGACAGGATTAAATGCAAATGAGGTCGTAAATCTATGCACTGATTTGTGGTGGCCACTTTCCAGACAAGTCTGGTAGCAATTCAGCGAACGCGAAGAAGTGGAAGTGTACGTTAGCCTGGGCGGGACCCGAACCAGGAGCTTGAATCAGAGTGCGTGCGACAAGCGGCGCCTCCCCGACTGCGCTACTTCCCACCCGGCCGATTTGCGCCCTTTTTCGTTATGGCCACAATTTGCTGAAAGTTGGATGCCAGGAATGTATGAAAAGGCGTCTTAGTCCCTAGTGAGTGCATATCGAAGCTGTCAACCCCCCCCCACCGACTAGGAATGCGTCGAAAATGAATGGAGAAAGTCGTCTATTTCTTCCAGACCGTTCACCGCAGATAAATGACAAGACACGATTGTTGATAAGGCCCTATCCAGAAGCTGACTACGTTCAAAGATCCACCATGAAGTAGGAGTCAGTTGATAGAGGGAAGGTTCGCTAGCTGGTCAGCGGTTTCGCCGGGATGCAAATCATCACAAATCAGGTGGGTCACGCCGCCATTGGCTGCTAGTTGCCGGTCGAGGCAAATCGTTGCAGCATGAGAGGCGCTTGGCCGAAGCGGAGCCCGGATACGGTCCGAGGGATCCGCCACCACAACCACAAGGTCATCATCATTCGAAGGTAGAGCTCCTGAAGCTGCTTAAGTTGCCATCTCTAGGATAAGGAGGACCTTCAGGTGCGAGGGAAAAACGCGCCACAGTACCTCGAAAGGGGCACGCTGCTCGCCAAGAAGTACCGTCTCGAAAAGATGATCGGCGGAGGCGGATTCGGCCAAATCTACCGGGCAACGGACATCGTAGGCCTCTCCGCGTAGTACGAGAGAGCCCATCTGGCATCTATCTGAAGTAACTTTAGGATATGGGTACGGTAGTGGCGGCAAAGGTCGAGCCACAGTCGGAAGATGCCGGTCGAATGGTGCTCGAGCAGATGGTGCTGACGAAGCTCGTCGGCACACGACATTCACCCAGACTGGTCGGTTCCTGTGCTTCTGAAGTGCAGAAGGAATCCCCCGAAAGAAACTGTTTCAGTACGCTTCCGGATGGCTGCACACCTACAACTTCATCGTGATGCAGATGCTCGGCCGGAACCTGACCGAGCTCCGAAAGGCTCAGTCCGATCGGCGTTTCACCGTGCATACGGTAGGTTGGCTCCATCCAAATCCATATATCCCCTCCCAGGCGCTCTCACAGCCGTCCATAGAAGGTTGTCTTGAGAGCATATACTCCTAACACCTGGAGACGAATTGAACCCTTGAACCCCTCAGGAATGAAAGTTATATTCTCCTGGAAGTGTTGTGCATGTCCACAGCGGTGATCCAATGTTCTTCAACTTCCAGACGGTTCGTGTCGGAATTCAAATTGTCGAGGCGCTAAAGGCTGTGCATGATCTAGGATTCCTACACAGGTAAGTACCCAACGGTACATGTCGTGAATGTCCGCAGCATTGGGAAGTGGGAAATCGCTAGCCAATCAGGCCGCATCGAATGCACGTACCAGAGGATGGAGAGGACGTGTATGGCCAGTACTCTAATTGGCTGTGTTCGTTTGGTGCCTTGATTAGCTGTGATTGATTGGCGTGTCCTCACCTCCCAGTGCTGCCCACATGCGCGAAATGGACGGCCACAACGTCTTTCAGGCGAGGTGCTTTTGAGAAAAAACATCAGAAGCTGCCAGAACCTTTACGAGGGAGAAGCAGTAGGGCTTAATCACAACTCGGGTTGGGGGCACTCTTATGACGAATTTTTCCTGCTTTTTTCACCTTAGGGTTCACTATTTTAGAATATACTATACTCCCTCTCTGTATATCGAAAATGTCGAAGCCTACCAATTTCAATAACCCTAGCGTGGAACTGGCGCAATCCGTGTTAGTAGGGACTGCACCCCCCCCCAACCCGGATTGCCCCAGTTCCACGCTTCTTAACGTAAAATATTTGATTCGTGGCGACGACTTGGAGACGCCAACTTTTGGCGAAAGAAATTTGGCATTGAGCGTCGTTTTAGACGCATCGCTTCCGTGACCACGCCACGAAGCGCTTATTTGACGCCAAGGATTACGGTAGTCATATGTCATTGGGTCTAAAATCCTATTCTTGGCACTACTAATTCACCCAATATAGAATGATGGCGCAGACGGCCAAACGGATTTGTTATCGGCTGATAGGCCGCTTATATAATACCTTGTTTTTTGTTGTTTTTTTTTCGGCAAAAACAGCGCAAAAAAACGCGTGTTTTCTGCCGTTTTTTTTTGTAGCGCTCTTCAAAATACGTGCTTACAAATGCAGAAATCTGATACTTGTAATCAGCATCGAATGGTGTACCGATAGCGTGTAAAACACTCGATAAATATTCAAAATGTTGAGTCAATGAGGTATATTCAGAATATGACCTTCGAGTCTGATTATCTGGGTGAGAGGGTCAGCCGCTCCGGCCAGAATATAGGCCATTGATGCTGTTCGATCCCAAATATCGGATTTATCTTTCAAATCACGCAACTTGAAGAGCGCTATTAAAAGCGGCGAAAATGCTTTTTTGCGCTTTTTTTCGCCCAGAGACCATCAGACCAAAAGACACGACCGGCATTGTGTCTCAGCATTGCAGAGATGTGAAGCCGTCCAATATGTGTGTTGGGATCGGTGAACACCGACGGATCATCTACCTCGTCGACTTTGGTGAGCAGTACTGGACTACTGTATTCGTACCGTAAACTCAGCCTGGAATAATGCAGGGATGACGAGGCAGTTCCGCATGTCGAACGGCAACTTTCGCAAGGAACGGGTCTACGCGGCTTTCCGAGGCACCATGCGCTATGTGTCGCTGTCGGTTCACGAGAGGAAGGAGCAGGTAAATGAGCACTCCTGTTCACCTTCACCTTTGGAGACCTCAAGGCGTCCCTATGCAGGGCCCGGTGGACGATCTGTGGAGCGTGTTCTACACGCTGGTCGAGCTGGCCGAAGGCTCACTACCGTGGCGGACGATCACCGATCACGACGAGATCTTCAAGATGAAGAGGGCATCGACCTACGGCAATCTGTGCAGGTATGGATGCATCTGACGGCCGTGGAGACCTACAGAGGATTCCGCCACTCTTCAGGAACCTCCCGCGTAGCTTCGAGACGTTCCCGCTGCTGCTTCGCGGCCTCTGCTACACGTCGATTCCGGACTACGCTAAACTCATCGCCTCGCTGAAGGTTCGTCACCGGAATATTTATTCGTACTTTCTTCACGAGGAAAGCTCCATTTTAGGGCCATACGCCGTCTCTGCACTCTCTACTTACCATATCTCTAGCCTCGGGAACCAGCTCTGGGTTTACTTATCTTCCTTCCGTTCTCAGATGGTGCTGCCTGCTTCAGCAAATATTCTCCAGATGGCATCCATGAAGTCGCCGTTGGGAAGTTTTTGTGGTTGCCGACGAACAGATGTCAGAAACAACAGTGTTATCCGAGTGAGATGGCCCTTCGGACTCAACGCAACTCTGCCTTGTGCCTTAAAATCGAGGGCTATACGTCGAACTTCACATTCAGTGGACATTGTCAGGTTCTTCGGCTTTGAGGTTTTCTCTCGTTTCATCCACTTCGTTGTGCTCTTCTTGATGATGTCCTCCAGTCCTCAGGTAGTCCCCGAGATGCGATAAATGTGCCAGCGTCTTCCGTTGAAGATGGTTCCGCGAGCTCTGAATGAGAATGCTCGCAGACCGGGTTTGCCTGAATCGATGCCATTTCCTCGCAAGGTGCATCTGTGAACTTACCCCAACGATTCTCATTAAGGCCTGTATGGCTTCGTAGGGCATCAAGCAAGAAGCACAGGAGTGAGGCTCGTTTTAGCTGCGGGCCTGTGGGTGGCCCAAAATGGCAAAAAAATGTCGCATAGTGAACCTGTTTCGACTTGCAGCGGGCTCGAGAGCAATGGAGACCATCGAGCTAACCCCTGCTGGCCCACGCTTTGGTTAAAAAAGAAAAAGCCTACAGGAGTCCGGTCTAGCGTAAGCGTGGCAAAATGACCAGCACTAGTTGCACAAGGTAGAATACGTACCCCGACATCCCACTAGGCGACATCTTTTGGCATTTTTGGACCATCCAGTGGCCCACAGCAAAAACGAATTTCACCCTGTGCTTCTTGTATGATGCCCATACAGGCCTTGGCGAGAATCGTTCGTTGGGGTAAGTTCACAGACGTACCTTGTGAGGAGATGGCATCGACTTACGCAAACCTAGTATGCGAGCGGACATCTCCACGAAACAACGGAAGACGCTTGGGGTACTTCGCGCACCTATGGGGGCCTTAGGACTGGAGGACGTCATCGAGAAGATCATCTTCAAAGTGGATGGGATGAGGGGAAACCACGAAGCCAAAGGACCCGACGATGTTCACCGAATGAAGATCGACGTATAGCTCTCGAAGACAATACGTATATGAATGGTCACTTTGTTCGGATAACACTGTTGTTTCTGATATCTGGTCGTCGACATCCAAGAAGACTTCCTGAGACGGACTATATGGACTCCAACCATCTGGAGAATATTTGCTGAAGCAGGCGGATCTACAGGTGTTGAAACCGAGCCATTCCATAGCAAACTTTGGAAGCCGAACCGGAAAGTTCAAGGAGTTAAGCATAATTCTCTTCTAACTGAAGAGTGTTGTTCACCTTCCTATTCCTGCTCAATTCAAGCCAATGCACGTCATTGCATAAGCCAAATATACCTTCAGGGCACTTCTGCAACATCACTATGGGAGTGGAGTGCACGGCGTATTCCCCGAAATTTGTCCTAATCTTCAGTGGTTTTCAGCGCTGTTGCAAACTGGTCGACGACGAAGCTGACTTCGAATGGGACGACGAAAACTCTACACAGTCGAACTGACACACATCCGAGCTGAGAGCTATCCGGATTCTTCTGGATTAGATGATGATGATGAGACCTTTTTTGACGATTCTATTCATTGATCACGCTTCATAAACCATTGAATCCTTAGATTTTATCTGCAAACTACATGTATGCACGCAAGAAACGACGCCTCCCAAATAACTTCGTAAGCAGTAACATTTCACTAAAACACTGCAATGCTTGCACTAAAACGAAGTAACAAACTGACATCCAGAGATCGAAACGATACTAATAGGAACCAGAAGGTTACCAGATGGGCACTACGGTATCAAGACTTAGGCACGGTTTATACTCAAGCCGCCGAGTGGCGCGTCATTATCGATTGCAGAGCGCGGCAGTCCACGATGAGAGCGACGGCAGCGACTGGGTCGCCTGTGAAAAGCATAGAGATCGATTTATGCCTGAAAAAATCGATTCGTGACCTTTGCTCAGGCGAGCAGTCACCGCTACAATCGCTTCTATCGCGGCATCGCGACTGGAGTATAAACTAAAACTGACAGTTCACCAGCGGGGAAAATGTGTACAAAAATTAGCAGCGGGGATGAATCAGAAGTCGCTCTTCCACAAATGGATCGAGAAGTCCGACTCGAGGCCCGACGAGGCGATGATGTTCTGGGTCGGGTGGCAGTCGGTGGCCAGCACGACGTCCTGCTGGCAGTCGATCGTCTGCACCACCTCCTTCGTCTGGAGATTCCAGATGTAGATCTTCTTGTCTTCCGACCCGGAGACGATCCATTTGCCGCCGGTCACCGAGAAATTCGAGAAGATGCAGTACTTCTGGTTCACGTGTCCGGTGTACGTCTTCAGACACTTGCCCTTCGTGAAGTCCCACAGCTTCAGCGTGCTGTCGAGCGTCGACGCCAGGATGTATTTGCCGTTCGGCGAGAACTTCACGAACGCCACCGGCGGGTTGTCGTCGTCGACAAGCGTCTTCACGCACTGTCCGTTCGCCGTCTCCCAGATCCTCACCAGACCGTCGTACGAGCTCGAGCACAGCAGCGTCCCGTCGCGGTTGAACGACACCGCGGAGACGGGGTCCGCGTGCGCGGGCAGCACCTTCGTGCAGAGGCCCGTGCGCAGGTCCCAGATGCGGACCGTCTCGTCGAACGAGCCGGAGGCGACCATGGTGCACTGCGGGTTGTAGGCGCAGCAGAACACGTAGTTCGTGTGGCCCTTGAGCGTCTTGATGCACTTGCCCGTCTCCACCTCCCAGATGCGGACCGTCTTATCGTCCGAGGCCGACGCCAGGAACAGCGAGTTCGGGCTCCACGCAACGTCGTTGATGCCGATCTTGTGGCCGTTTAGCGTCTTCATCGGCTTGCCGTCCTTCACGAACCACACCCGGACGGTTGTATCGGCAGAAGCGGAGGCCAGATAGGCGCCGCAGGGCGAGAACTTCAGCGAGGCGACGGACTTCTGGTGGCCGTTCAACGTCATCAGAAGCGAGTAGTTCGGCAAACCGGGTTGAGCGGGCGGTGGCGGCTGGATGGGCGTCGGCGCCACTTGAGCGGTCGGTTTCGACACTCCGTTGTCGATGGAGGTGGCGGCGGTTGCTGTAGCTGCTCCTTCCGTACGAGACGACGCATCGATCAGAGGCCTCTGCTCGGTCGACGACGCATTCATTCCGTCAACTTCCATGTCCATACCCTGAAAAACGCAGACGGAAATTGGGCTAAAATGGGCGAGAAATTACATCTAACAATTCGTTCATACTTAAGTCGCCTTGCGGCGCAACAGTATAAACACCATGGGTATCGACGTGTTAGCGCGTCCAATCAATACCCATGGTTCTCACGCTGTCGTGTCGCATGAAGACTTAAGGGCCTGTTCATACTCTGCGACGGCAGCGACGGGCTCACCGCTACACGCCGTACAAGTCGATTAATGCGAGAAGTACATCAAGACAAAAATCAATAATTATTTTTAGCACAGGCGATTCAGCCCCTGCCGTCGCGAACTATGAACGGGTTCAAGGCGAAAAATTACGAAACACCTACTTAAAAGAAGATACAGGGACGCAACCCAATCACGATCAATTGATCTATGCATCATTCAGTTAAATATTTATTGAGGTAAGCATACGATTTTTAATCATATTTAACAAATTCAAACAACGCTGTAGATCACAAACACGCACAGTACACAGTATAAACAACGCTGCTATACAGAGTAATGACGTCGTACAATCACGTCTTCCTTTTCTTCGCCGCTGGCCTTTCGAATATCGGTCGAACACCAGCTGAAAGCAGATATTTTAGACGCAGTTTATAGTTAAGTCGCTTCGCAGCGCCACGCGTCAAAAATCGATATCGATTGAGCAGCGCGGACGGTCGCTATTGCCCTACTATTTCGACCTGTGACTTGTAAATAACGCACTGAAACAGGAAATAACTTGTCGGGCTAGGTTTTTCTTAATTTGACCTGCAACGACGCGCACTCAACATGTGAAATCTTTGCCTACGCCAACAGCTTTGGTCGTTTAGGGCCGAATTCATCAACGTTTAAACGGTGATAACTTTGCTGCCAATAAAGGTACTAAAGAAGTTAAGAGCTCATACGAAAGCGCAAGAAAATATAAATTTTCTGGCGTATGCGCAGAAGGAGTTGCGCCACGCATCGTCTAAATTCTTGGATTTTACATTCGATTGATGGTGTTTCGTTTGAACACATGTCATAGTTTCTCCATAACATGGTCGTATCGATTTATTTGAGCTTCCTTCAATGTATAATCTTAAAGACACACCCCAAATTGTGCCAAAAATGCGGGGTATCCTTGAAAACAAACGCCTTATGAGAGGTCATACCATTGAGTTTCACATAAAGTTCTAGTGCACTGTCAAGATCTAAACGTCATGCACCTGTCCGAAACGTTACGTTTCAGACTCGATTGATTGTGTTCTGGCGGAATGGCTGCTACAATCTTGTTACTAAATGACCACAAAACCATGAGTTAGCCCATTGTGCTGTGCTTCTTTTAACGTAAAAACTTGACAGTGCACTAGAATTTTGCGTAAACTCCAATGGTACGACATTTCATATAGCGCTTGTTTTTTAGGATACCCCGCATTTTTGCGCAATCTGTAATGTATTTTTAAGTTCAAACTTTTAAAGAAGCTCAAGTCAATCGATACGGCCACACTATGGAGAAATTACGACAGGTATTCAAGCGAACCGCAATCAATCGAATGCAAAATGCAAGAATTTAGACGAATGCGAAGCGCAATCCCTACCGCCCACACGTCAAAAAATTCCATTTTCTTGCGCCTCCATATGCGCTCTTAGCTTCTTTAGCACCATTGCTGACAGCAAAGTTATAACCTTTCAAGAAGTGTTTATTTTTTGGACACCCTGTATATCCAATATCCACTTATAATCATGTTTTCTGTCTCAGAGTATTGATAGGAGCTCGCCACCATAGAACTAACTGCACAGAAGCATTTCTTAACAAAAATTAGAAGAAAACCAAGCCCTACCAGCTTTTTTGTTGAAGAACTGTACATTGAGATTGTTGGCGCTCGCCCATACGCCTTGATGATCTGTCGTGTCCTCGTTGGTGAGATGAGTGTACTTGGTCCGGGAGGCTTTGCCGAAGTTTTTCACCTGAATCACAGAAAAGGGAGCTTCTCTAAAATAGCAAACTTTCAGCACCATTCAGGGCAAGGCATAAGTCGGCGGTTTAAACGACGAATGGATCTAATTATGCTCTGAGAGACGGTTATCAGAAGCAAGTTCGCGCGCTATAATCTCCTACGGGGTTTTCGATCTAAAATTTCGCACTCACACGGATCAAAGGTGCGCACCTACTTCAGCAAGAAAATGGCGCTGCCAAATGTCCAGAATAGAGCGCACAAAGTGCTGCTGAAATGACTGCTCATTGCCACATGGCATCGTGAAACAGAGACAAGAACGGATACGATAAACCTTTAGCCCCGTTTATACTGACACAGAGCGAGGCAATGCCATGTATCGTGGTCAAGTTGATCAAGCGATGAAATCCACCGATTTAGCCACTATACACAGCACAGTGTCGCTCAGCGTCTGTATAAACGCGGCCTAACGGTTCATCATATCTTTCTTTGTCTCCATTTGACGATGCCGTGTGGCAATGAGCAGTCATACCAGCAGCACTTTGCGCACTCTATTCTGGACCTTTAGTAGCTCCGCATTCTTATTGAAGTAGGTTCGGGCACATATGATCCCTGTGAGCGAGGAATTTTTGGTTCAAAACCCCGTAGAAAGTTAGGTTAGGGTTTAGGTTAGGTTAAGCCAATGTATCGTGTGTTTCCAAATCTACGTCTATTGCTCTTATTGTGTGTCTGCTCAGCCATCTGGGAGCCTTCATTCAATCACAGAAGATGGTTGTTTTAAGGCCCTAATCGAAGATGTAAAAAAAATGCCTTGATTGTGAAGGATTTATTGCTTCATCATTAGAAAAGTCTCATTTTTAGAAGCAAGTCATACAGCTACGACAAAAGCGGGGAGGTAGTTATGTCTCTTTTTGATGCTTCATAGGTCAAAGGTCGGTCGCTGTTGCGGTTCTTACAGTTGTTATATGCAGGTTGTAGCGGAAAGGATGATCTCTCACAGATATCTCCCCGCTTTGACGTGGCTATGCTACGGCAGTTCCTAATTGAATTTCCGACAACTCCAAGGCATTCAATAATGGATTTTAATGGAGCAAAAGCCTTGACATACCTGCATGACCTTCGGCAGCACGGTCTTATCAAACACATCATCGGCTGTGGCCTCGGCGAAGTTCCTCTTGTAGACCTCGTCTTCCTCGTCCAGATAGTACGCACCACGATGGTAGTACTTTTGCAAGAATTTGTACTTTCCTTTTACCGCCTAGAAAGGGAAGATCATTGAAAGAGAGAAATAATTCCAAAACTTCTCTCAATGAGACAAAAATCAGAATCAAGTATTACTTGGTTGGTGATTATTCGTGGGTTCGCCCTCAAATACTTCAAGCGTTCCTCTTCCGTCATGTTGTGCACACGCTCGAACTCGGCTTTCTCTCTGGCCAGCTGCTCACGTTCCTCCCTAGAATGCGAAGACGTTAGTCAACATCGTCCAAGTCGAACTAGTAGCAAGAAGACTCACCTATTCCTCTTCAGACGCTTCATCTCTCGCAGCTTCCACATCTCGTACGCCACATTCTCGCTCTCGTCGTCGGTGGGCACAGAGCCGAGCTCGATGTTCTCCTCCTTCTTCCGCTTCTCCATCTCATCCTCCTCACGCAGAACTTGTTGCACCAACTGAACTAGGAAGTTCTCGACTCGGGAAAGGTAGGTGAAGCGTTATAAGGCCTTCAGTAAGCAAAAAAGGTCATACAAATCTTGCAACAGCACTATAAACACGGCCCTAACCACCCAAAAAGTGTATTTCTAAAGAAATAACATTCAATTAACATTAACTAGCCTAATTAAATTAGAACTAAACAACTAATACGACTCTACACTGGGAAATACCAGGCTGTCCAATAATTCCTGTCCGAAAAATTTCAAAATTCTATAATTTTCCTTAGAAGTGTTATAATATCAGGCAAGTGTAAAAGCCTTCTAGAAGGTTCTCCAGTGTTCCACGCTAGGGGTATATAAGGCGCAGTCGCCGCGTCTAGCTACCAGTACAAGCTAAAATGGACCAAGGTCGAATTCGTACGTTCGTGTACTACGAGTGGCTGCTGGGCAACGAAGCGGGCACCGCGGCCGCCAACATCTGCAGAGCGTGCAAGGAGGATGCAGTGTCCCAACGCACAGTCAGGCGCTGGTTCAATCGTTTCGAGAGCGGCGACACGAGCCTCGAGGACAGGGAACACCCGCTGAAGATCATGCTCTGCTGCTAGTGGGACGCCAAGGGCATGCTGTACTTCGAGCTGCTCCCCAAGGCAGGACGGTCACCGCCTCCATCTACACCGATCAGCTCGAGAAACTAGCCGCCGCCATCCGAGAAAAGCGTCCCCGACGGGCCTCGGTCCACCTGCTGCACAACGCGCGCCCCCACGTGGCGAAGGAGACCCAGCAGAAGTTGGCGACGCCCGGCTGGGAGACGGTTGCCCATCCGCCGTATTCCCCGGACCTCGCCCCCTCCGACTACCACTTGTTCCGCCCGCTGAAGCACCATTTGGCCGGAAGAAAATTCACCAACTACGACAACCTCAAATCCGACATCGCGCACTTCTTCGAGTCGCAGCCCCCGAGTTCTGGGCGAAGGGCATCGGCGACCTGCCCAATCGATGGCCCACTGTTGTGGATAACTGTGGTGATTATATTGTTGATTAGACTTGTTCTTCAATAAAGTTGAAAAAAATTTAAAATGGTGAAATTTTCGGACAAGAATTACTGGACAGCCTGGTAGTACTATAAAGAGGATTGAAATAACGCTCTACAACTTAATCAAAGTACCTTTCTTGTTGAAAGCATCACACTGCCATAACTTTAATTAAAATCTCAAGATTATGGATAAAACTTGTCTTTGACGATGTGAGTGCACGGTCATCAAAAATTTCAACCTCTTTTATGGCTTTGATAAAGACGATGATGACGAGACCTCGGGCTTAACAAGGCTACATTATAAAAAACCAATGCGGCGCCTGAAGAATTGAAACTTCTATTGAATTTTAAGTTTTCTTTTTAATAATCTATCACCAAATAAAACTCTTCATGTCTGTTCTATTCATCCTCCCGGTCCGTTTTGAAACTTTGGTCGAAAGATTCCGGCTACACAAAACATAATCGCAAAGCAAGTGCGGCTGACCCGAATGCTGTCCTTCTTTCGCTCCTCCTTCCTCCTTTCCTCTTCTTTTTTCATCTGCTCCTGAGCCAGTTTCTCCTTCTCGGCTTCCAGAAGCGTTACGCGATCCTTTTTGCGAACGAACACCTATAACAATACCACTTAGAATAGCGATCGTCAACAGAAACGGCGAATATAATCGAAAAGCTATCTCACCGGCTTAAGTCGCGGCAAAGTGTCGTCCTCTTCGTCATCGCTCGACTCTTCTTCACTCTCTTCTTCGTCCTCTTCTTCATCCTCCATTTCCTCTTTAATCTCCTCCTGAATTGTACAGTCTTATAAACTACAAAGGTCACCGTTTGAAGGCGTTCACTCACCTTTAACCGCATCTCCTCGAGTTCCTTTTGCTTCGCGCGTTCCCGAATCAACTGCCGACGTCGCTCGAATTCCTCCTCATCGCTTTCTGCATCGTCATCATCCTGGATCACGTAATATTGGTGACAATGTTCCCCTCTTAGAAGGAATGAAGGAAAAGTACCTCCTGTTGCTGCTGCTCTAAATCCAGTCGCCTTAAACGGGCTCTTTGCCGGCGTTGTTCAGCTATCTCTGCATTGTTCTCGGCTTCGTCTTTGGCGAGTATCTAAGAACACTTTATTTGAATGAAGGGCTAAGGGACTATTTATACTTCGTGACGGAAGCGGTTGTTCGGCCAGAAAAATCATACGTATCGATCTTTGCTGGGGGACAGAAAGAAATCGATGTGTATGAGCGACCAATTGTTTCCGTCGCGAAGTATGAACAGGCCCTAACAGGATGAACACTTTCACCACACCTCTGGTTCTTCGATAACGCGACTGCTAGCCTCAGCCTCCTTGTGACGTTCACGTCGTCTTTGCTCTCGTTCCTCATTCCTCTCCCGCCTATGGCGGTCCTTTGGTCGTTCTTCTCGATCGAATCTGGAATTATTCCGGGAATGATCTTGAAGATGTTAAAGGACACAGTAAAAGGCCACGAAATACCTGCTTTCTCGACGTTTTTTGTCGTCTCGACCTTCATCCTCGGAGTCCGTTCCTTCATCACGGGCATAATTTGGCCTGAATTAGGAGAATTTACTTCAAAAATAAGGCACCTACTGTAAATAAAAGAATGTCTAATTGAATTTGAAGCCAATATTTATTTGTTTTCATTTATTTACGAGATCAAAAACCACCGATTTGCGGCGTTCAATGTGTATAAAACACGTGGTGGTTTTGTTTGCCTATTCGTAGTTTCGCTGCTCTCGATAACACGACGAATCGATCTCGCGTCCAATCGTAGTTCGTCTTGGTCTGGGCGATCAATAGCAGCGAAACTATAAATTGGCAAACAAAAACCACCATGCGTGTTATACACATTGAATGACACAAGTCTGTGGTCTTAGACCTCGTAAATAAATAAAAATAAATAAAATACTGGCTTTAAATGGCAGACTAGATGGCAAGATCTACAGAACCACGTGAAACAAAAGTGAAAAATTGGCGTTATTCAACAAACTTAGAGATGCCGATGTGAAAAGGTTCTTATCGCGCGAGAGCTCATATATGGTGGATCATATGCCGGCTCGAATAACTTAAAGCTGTCGATTTTTTAAGCCACTGATAAGTCGATCAGGCGATTTCTGAAAATCCAGGACCTTATGTTGATCCCGATAAGGGTGGTTTTCAGCAGGCCGGATTTAGCATTTTATGCTCCGTTTGATTTAATTCGACCTGCTGAGGATCTACAGAACCCTGTCCGTCCACAATGATGATGCCGAATAGGATGACTCACATTTTTCCAGCGATGTATCGCTGCACCTTGACCTTCTGCATGACGAGTTGTCCTTTCTCATTCTTCACTGCAACGGCTCCCAATGTCGGAAGCCGCTGAGGGCCGTAGCCTCTCTGGTCGCCTTCACGCTGTTCGAAACGTGGGATGTATTCTCCCATCGTTCTGAATACTGAGACAATAAGCTAAACAGTTCCACAGTCCACTATGCTATTAGGCTGTCGCAAAATTAATCTCCGCTTCGAGGTGTGTATAAATAAATAAGTTTTTTAACCCCAAATCGTTCTTTCTCAGGGAACGTCACACATGCCGTTCGGTAGGTTTCTTCCGCTCTTTCGAAAAACATATGTGGATGTCGCTTTGATTTTTCTAGCCGACCTTTTCCAGGGCTCCGTAAAATCATGAACCGACGCGACTACCGAGTCATCACGCCTTACGAAATCAAATGCGGACATTCTGAGGCAGAGGCATCCAGTAACCTTAGCAGCGCTTTTGGGACGGACTGTCCTTGCCAAGGTGAGGCTCCGCTTCGAAAAATTCGCTTCTGGCGATTTTGATCTCGAAGAAAAACCGGGTCGCGGGCGCAGGTCGTCGCTTGATGTGAAGCTTTGAGGAGAGCCGTCGAAGCAAACCCGGAGATGAATACACGTGTGTTAGCAGAGGACCTTGACGAACATCATGGTACGATAGCAAGAGATTTGGCGAAAATCGGCGAGGTGGAGAAGATGTCGAAGTGGTGCCGCATGAGCTGTCCGATGAGTAGCGTCTGGCACCTTTCGACACCTGCTCCAAACTGCTGGTTCGCTTTGAAAATGAGCCTTTTGTAAGCCGAATTATAGCTGTAGATGAAAAATGGGTCATCTACGATAACAGGAAGCGGGCATTTGTCTGGGCAGATACGCCTGAAAAGGTTGTGCTTGTGATGTTGCAAAGGTGTATCCATTACAGCTTTGTATCCTGATCAGCCAGTCACGGCAGAGTCTTACTGCTGTGATTTAGACCAAATGTATGAGAAGTTGCAAAAATTGTGGCCGGAGGTTGTGAATAGAGGAGGGCCACTCCTGTTCAAGGATAATGCCACACACATCACAGTTCACTCGGCCAAAATTAACCCATTTAGGTACTGCAGTTCTCCCTCACCCACCATATTCTCCCTACTTTTCCCCCGCTGATTATCACCTCTTCCAAGCTCTTGATTCCATTTGCGTCAGAAAAAAACTCTAATTTTGACGATGCTGAATGTGTCACTCTTCATTCCTGTGATCTCAGTTTTTATTGTAGAGGATTTGTTTCATTACCTGTTCGTTGGCAAAATGTATAGATTCTGGTGGCTTTTTCTCCGATTAGTAAGGCTGGGTCTAAGCTGAGTAAATGGTCCGTTTCGGCGATTAATTTTGCGACAACCTAATATGTATAAATCGAGCCGCAGATGGAAACAACTTGAAAGACAGGTAAGCTGTTCAGACAAACTTCACCAGGAATGAAGCAGAAGGGAGAAGAAACAGAAAAAAATAGTTAAAAGGAGAAGAAAAAGGAGGGAAGAAGAAAATATTGACAAAAGGAAAAGCACGCCTTCACGTGCTCTTACCAATGAAGAAAATGCGTACACTATACGCTTCAGTCGGCTACATCGGAGGATAGAGATGTGATCTTTGATGTTGCTATAGACGAGCGTTTGTTCAGCGTAGCCAAGATTGGTACAACTCTTTATTGCAGCTTACGTTTTGGCGTCGTCGCCTTCTTCAGAGCCTCAAACTTGGGTAATTAAACCTGGATAAGTTGGGTAACTTGGGTAAGTTTAATTACCCAAGTTTGAGGCTCTGAAGAAGGCGACGACGCCGAAACGTAAGCCGCAATAAAGAGTTGTACCAATCTTGACCACATTGAACAAACTACTCGTCTATAGAGATGTGATGACTAAGTTGTCGATGGTATAGAAGCAAAAAAACCTGGGAAGATATTAAAAACTAGCTGTCCCGCGAAGTAAATGAAGAAATTAACCCTACAGTAGTAAATAAATAAACGAATAAGGGCGGGATTTTATTTATTTGTCTATTTACCTTTATAATCGGATGCTATCCTGGATTTATCTGGATTTTAGCAGAAAGTCGAAAAGGAAATGTATCACTGACAAATTTGAGCTGTTATTCACGACTTATTCGGATGAAATTTCGACGGGAGGGCCGTCTTCAGAGCCCTATGGAAGCAGCCGGGAGGCTGTTAACTCACCCTCAGATGGAGGCGGGTTGGGTGAACCTTAGCTTCCGTCAGAATGTGAGTTACCAGCCTCCCGGCTGCTTCTACAAGGCTCCGAAGAAGGCGGCGACGTCGAAACCTATTCCGAATAAAGCGTGGAGAACAATCTTGGATGGATAGCTCGAAGACTAGAGCTACCATCAACATCAAATTCTAAGATTTAACGTCAGTCGGTGATGAACCTTGTCCTGATTTTTGCTATTTTTGAGGAAATGATGACAAAATGGGCAAGCCTAGTCTCTGCCAGGATGATAGACAAGTGCTATACAATACCTTTCAACGTTAAGAACTCCTTCGAGACTAGGTTCATAAAATGTTACACGGTTTAACGCTATTTTTTACCAAGCATCGCCTAGAAAAGTGCTTCAACTGTTCTTTAACATCTCTGCGTAGTCCAAAAGTTGGGCAGAACATGTATCGCACGCTCCTCACCACGGTTCTCCTTCACAAGGTCCTAGTATCCTTTCCAGAAACCTATGAAATAAGAGAGCTAAGCACGGAAAACGCACACTATAACTGCAACAGGAAACCTAAGCCTATTCTGGGTAGGGTAAAGCTCCCAGGTCTGGAAGAAATACACGGTAAACCCTCTTTTCTAGACTTCCACCCCCACCAGTTCTTTACATGAAGAAACCAGCCATCAGAGGCGTACAAACGAAGAACAATCATCAGGCTGGACTTTCAGAAACCTTCGAAAGGATTTTGCGCCGTTACAAGTCTATATACAAACGAGACTGCACCCAGCCCCAACTAAAGGCTTCGGCATCTATTGTGGTTCACAATACTAAGCCCTTGGACGAAAGAATCAAGTATAATAAGCAGAGGTTTAAAAAAAGCCGAGCCATCACGCCAGCGGCACGAAGTGAAGCGACGTCCGTCGGCAGCGTTGCGGTTGGCGCTGGAGCGTGAAATCTCGAGCCGCTTTTTCGTATTCATTCTTCGTCACCTGGCGCATCGGCCACAACTAATTCCCGGGTTATGGCATTCAAGTGTTTTGGCTCGATTTTTCTGTTTCTTCTGTCGCCGAATTTATTTTACTCTACCTGTTTTGGTGGGGTAATAGCGTCTGAAGGTTAACTATATGGTGAAGCATCCGAGGTAAAAGCGATAAGCGAACTTCGTTTTTTATCTTAGGTGGGCCGCGCTTGTGTCAGCCTCTTAGTAGCTCTCTCTATGAGCAGTTGGTTTTTTACCATTCGTTTTATCACGAAAAATGGGGTTGCATCTGGTATGCGAAAAATCATTTTGCGAAGAAAGAAATGTTTGCTGAGGTTATGAAGCTCTTAAGAGACCTCTAGGCTAACATCATCCATCGCAGCGTTGTCTATTTGTTGATGATATTGGCCAAAACCTGCTAAACCCTATTTGTTCCCACATGTGCGCAGCTTTCGTCGTCAATAAAATATTTGCCGCAAAAACTTGCAATCATTACGAGTCATAGCTATGCTCAAAGCCGTCTTTCCCAACGGAAACTAGGACTGAGTGAGTGGATGTAATAAAAATTGTTTGATTCGCACAGGACATCATGGAGCGGCCATTATTTTCGTGACAACTTCCCCTCCTTCTTTTTTAGCGCTTGAATTTTACGCGGGTCTGAGTGATCAGTTGGGTCCAAGAGCATTCCTTTCGTCTCCCAACTCCTGCTATCAAGGCTTTGAATTCATCCTTAAGTGTATTTACGTGTTATTTATCTCAACGATTTTTAGATGTTTCGAAAGCCAAAAGTTAAAGGAGCGACCAGAAGACGAACCGATGGCTGGGAGGATAACCAAGAACAGGAGAAGGATGGAGAAGCCATCGTTCCAAAGAAAGAACAACAGAGCACCGCAAAGCCCGTCGTGATCAAGGAAGAAGAGGTCGAGGTGCCGGTGCCGAAGCCACCCGCTCTGTTGAGCTTTGACACCGACGAAGGTGTGTGAAGTCCGAAGTCTTAGAAAACTTGTTCGTGGTTTGTGAGTAATTTGGGTCCATGAGCAAACCGCGCGAATCGATCGACTCCGACCGATAGCCACTTTCTGGTTAGGGCCTGTTCATACTTCGCAACGAGGCGACTGGTCGACTGGGCAAATCATACGTATCGATTTTTGCCGAGCCATCGCCCAGCAGAAGTCGAGTCGATATGTACGATTTGCCCGGCCGACCAATCGCTCCCGTTTCGAAGTATGAAAAGCTACTTTCGAGTCTTGGAAATCTAGAATCCCACAACAAAAGATAACTACACAAGCGTCTTTGATCCTTCGTTTCGTCTACAGCTTGCTTCCGCCCATCTAACCAGGAAAGGGCATATGCCTGAACGACCAAAAGGGATGCTACTGCGAGTCTCCACCCTTCGAGAGCGTCCGATCTAGAAATTTGAATGAGGAGAGAAGAGAAGTATATGAATAGAACTTCAAATTGTAGAGGAGTCTGTTCCGTATTTGCATTGTCCTTGAACCTACCTAGCTAGTTAGGGACCCTGAAAGCTTACTATGGAATCGTACAGTCTCATAAGGCATTAGTTCCCAAACATTAAATATGCATAAAAGCCAAAATACTGCTTCATAGGTGCGGGATCAAGTGTTCGATTCCTTGCCTTGCAGTGTCTTTGCATTTTTTTCTGCATATTTGATGTTTGGAAGGTATTGCCTTGTGAGACTGAGCGATTTCTTAGTGAAGTCCCAGCGCCCCTAACTAGGTTGCTTCAAGGACTATGCAAAAACGGAACATACTCTTCTACTACTTGAAGTGTGTAGACTCGCAGTGGCATCCTTTTTCGCCGTTCAAACATACACTTGAGACCCTTCCCCCCTACCAGATAGGTGGAGGCCAGCTGAAGACGAAACGATTGAGCGAAGAAAGGGTGTTTTATTGTTTTATTTTTATGTTTGACGTGTTGAGAACGCACCGTCGAGGTTCGAAGAAATGGCGCCATATGGCGTGCGCTCCTTCACCGGGAGAACTCAAATTTTTAAATCATCCGTTACATTTTCAGGCGCTGATGCTGACTTTGTTCTGAAAAAGAACAAAAAGAAAGTGAAAGAGATGAAACGAATGCAGAAGCTCGAAGAAGAAGCGGTGAAGGACCGAATCAAAGAGGAAGAAGATCGACAGAAGGAGAATGAGCGCGAGAAGGACAAGAAGAAGAAAGGCCGCGAGAAGGAGCGTGACAAGGACCGCGATCGGGACAAGGAGAGGAGAGACGCGAAGCATCGCTACCTCGACAAGTACCGTGACTGTTCGAGCAAAGTGGGTCTTAGGGCGAACTTTAGAGGAGATCGATCCGTACTTACCGTACAAGTGAACGCTTTCAGGTGAAGCCTCCTCTGCCGGACAGCGACGACGAGGTGGAGCACGACGCCCATTCGAAGTTTCCGGCGACTCTCTGTTAGTTTCTCTCGTGTTTTTGCTTAGAATTAAAAGAAGAGTAGCCTGAAAGGCAGGATAAGACAAAGACAGAACAGTTCGGATCTATGTCTTGGCCGATGATTCAGAAAACAGGAGAAAGTAGAGGGCGCCCAATCGAGAAATTTGCATGAGGAGAGGAGAGAAGTATATGAGCAGAACTGTTATCACTCCCATGGATCTCAAAGCTCCTCCCAGTGATTCAACACCTCATCCCTTCGCTACAACAGCGTTCTATCGAGAACGAACCCCTCTCCACTGGTTCGGGGGACGGTGGTAGTTGCGCCATGTTTTCATGTGATCTACCAACCTTTCTCGGGTCTGTCTAGCTGAAAGAACCAGGATTTTTAAGGGAGACTACAACTGACTACGTAGGGCGTGTTCATACTTCGCGACAAGAGCGACTCTTCGCCCGTACAAAACATGCATATCGATTAAATCCGAGCGTGTGCCGCCGAAAAGTGTGCATACTCGAGCGTTGTCGCTGTCGCTCCACTCGCTTTTGTCGCTGCTGTCGCGTAGTATGAACTGGCCCATAGGCCAAATACACAATCAAATAGCCTCCATAACATTATGTAGAAGACGAATGCATGGCGCATTCCGTAAGAAATTGGGCAACGCCTCCCTTTATCCTTTTGTTGCTCGCCTGTATCGCTAGAATGCGTTTTTCTAAGGTTCTTCCAGATTTTCATGCCGACTAACAGAGCGAGTAATCTTTCCGAAAGACACCTATTGTGTAGTTATGCATACTACACTTTGCTATCGCTACTAGCCTCCCTGTCGCTCTCAGCGTTGCTGTTTTGTTTTCATAGTACTCGGCCGTTGTCGTCGTCCCAGCCTCAGACTATGAACAGGCGGATGAATGGAGCGGCAGCGGCAGCGCTCGGCTATGAATAGATTTTGTGGTCACTGCTCAGTTTTAATCGATTTGCATGTTTTACACGGACGGCCAGTCCTCACCATCGCCAACTATGAACACGGGCTCTAGTCGTACCTAACGAAAACTTTAAACTGGAAGCACATTACTATTAGCCGCATCAGCACGCTAGGAGTAGAAATGCCAATCCTCCGCCCTAGGTGACTATATTAGTAACTCGAGAATAGATCTCCATGAACTGACGAGCTGAGCGATGCGCTAGTGATGTATGGATGCAACGTTTATGTATGAACAGTGTTCTGTGAGCTGCATCTCCGTAACCTTAACTCTTACAGCCGAGATTCCTGACTCTAAAGCGGTCTATGAGGCGAAGAAGAGGCGCGAACGCATGCGAAGAGAAGGAAACGATGGGTTTGTTGAGTTCTCACCTCGTCTTTGTCGTGATGGTTTCTAAAAAGCGTGTTGCCGTTCTAGAGTAATCCCTCTTGACGACGATCAGAAGCTGATAGACAAAGGATCACGAGCAAGACTAATTCGCGAGGACGAGAACGACGATTCTGATGAGGAAGCGCCGAAGTGAGTCGCTGAAGGGTTCTCACACTTTTGCCGGCTACTAGCGTTACACACGGATCGGGTCGCTGACCGCGAACAGCCCCTAAAGGGTTGCTGTCGAACCTCGGCACGAAGTAGTCAATATCGGTGGTCCTGAGATGTGTTATAAGCCCCTTCTCTTCCCGTTGGTGTCCTAAAAGGTATCATTTCCAGGTTCTATTCCTCAAAAGATCTACTACGAGATGAAGAACAACGCCGTCGAGAAGAACAAGGCCATTTCCTCGAACAAGAGCAGGGCGACGACGTAGACGTTGACGAGGAGGGTGATGAGTGGGAGAAGCAGCAAATTCTGAAGGCCGTCAGCAGGCATACGGTAATCTTAGTATTCATCTTTTCGACACTGGTACCGTGAACTGGAAGGGTTTGATCTTCAGATTGGACAAATTCGCGCTGATTACGACAATTCCACTCGTCTCTACCGCCAGAGGCAGCAGCTAGAAATGGCTTCGGTACGTTGTATCAGAGAATTTCTCGCCCAAAATAAGACCAGAATGCCTTGGCATGGCCTTATTCTTGCATATTTTTTTACAAACGGAGTATTTACAGTATTGTGGGACATGGGTAATAAGCGATATATGCTATTTTCATATTGCGCTTTTCAACTCAAATTAGACACTAATAATCAAGCTTGACGCTTTTGTTGAAATGAAGCTGAAAATCTTCCAAATCAAATCGAGCCTCTTCCAGATTAAACAAGCGACTCCGAAATGATTAGAATGTTTTTGGTTCAAGGAAAATGCGGTATGAATTTCTTAAAAATTTGAATTCACTGGCCCCTAAAAGTGGAGACGATTTGAAATTTATAAAAAATATATTTCTTGAAGTAAAATTGTGTTTCAAGGCTTATCCTGGAGTACAGAAATGCAGCAGTTTTTAGTGTGTTAAAGAAAGAGATCGCGCTATGCGCTTGTGTAGCTCGTCACGCTTTTCATTCGATTGACGGTGTATTTGCCTTGACCGGCTAGATAAGACAAGTGCATAGCGCGATCTCATCCTTTAACACACTAAAAATTACTACATTTCTGTACTCCAGGATAAGCTTTAAAACACAATTTTACTTCAAAAAATATTTTTTTATAAATTTTAAAGCGTCTCCACTTTTAGGGGCAAGTGAATTAAAATTTTTG
Organism: Heligmosomoides polygyrus bakeri; assembly: GCA_947359475.1. Lineage (NCBI taxonomy): Eukaryota > Metazoa > Nematoda > Chromadorea > Rhabditida > Heligmosomidae > Heligmosomoides > Heligmosomoides polygyrus. The sequence continues at coordinate 101,777,626 of OX375869.1, forward strand.
AGAAAGTCATACCAAATTTTGCTTGAGCCAAAAGTTTTCTAATCATTTCGGAGTTTCTACTTTAATCTGGAAGGCGCTCGTTTTGATTTGGAAGATGTTTAGTTTGGTATAAAAGGGTCAATTTTGCTTCGTAGAGTGTCCAGTTTGATTTGAAAAGTGTCGAATTTGACGTGATAGTGGTGCATACACAAGAAAATGATTATTGAACAACATTCAATCCCCAATCTTGTTAAATAATGCTGTTCTGTTCAGCTTCCGGAAGCGACGGACATGGACATAGACATGGATGATCTGGTCGAGAATTATAGAGGCAAGAGCATTGGTTAGTCTCCAAGGGAGATCCGCAACGACTTTTTTACGCTGAAAAGTACGCATAAATCTAATTCGAACTTAAGGTCCTTCTAATACCGGTGGCCATGTGACAGTGGACGACATTTTGTCGAAGCTGAAGCTGAGGTATGTAGCTGCAGAACGCTGGGTCACGCAAGTTTGGCTGTCCTTATCGTTGACTTTTCAGTATCAAAGACCGAGAAGAACGACTGAATGCCAGAAGATATGAAGTGGAGAGGATAGAGCATACTCTGGAAGAGAACAAGGCAACCATCAGCCAGGTGAGGCAGTTTTGGCGTCGTCTTGTTCTTTATTCGATCTGCTGACGCCACTTGGCGTGGAGTGGCGAACTAGCTAGGAAGGAGTGGACAATTTCGGGTGAATTTCCATGCACTTTGCTGCTGTAAATCTGGGAATTTTGTTTTTCAGATCGAGAGCGAGATGCCTGTTTTGGCGAACAAATACGTCATGTACCAAGAGCTGAGGGTGTACTGCCGCAGTTTGCTGGACTGCCTCAACGAGAAGGTTTGAGTCGCTCTTTGTTCTCTTTTTGGCGTCTCTATAGAGAACCAATCATTTTCTGATCAGGTCGCCGAAATCAACGAGCTGAGCGATAAGCGACAAGCCCTGGCGAAAGCGCGAGTCGAGCGACTGGCCAGGCGACGAAGGCGCGACATGCGAGACGCCTACAACGACTGCGTGACAGCCGCCTCAGGCAAGAATCCGTCGTCAGTGAGGACTCCGGATGCGATGATACGAATAGCCGAGAGAGATGCGAGGAGGTTGGGCGAATTAAAGTTTTTGTTTCGAAAATCCGCGCTGTTAATAGCTGTGTGAAGATTAATGGCGCTATAGCCCGGTGTGTTAGGGCCTGTTCATACTTCGCGACAGCACCGACAAAAGCGACTGGAGCGAAAGCTACAGCGCTCGAGTATGAACACTTTTTGGCGGCGCGCGATCGATTTGCATGTTTTGCACGGGCGACGAGAGCGCAGCGCGCGGAAGTATGAACAGGCGGCAGCAGCGAGTGGAGCGACTAGAGCGACTGGAGCGGCAGCGCCGGCGCTCGAGTATGAACTCTTTTCGGCAGCGCGCGCTCGGTTTTAATCGATATGCATGTTTGCACGGGAGACGAGTCGCTCTTGTCGCGAAGTAATAACAGGCCCTTAGATAACAGAGGGGAGGGCAGAAGGCGTATACAATACTAATAAATACAGTCGCGCATAATGAAGTATAACGGTAGCAGTAAGCATATATAGAAAAACTGATGTGATCATTGCTACAAGGAAGCGGCACAGGTCAATTTATACCATTCTCACGTCAAATTGGAACTCTTCTAAACAAACTTGGCGCTTCTGAAATCAGAGTGAAGGTCTTTCAAATTTCAAAATCCGAAACGAGCTTCTTATAGGAAAACTACAAACTCTCCAAGATGGTTAAAATTGGTATAACACTCTTTGAACTTTTTACCTCTGCTGTCCGAATGAGTGTAATAATTTATTTTATAAAAATTTTTATTTCTCGATTCCAAAGCGCAACAAGGCTGCGGTCATTCAGTGCATTAAAAGAAGAGATGACGTCATTGAATCGATTGGCTGGTCGCGATTTTTATTTAATTGGCCAGCGTCACCTACCGATTTAGTTGGCACCGGACGCTGGACGTGTGAGCTACGGCAGTCCTGCCGGCTTCATCGGCGTCGGGTACTGTGAGCAACGCTAGGAGCGCGGCCCAAACCTAGTCGGACCAGAAATTCTTTCTCCTTTATATATAGGAGAATCTTGTCCCTCAAACTTGGGTGATTAAACCGGCTAGCTTGGGCAGTATGCGGAATGCGGGATGCTAACATCAGAAAAATCCTTTCTCCTTTGCATAAAGGGGGATAGTATAAATGTGGCTTGCATGAAACAGTCTCTACAGTTGTTTTTGTTTATGCAAACAAATGCTGCCATCAATCGAATAAAAATCACGGCATCTTGAACAAGGTCATGGCGCAATCTCTTCTTTTGGCATTAAAAATGGCAGACTTCCTGCTTTTTAAAACACTTTAAACCTCTGTTTTTCCTCAGAAAATGAGTGTTTTGTAGAATTTCAGACAATTAATCGCTTGCTGGGTAGATGACTTAACAGTTCAATGAGAGTCATGCTAACATTTGCCTTGAACGAAAACTTATTCTAGCCTTTTTGGAGAGTCTCCAATTTAGAGTGGAAGGAGCTTTTTTGAGTTGGAAGATGCCCCCAGATTGCTTCCAAAAGCGTTAGGCTTGTCCTGAAGAGTATCCAATTTAATGTGAAAATGCCGCCTTTCTTAATGTGCCATTGTTTTTGATTCGTGACGACGCCATATGTCACGAGCCACACTAGATTTTCTAGGTATGATTACTGTTATTGTCATATATTATCATGGATTATTTCAATTATTTCTCTTATTCGTTTTGCTTGTTGTCTTTTTTCTCGACTCGACGGGAGTCCAACTCGCAGAAGGTCTCGATTCTTCTTCTTTTTTCTTTGGGGGGGGGGGATTGTATTAGGTTGTCGCAAAATTGATCTCCGTTTCGACGTAAATTGGAACATTCTGCGACAGATGCATCCCGTTGCTCCTGTCGCAGGGCAACGCAAGGCCACGCTCCACACAAATCTCTCGGCGAACACGTTTTTTGACCCGTTTAGGTGTCGAGGTTCTCCCTCACCCACCGTGTTCTCCCAACTTTCCCCCACTGCAATGTTGAAGGTGCTCTCCTTGATTTCGTTAATTCCTGTGATCTCAGTTTTTATTGTCAAGCATTACCTGTTCGTTGGCAAAAATGTATAGATTCTGGTGGTTTTTGCTTTAATTAATGAAGTTGTGTTTAAGCTGAGTTACAGCAGTTTGATGTAAGTGGTCCGTTTCAGCGATTAATTTTGCGACAGCCTAATATTAGCAAGTTGGTCAAACTATAATTTGTTCATTTGCCTGAAAAATGTCAATCGTTCTGCCCAATAATTACAGAACACGTTTGTATTGTAGCTTCAAAAATGATTTTTAGGGCCAGGAGACGCAGAGAACGCGAAGGGACGCTAGCTGGCATCTCCCATGAAGAAGGCCTCAGCAGTGACGACGACGAGCCGACCAGTCAACAGCTGGCGGACCAGCAATCAGCTGGTACGTCGATACATCCTACGGAGCTGTAGGATACCCATCATTACCTAATTTTTCTTATCTCTACCACCACTAGCTTTGAACGAAAAAAATCTTATGGAAAATCCATTTTTTGCGTTTCACTAGAAGCCGACTACACCAATTTTCATCGTTAGCTCAAATATTTAAGCGGAGATCGACACGGCTCTGAACATGGTGTTTGTGGATGCGCTGGATGACTACTCCCACCTGCGGAAAGTTATGAACAGGTTCGACATCCACTCATTCCTTTGTTTTCATTATCCTCTTCCTTTCATTCTTCTCTCTACTGAGACGACTCCGTTCAGGATGATAGACTGGTTTGCCGTTGATGCGACGACTTTTCAAGACGCCTACATTTCGCTTTGTATACCTAAACTGGCGTCGCCTTACGTGAGGATACAGCTGATCACTGCCGATATTCTGAATGTGGGTGATTTAGGGTTTCGGTCCGAGCAGCCGAAGACCTCTCGCTTCCCTTTCAGCGCGATGATTTTCTGCTCTCTGGGATGCCGTGGTATAGCGACTGCATTAGAGCAGTGGAGGAGAACGGCGATGTCGATCCGAAGCACGAGATTGTCGCTGGGATTATCCCTCTGATCATTGAGAAGGTGGTCCTTCCATATCTCACTGGTGCGTTCCTTTTCTCGCTTTCTTCTGGCCCTGATTCTTGTTGAATCTGGGACCTCTTAAGATGTCGTTAACGTCGAATGGGAACCGATGTCGCTGAAACAGTCCAAGCGACTTGGAGCCGTCCTTAGCGGTCTGTCCGACTATCCGAAGCTAAACGTCGATGACAGCAAGTCATTCGCCGTGTTGGCTGCCGCCGTAAAGACGAAAATCTCCTCTGCGATCGACGACGATTTGTTTGTTCCGATTTATTCGAAACAGTGAGTGAGCCTTGATTCCATTCCTCCAGGGCCTTCTGATGTGATGGTTGGATTCCAGGTCAATCAAGAATCCATCAACAGGCTGCGCAGCGTTTCTGGACCGGCAGTATTGGGCTGCTATCAAGGTGAGCCTTTCGCGTTTTGCTACAATGTAAAATGCCTTTTTTTAATCTATCCTAGACTGGTGGTAGGGTACAGGAAGAGGTGCTTCATCACGCGCTGCGAAGAGTAGATTTGAGAGCTCTAGGTGCTGGCATATGAGGTCTCTCAAACTAATTCAGGGATGAAATAGGGAATTGCCTGCCACCTTCACGTCAAATTGGGCACTTTTTGGTCGAAGACACTCTTCTAGGCAACCTTGACGATGCTTTTGAAGTCAAACTGAATATCTTGCGAATGAGATTTCCGTATTCAACTAGGGACTCTCCGAAAAGGTGAAATAATTTTCCGTGCGAGGAAAATTTAGTGACTTTTTTGAAATTTTTAAAATTCACCTGCCCTGATAAGTGAGCACGCTGCGAATTTTTACAAATTTTGTTCGTTATGTGGTGCACAGCTGCAGCCCTTTTTTATTGATGTGTCGAAAAAAGATCGCGCTACGCAGTTGTCTAGCTTGTCGCGGTTTCCACTTGACTGATAGCAGAAATTCTGCCCGCGTTGTCAGCGATACAACGAAAATAACTGTAAAAGAACTAGATTATTTTCACTTTGCTCTTTCAACTAAGCCGCAGTTCATCAAATGAAAATCATGACGTCCTGGACGATTGCTTGGCGCAATCTCTTTCTCTAGCAATAAAAATTGCTGCCTTTCCGGGCTTGTAATCAAACTTCGGACAACTTTTTTCTTTAAAATGAAAATTTTATAAAATTTCACTCTATTCACTATTTTTTGCCGTTGAATTTTAAGAAATTTAAAGAAAGTCGTATCAGATCTTCCTTGGACAAAAGATATTTTGATCTTTCCAGAGAATCTCTACTTTAGTGTGGAAGAGGATTTTTTTATTTGGAAGACTGATTGATTTTGCTTTCAAGCTTAGAAGAGTGATTTGATGTGAAAATGATGATAGAGTTCTCAATTCGGGGTTGCCACCTTCTAACTAGAATAAATCCTCATGGATGCTTGAATATAACTTATAGGAAGCAAGGCCAGTTGTGGGCAGTATAGTGTAAGACTGGAGAAATTTATCTTAAACAAGGCAACTACGAAATGGTAACGAAGGAACTGATGACGATCTTAGAGCTCCAGCCATTTTTCGGGGAATGTTATCGATTTTCTAATTTTTCTCTTCAGTTGATCAGAGGACTGCGTGCCTTTTCGTCGTTCCTCAGTCCAGCCACGCGCTTCGAGCTTGTTCTGGATGGCGTTATAAACCGGGTTTGTGTGGTGGCGTTGGAGACTGGTATATTGGACGATGCCACTTGTGAGAGAAAAGTGAGCTCCGCTTATCCCTTTTAGCGGCTTTTCGAACGCTTTTATCCCCTTTCTGCAGGTTAAAGCGCTCATGGCTGAGATTCCTGACGATATGATCGAAACTGCCAAGCCGGACTCGTTCCGAAATCTGATCCGGTGTTTAGGGAAAGTGGTCGATGAACAGAAGGCGGCTGGAAGGTGAGTTTTTCGGCAGATTTGTTATGAGTGGCCGCATTTGCTTCAGCAACGCTACTGAAAAAGTGCGTCTTTAGGAGCTACTACCGAGAAGTCCGGAAATACCTGGAGAAACTGCAGAAGAAAGCCGAAGAGAGCCCGAAAGAGACCAGAGATATCATTCCTATGTGATCAATACGTGGTTTTTACAAAGTAATAAAGTATTTCTTCCTATTGTGTAACCGATGCTCTATACGTTCCATCGTGGTGCTATCTTACAGGTTATGTTTCTTTTGTGGGCTTATGTGGGTTTTATATCGTTTTATCGTCAAATTGAACTATTTTTGAATCAAACTGGACACTCTTTTAAGCGAGCTTAACACTTTTGAAATCCAACTGAGCAGAACCGGCTTAACGCTTCTGTGCCACGAAGGTTTGGTGTGATGCAGCAGCTTTATGGACTAACATTTCGACAGCTTCGTCGTTCTCACTGGCCTGAAAAGCTCCGAGTCGTAAGGAACTACGATGCACTCATCTCGGCAAAGACTTACGTCTCCCACTCTGGCTGGGTCAATGAGACGCCGCATTGCAGTCTGGGAAGGGGACGGAAGTCTTCGCAGAGACAAGTGCCTGGTCCTAGGTCTCGAACTTCTTTCACGCCGTTCACACCAAGGCTACGTGGGAGAAACCTGTTAGGTCAGTTCTGTTCAGTTAGATTTCAAAAGTATTAAGCTTGCCTAAAAGAGTACGATTTCATTCAAAAAGTGTGGAATTCGATGTTAAAACGGCGTATTCTTTACCAGCTATGTGGTTCAGTACTCCACCTAGAGGCCGTTCAGAGTCCGCGGTGGCAGGTGGTGATCGTCCGGGCAAGGCTACATATCGATTTCCCGGGTTACTGTTCGGCACCAATCGATTTGTAGGCTTTGCCAAGACGACCATCTAATCCTGCTGTTCCTCCTAATAGATATTTGTGGTGCTCAGCTGCGCGACGGCAGAAGTACAGGCAGTGCTGCACTGACTGCGCTTCATTTGCTCTTTTCAAGGTTTTCGACGCACCGATGGAGAGGAGCATTCGCTTTATCATGCTGCATGAGTACAAGCTGGGCCATTCAGCCGAAGAGGCCACGAGCAACATCAACCGCTCCATGGGTCTGGGGTCGGTGACGGAGTTTACGGTGCGGAAATGGTTCAGGAGATTCGCTGCTGGAGATGAGAGTCTACGGGACGAGCGCGACAACAAACAGACATCACAAACCGCCGCGAAGAAGCTGACGACTGCTCGGAAAGCCGAGATCAAGAAGGAGTTGGTTGAGGCGAAGCTAGAAGTGGACTCCGGGCACAAACCGCCGCCACGCAAATGCCGCAGAATATCCGACGAATATCGCGCGACGGAGGACGACACAGGCTCGGACGGTTACGAGCTTTTTTGAGAAGTTCTTCTCACATTAATGATGCTCCCATGAGGACGCAGGACATCTTAGGCTGCGTTTATACCCTACCTATTTTACCCGCAAAAGCTGTCGATATCGATTTTTGCGCTTCCTGATCGATATAGGTTGTAGCTGTGCTGCACGGCGACTTGAGTATAAACTACCCCGCAGGGTACCGCCTTTCAAAGCGCTAGCCACCGTTCTGTGTTACGCTTGTTACTTAGGGCCTGTTCATACTTCGCGACGGCAGCGACAGGAGCGACAAAGCAAAGCTTACCTATCGATTTTCCTCAGGCAAAGCCTCGGCACAGCGATACGAATCTTTTGCCCTGTCACTCCAGTTGCGAAGTGTTAGCAGACGCTAAGACTCGTTCTTTCTCATCCGTGGGCACGTTCATTCTTCGGTCGCTGGCAATTGATATTGATCGCTCAGGGGATCTGATTAATGTTTGTGATTTAATACTTACGCGTTGAGTTGTGGCTGAAGTATAAACGCGCTCTATTGTTAAACATCGCTCTACTGGGCGCGCGAATCGATTCACATTGGCGACAGGCACTCGCCAATGTGAATCGAATAGCTTCGCGCGACCAATCGATTCGTAGGACTGTGCTGCGGTCGTGTCGCGCGCGAGGTATGAGCGAACGGTCAGTTAGAGTCTATCCATAGCCAGCGATTGCAGCGACTGGCCGCCCGAGCAAAGAATGCTTATCGAGTTTTCCACTGCGATTACAAGGCACTGATTGATATAATTTGCTCGAGCGACAGAGTCGCTAATGTCGCGGACTATATTTACGTCCTTAGACAGAACACATTATACATTGCCGTTATCTCTTTAATGGCATGAAATCGTTGTACATATTGAAGGAAGAAGTCTTCTGAAGCATTCCACCCGGGTCAGTACAATTACCTTCTGCTCGTGTTTATTGATTTCTGCAAATGTTTGTATGTGTGTGTGTGACTAATCACCAAATGCATTATGTCATCGAAGCGACGTTGATTTTGTCACCAGGCGTTTATTTTCACTTTCCTGAATTCAGAAGATGTTTATTGCGATTGTACTTATGAAGTGGTTGTTTTTGAAATGAAATTTTGCATGAATTGTTGTATCCAGAGCTTTTTGGTCGATCCGGTCGTTCTACCTCCGCTGTAGCGACAGCGTTTTCCTGACGACGTATTTGTTCTGTCTCTTTTTCGAAAAAAAATGTCTTAATTTTGGATTCCAATATAGTCGAAGTCGCCGAACTCAACGGAAGGGCTGCAATGGAAACCAATGTCCACCTCAGTTTCTATCGAAACTAAGGTGAGCTGCATGAAGTTTAGGATGAGCCCATTTTAAGCTCGTTGGAGATGGCATTAACTCAATCCGCCATACTCTACAGGGAAGGGTCTTAGCCATATGTATATGTTGACGAGGGTGAACAACACTGCGAGAATCTCCACCCTTCGAATGGAAGGCAATTATGTTGCCTTTCTACGAAGTTCTTGAATCTAGCGAGTTAATGGCTCTGAAAATTTACCACGGAGTCACACAGTATTGTAAGACAAGTCCCTTTAGACAAAGAGTATTCAGAAAAAAGGCAAAAGTACTGCCTAGTAGACGCGGAACCATTTGCTTTCAGAGGTCCTAGCACAATAGGTTCAAGAACTTGGCGAAAACTGAACATGTTTTCCTCCTATTTGAGTGGTTGAGAGTCTCGCAGTGTTGTTCACCTATCCGTTCAAGTATGACGACTGAAACCGGGTCGGTAAGTCTCACAAGACGGTGTTGAAGGTGTGACTGGGTCAGCAAACGCACTGATATGATGGGCAAGTTAGGGCTCCACTCATTTCGTTGCTCTCCAATGTCCAAGCCTTGTACTAGAGAAGCGTTCCATCTGTTGTGGCCATTCTTCTCCACTTTTCCAGTTAGTAGCAGTGAATAAGCAGTACCGCCTAAAGCTGCATAGCCTTCTTGTTCTAATTTCTCCTGTATGACTGGAATTGAGTAGTGTTGAGCTTGAACAATACGTTCGAACAATTAATTGTACGATTAATTTCAATCGATTTTTTAAATATGTTCGAATTTTGAAAATTGATTTGATTCGTTCGTTTGCTTGTTCGATAATATGGTCAAAAAGCCTCAAGTCTTCTGCCCTCCTCCCCACCACCTGCATTGGCGCCGCGTCTATGGCCACACCACGGTGAATGGATCACTTGTATGGAGGTCTATGAACTGGGCTCAGTTTGTTCTGCTTAACGATCCCCTTCCGAATTTCTTCCAGAGCACCATATGCGGCCCTACGGCGCGTGGTCTCCAGGGAAGGTGTGGAGGGACGCAGTTGATTTCAGGTTTAGGGTCGCCCCTTCTCGACTGGGACATATCCAAAGGGCTCTAGAGCCTCTGGTCCTTTCAAGAATGAATTTTTCTTCTTCAGAATCTATGGCGGCATCGTCACTAATTGAAAACCTCGATGTAGTTTCTGCTCTTCGTGCTACTTTGAAGAAGCTGACCTGCTGACGTCACAGCTGCATTGGTGGTCCCAGTCGGATAATGGCTTACCAGGAAGGTAGGGATGGTTCGTGGCCTTCAAACAACGGTTTTTATCCATTTAGCCGTCCGATAAGTGGTTGTTTAGGAGGCGATATCACGTCTGGTGTTCACATACAAATCGAATGCGCAGCCATAGTTTAGGGAAGACAAAAAGGGAGCATAACAAGTTCTCAACATGATAGAGTGCTCATGTTCGGTGCGGCTTAAAGGATTTCAACGGTGTTGATGTTCATCAAAGGTTGGAACGCCAGAAAAGATCCTCTCGAAAGGGTTCAGTTGACAACGTCGATCTGGAAAAGGAGCTTTTTGTATAAATGTGGACGAATAAAGTGATTTTTACATGATGTAGTCTCTGTTAAACGAAAGCGTTGTCGAGCGACACTACTTCTCATCTCTTGAGTTCATTGCCTCTGAGCCAATTTTGCCTTTGAACGTCCCTATTCTAGCGCGTTGCAGATTTCCGCGGCGAGGATGGATAAGCATGGCCTCCGTGCCGTTATGCTGCACGAGTTCAAGCTGGGTCATTCGGCCGCCGAAGCCACCCGCAACATCAACCGCGCCTGGGGACCGGACTCGGCTGTGGAGCGGACGGTGCGGAATTGGTTCAAGCGGTTCGCCTCCGGCAACCTGAACCTGCACGACGAGACGGGTCGAGGTCGGAAGTCGCTGGTGGACAACGAGCAGCTGAAGGCGGCGATCGAGGCGAATCCGGAGGCGACGACGCGGACGCTGGCCATCGACCTCGGTGTGCACCCGGCCACCGTCGCAAGGCACCTGAACAGGGTCGGCAAGGTGAAGTCGAAGCAGCGATGGGTGCCGCGAGACCTGACCAACGACCAGTGATGCGATGGAATGGACAGTGAGCTTCACGGACCACGCCCTGGAACTTCCTCACAGAGATCCTGGCGATCTCAGAACTCAGAAAACAGCGACGGCCGTAGATGTTTTCATTCGTTGCTTTCTCTTTGTCAGTGCGGAGCAGTTTGCATAATAATAAAGATAAAGTTTCGATTGATCTTGTGATTTTTTGAATGCCTCGGTCGAAGCCGTGCATACTTTCCTTCGGATGTTTTGGAGTTCTTGGATGTGCTGTTCTGAAGCAGTTACTTCAGATGTCTTGGCAGCGTATGAATATAGTCATCGATCGGTACGAGAGGTTAGCGCTGAGTGAGATGCGTGACCTGCGAAGGCTTCAGAAGATGGCGATGAATCCGAACACAGACTCGGCGTCCGTAAGAAATCAGGTGAGGTTTTGGCGCTTTTCTTTCTCCCATCCGTTTCTTCCATCCATTCTGACGTTAAATTGGGCATCAGATCAAGTATAACATTCTTTTAAGCAACCTTGACGCTTTTGGAACCTAAGCGAGTATCTTGCGAATCAAAACGAGGTTAAGCTGATCCTCCGCAAGAAATTTAAAGTAATTTTTCTTCCAAGGAATATTTGGTACCATTTTTTGGAATATTAAAATTCACCTGCTCCATAAGCGAGCAAATTGTTTGAGATTTTATAAAAATTTTATTTTTTAAGGAAAATAAAGATTTGAAGATTATTTTAAGCTTAAGAAAGAAAGCAGTTTTTCAATTTTTAGTGCTAAAAAGAGATTGCGCCATGCGCTCGTCCAAGACGCTACGATTTCCCTTTGACTGATAGCAAAAATTCACAGTGCGAAGGGTTACACACTTGTCAACTGTACAAGAAAAGCAACTACGGAAGACACACATAACTTTAGTTCGCTGTTTCGGTTAAGCAACCCCTACCCTAGTCCAAATTTTTGCGGAAAATACTTTAATTCGTTGAATCCGATAACCGTTAAAAGTGCTCCCTGTCTGTTATAAGTGCACCTATAGGAAAACGAAGAAAGGAAACAGACCTAAAGTGGCCAGTAAGTAAGATTTTCTATGAAAACGTCGGGAATTATAGAGGAAGGAAAACGTTGGAACTATAATGAAGAAATATACTCAAATGAAACTTCCTACAGTTGCGATAGATATAGGGAAAGCCGTATGTTTACCTCAGAGATGCGAAAAATTTGCGAAAAAGTAGGAAAAATAACAATGACACTATTGATAGTCCTTTATTGATCGTGAGACTCTTGCGGGTTTTCATGCAATTTACGAAAACTCGCTACCGTTGACAGTTTATTCACCAGTTGTGTAATTACCTTGGAGATTTAATAGAGAGCGCCGTGCATACCGTGCAGTTTATACCAGGATGCCAAGAGCCGTAACACTACCAGTGACACCGACTAGTCCGTGTGACTGGTCGATACCGGTTGTGCAATGGCTGAAGCAGAGCAAACCGTCTAAGAGAAGCCGTTCCAGATCGAACAGATATGTCAGCACCTGCAGTCTGGCCTTACCCAATTGCTCGCCGAACGGGATAATCTCGATCCAGAAGGGCAGGAGCACTTTGACGAACGTACACAAACTGTTAGGTGAGGGCGAATGATATAGCTCTGCTTGTTGTTTTCAAGTAATTGGGAGATTGGATTTAGGAGGCAAATACAGGCAGCAGTTCACGCCACGAATACACTGCCACCGCTGGTGTCGAAAAATCCGTTCTTGGACGAGGAATCTGATGAGAACAATCCTTATGAGGCGGAGAGCAAGAGGTTCGTGATTTCTTTGAACAGAGACTTTTCGTTTTTGTAGGATTTTCTTGTTGGAAGGTTTCATTGAGCTCTTTTCTCGTCCATTCTATCCCGTAAAAGTCCGATTATATAAAAGACTTACGTTCTTATCGTTTGGTTAAGCCGTTTTCCCCCATTTCGGACCTCCACAGCACTTAAGCGAGCATATTGCACATTGAAATGCCAATTTCTCGGAACCTTTATGAAAAGTTTTGGCTCAAAGCCAGTTTCAAACTCAAATTTTGGCCAGAATCTTTTCTGTGGTAACGCCTGAGCTGCATAGTGTGTTCCCTGTGGGTGTTTTATCGTAAGGAAACATCCTGTATCGACATATAGCCTCTCCACCAGCCGCTTCAGGCTTAAGCAAATGTGTTAAAACGGTGTTGAGACAGTTCAATGCTTCGTAGTATGCCACTCAGTTTCCAGGTACGTTCAAGAGACCAGCATCCGAGCGTTGGAGCTGAAGGCCAAAGCAGAGGAAGCTCGAATGACTGCTGAAGCAACGGCCAAGTTGAATAAGGTATCGATTGATACCGCCGGTTGCTCTTCTGTTGCCATAGCCAAATTTGACCCCGACGTTCAGGATATGCGAGACTTGGAGGATATTTTCGCAGAGTTAGCTACAATTGTTCATGAACAGCACGAGACTGTGGACTCTATCGAGGTATCATTGCTCGTTTGTCTCCGATTAGATTCCGTTTTTTGGAGATTTATGCAGACATTTGTATCCTGGTCGTGTTTTCACTTTATTTCCATTTTCAGGAGCACATCGAACGAGCTACGCATGACATTCGTCGTGGAAATGAGCAGCTGAAGAAGGCTGTTCGATCGAAAACGAACAGGGTACGTTGCGGCTGCGTATAATGCATGTGTTTTCGCTGCGAGACAGTTACTTTGATCTTTTGTTGGCTTGAAGTTTGCATTATTTGCTACTTTCCTGTGTCATCCAAGCAATCTATCACTTGTGTTAGGGTTAGTAGTAAATCACGGTGGTTTAGATTTAGTTCTTCTATGCCACACAGGTTTATCATAATGGAAGAACGTTTTTTGCGGCTTGATTTTTCGCCTTTTTTTCAAATTTCAAAAACATAAAAGCCTTTCGAGGCTTTAGACCAGGCACTCATTTTGACAAAGGCTTACTCGGACGATTTTTAGAGCCTTTGGAAAAGTCGATTTGTGTGAAAACGTCAGCCCATAATAAATGCTGCTTCATCATAACAAACCTGAGCGGCACAAAATAATTGAATCTGCTCTCATAACATGCTCAGGTTTCATGAACCTTGGACATTTTTCTCTCAACACGCTTTGTAAAGGTGAATTTTTAATGAAAACTCTTTCAAAAAGGTGATGTTAACTGTCTTTGAATTTCTATTTAAGTTTTGGCTAATCCTGACTTGGTTTGTCGAATGTTCATTCATTTTCTAAAGGTGTCCAGTTTAAAATTATAAAGCGTCCCGTCTAAAGTGAAAATGGTATGTACTCATATTCTTTGCCCGTGTTTTAACATGGCTCACGACACGTTGACCTTCTCTATTCTTTATTTTTCCAGACGAGATGCTGTACGCTGTCCAATGATCTACGCATGCAAAGTTTCGTTAAGTAGCGGAATCTGAGGCGTCCTATTGGACTAGCAACATGGTTTAGGCTAAACAGGTCAAAGAACTCTGGAATTAGTTGGATGCGAGGCGCATCCTAGCGCAGCAGATTCACAGCGAACTTAAATTTTCAATCAAGGTGGCTTGCACAGCGCTTCCAATCACTGATTTTCAAAGTGTAGTCATATCCGGGGTACGACAGGAAGTAGGAGAACGTTTCGTGGATTCAATCTGCGATTTGATTAAATTCCTTTCTCTCTATCCACAAGTCATTTGTTTAAGGCGACGGTAACAGCAGCTGTGGTCGGTGGTCTGGCAGTCGGTGGGCCAGTAGGAGTGGCGGCCGGCTCAGCGATTGCTGGCATAGGAGCTGGTATCGCAGGACTTGTTGCAGGTTTGGGATTCTTTTCGTCCACTTAAATCTACAGACGTTCTTACATACCAAATGCCTGATTTTCAAGTAGAAGGTGCTTTTGATGTACAGACGCCTTTTATGACTAATTCTTACCAACGTCTTCTGGTTAACTGTGCGCTCTTCCTCATCTAATCGTCGAAATTTCGCAACAGCCACTCGAATGTTTAGTCAAACTGCCCTGTTTCACGGTCCTACGCAAGGTTTATACTTCAGTCGTTGAATGGCGCAGCAGCGAATGATTGATATTTGTAGAATTGTGCTGTCACACTGTCCAGCGACTGATGTATAAACCCTCCCTCAGCGATACGAACGAGCGCTTCTTTCCCAAAATGCCTCCCTTTTCTTTATTTTTGAGTGCTTCAGGTGTCTACGGTGGCAAATGGTTCAGTAACTCGGTGAGAAGAGACTGTGATGTCAACCACTAATTAAGCCAGTGCGCTTCAAGCAAATGATGATTCCCGGTGGTAGAGAACGAGTGATTTCGCTTGTCTTCCTTATTTCCTGTCGCTTTCGCTCCCTTCTCCCCTTCTGACCGTTGCCTTCGCTGAGTTTCTTCTTCAGCCTCCTTCGTTATTCACAATAGAAGTGTACAGTTGTATGTACATATGTATTTCTCGGATAATTGTCCCTTTCATCGAATGCGAATGTGATATATGCTACTATCTTCTTCCCAATGTGTTCTCAGAAATGTCTGGTCATATACGGATAGTGCTGGCGAAATGAGTTGTGCATGGCCATTCCATGGTGCAGGTCTTTCCAGATTTCCTTTATGGCGCTTTTGGTGCGTGAATAAAACGCTTTATCTCTAAGGAGGTGTGCTGTATGGATCTGAAGGCTTTCTCGCTTGACCGTTTTGGTCATATTTGCACTTCATTCTCTCAATTTGTAGTGAACTGCTGCTTTCGTGATCGTTTCCACTGTTGCCAATTGGTTGATTGTTTACAGATGGCGGTTCTCGTTGAGACCACACTCGGCGATATTGTTATAGACGTGTACGTGAAGGAGAGGCCAAAATGTATGTCTTTATGACTTAGTACTCGATGGGAACTTCCCAGTAGACTTGCTTGATCTAATGCATCGCTCTGAATCTGATTTGCAGGCTCTCTGAACTTCATCAAGCTGTGCAAAATGAAATACTACAACCTCTGTCAGTTTCACACGATTGAGGTGGGTTCCTGCTCATTGGGATGCGGAGGTTTTTGGTGAAGAGACTGAAATAAACACCGTCTAAAACTATTCCTCTGGAAGAGGGCACGCATTGTATTATAAATATTATATTATTGTATTATACACAATATTATACTTCTCTGCCGTACCGAATGATTGATAAATGCCGCCATTTATTCCATCCATTTTTGCCTAAACGGTAGCGTTCAGTCAGACTGAATTAAGTGGCTAAGCTAAGGTATTCTTCTGTATTCTTCTTTCTATGCGTTGATGTGTATGCTGTTCCTCTTCAGCAAAATTACATAGCGCAAACGGGTGACCCGACTGGTACTGGAAGAGGAGGCGAGTCCATATTTATGTGAGTTGAAGTTGGCTCCATTTTAAAGCCTATTGTGGTAGTGTAAGGAATTTTCATTAAATTGCTATTACTGATTCTTCTTTAGGAATTTGTACGGCGAACAGGCTCGATATTTTGAGAGGGAAGACCTGCCTAAGATGAAGCACACTCGAATGGGTACGTTCTCTGGACAATTATGCATAGATATGGGATACGTTAATCCTGTAGGTCAAACTTAAATTGCTTTAGGTGTCGTTTCCTTTGTAAACAACGGGGATAACATGCTGGGAAGTCAGTTCTTCATCACTCTTGGAGAGAAGTAGGTTTCGAACAAACGTTTTGCTTTTTTGAGGTGTTCACGGCGGGGTTGCATCTGACGAACTAAGGAGTATTCTTACAGTTTGGACTATCTGGACGACAAGCACACGATTTTCGGCCAAGTCACCGAGGGTTTGGACACACTGGAGAAGCTCAACGATCAGTTGTGCGATGGCGATCACAAACCTTACAGGGATATACGGTAAGACCATTTTGGGGTGATTGTGCCCGCGCTATGACTACGAACAATTGTTGTTCTTTTACGCTATCGCGTTAGGAAGTGTACGCAGCGCAACAGCGATGCCCAATAACGGCTAAGGGATAGTGTCGTCAGTGACCGAGTCTCGCCGAAGTCGACGTTGTCCGTCTACTTCTACGTTTTTCAGCATTGCTCATACCATTGTGCTCGATGATCCGTTCGAAGATCCTCCGAGAATCAAATATCCGAGCAGATCTCCGTCACCTACGTTCGAAATGCTTGTACAGGTTCGTCATCGCAAAAATAACGTTTTTCTTCCAGTTAATCTGAAGCTACAAAGCTAGGCGCTTTTTGTAAAGGTTAGAGTATTTTCTGTCCAAGAAAAATTTTGTATGACTTTCTTTTATTGATTTGTATTTCTCAAGGAAAAAGAATGTTTTGACGTACGTTTTAAAGTGGAGGAAGGAGACAATTTTCCAATGTGTGAAAACAAGAGGTTGCGCTGTGCTCTTGGCTCGTTGCTAGGAAACATTTCGTTTGCGTGGGTTTACACAGTTGTCGATTGTACAACAAAAACATTTCTGGAAAGTACTCATATCTCATTTCGCTGTTTCAACCAAGCAGCGTTTACTCTATCAATCAAAGGAGAATCGTGCCATGTTTTACGAGTGCATGGCACGATATCTTCTCTTAGCACTGAAAATTTCTGCCCCCGTGCCTTTTAAAATAGACTTTAAACTTTTTTTCTTGAAAAGTAGGATTTTTACAAAATCTCAGGGTCCTTTTACTTTCTTGAGCAGGTGAATCTGAAAAATGTCAAAAAAAGTAATGCTACATTTCCCTTGGACAGAGAGCTGTTTATCCTTCTCGTAGAATCTCCAGCGTAATCTGGAAGTCGCTCGTTTTGATTTGGAAGATGTTCGTTTAGCTTCGAAAGCGTCAAACGTGCTGAGAAGATTGAAAAAAAATTGAAATGACGTAAAATTGCATATTTTCAGACGAATAAGATCGCTCTTGACGAGAATATTGATGACTACGAAGGAAAAACCGCTGAAGAAGTGGCAGAAGAGATCAAGAAGCGCGATATGGCTGAACAGGCTCAGATTCTGGAGATGGTAAGTGGGTTGCCGGTGTGATTCGTCTGCGGAATCCGTTCAAATCGCTCCATCTTCAAGATCGGAGACTTGCGTCATGCTGACGAAGCGCCTCCCGACAATGTGCTGTTCGTGTGTAAGCTGAACCCCGTGACTACAGACGAGGACTTGGAGATCATCTTCAGTCGGTTTGGAAAGATTATCAAGTGCGAGGTAAGGTCGAAATCGCACTGGATAACGGTCCACTTCTACTTTCTTCTCTAGATAAAGCGTTTCTGTTCAGGTTATTCGAGATCGACGGTCGCAGCAGTCCCTTCAGTATGCCTTCATAGAGTTCGACGATGTAAGTTCTTTGATCGTCATATTGCGTCATATTCGGCGAAATTTACAGATTTTTTGTTTATTTGCTCCCCTAAGATTTCACTTTTGTAGCCGGGTGTTTATACTTCAAGCTAAGCCTCCTTGACAACAAATCGATACAGTAGTTCTCATACTACCGCGATGCCTGGCAACTTAGGACCCGTTTATAGTTCGCAGCGCTCACTATAAAGCAATCTTCTTTTCTTCTATGACTGGGTCCATTACTACCTCCTGCAGACTTCTGCCAGCGACGGACTGTGTAGAGGCTTATGGCCAGTTGTCGCTTTTGCGTGCAGCACTGAGTGCCTTGATCAGCGTGGCGCCTTCGCCGTGATCAAAACACGAGGATAGCAATTATAGCGAATCCCCTACTGCCGTTTGAATGTCCACACACCTGCTACAGTATACCAAAACCTGCAAATCACTCAAACCGTTGTCATCGGAGCTAGTTTTTGTCATTGAGCGCGCAAACCAGCAGGCACCTCTAGGAAGGATAAGACCCATCCAAGCTGCTCGTGCTCAGACCGCTTTCGTTACTCAGTGGGGATTACGCATCGATCGAATGTCTACGACGCAACAGCAGCAGCCGCATGCTACAGTACCCGCAAACCTGCACATCAATCCGCAGTTCGAACGGCAACAGGGGATTAGTTATAAGTAATACCAAGCGTGAGCCATCCATAATCCCTACCTAACCCGAACTACAATCATGATCTCCTCGTCGAGTTGACTAAGCGCTATGATCATTAAAGCCTTCAATTCATCGATCCCCTAATGTGTGAATGGTTATCGGTCTCGGCAAGCTGCTGCGTCACCATCTCATTTTCAGCCGAAAGCCTGCGAACAAGCGTTCTTCAAGATGGACAATGTACTCATCGACGACAGGCGAATTCATGTCGATTTCTCACAGTCTGTGGCCAAGCTGCATCAGGGATACAAAGGTGGGTTCACCTTCAGACAAGGCGTGGCTCATTGATGTCGATCGTATGCTGGTCCCCTAATCGATACCACTTGCGAGGCGGGGCGACTCGAGTATAAACTGTGTTAGCTGTATTGTTATTCTTACAGAAGGGAAGGCACAGAGATACAATGAGAATCAGCCGGGAGGGGTGGAAAATGTGAGTTTTAGAGTGAAACCTCACGGCCTTCTCGTCTATCTAAATGAATATTTTCCAGCCCCCACGGTCGTACAAACCAAAGGACGCGTCTCCGAAAAGGAATGGCGGTGGCGAAAGGCGAGAAGATAAGCTTCGCGATGTAAGGAGATCCCCTGAACGAAGGGGGTCCCCTGAGCGACGTAAGGATCGGATTCCGGAGCGGAAGCGTCGAGAACGGTCACGAAGCAGGGACTTGCCGCAGAAGTTCCGGCGGGACAGAAGCGCAGAGAAGGTGAGCAGACGACGGTCTCGAAGTGCGTCGAGGGATCGAGGGCGAGACAGGAGGGACAAGCACAATGGGAAGCCCCGTGAGAAGGATCGCAGGGAAAGAGACAGGTCCGGCAGCCGCGAACGATGGCAACGACGGCGTTCGAGAAGCAGATCAGCTACCCCCGAGAAGAAGAGGGCCCGCTCGTCGGAGCGAAAACGATCTGTCTCGCCGGGGCGGAAGAAGCATCGTAGATGATCGTCGATTCAGTTGCCTTATACGCCTGTTGATTCTCGGAAATGGTCTCGTTATTATGTTGTCTGTTAATAAATGGGTCACGCGTAAGGTTGAACGTCTGTTGAGGAGGTAGTTGATCCGAGATGTTTATCTGATTCGTACACGGGACACTGTTGAAACGGCGCTACATAGCATTCGCGGTCTCCATATGCCACAATATTCGCTCACAATGTGCCCCCAGCATCACCCCTCCCGACTAGGATTGTGAATTGGGTGTAGACAATACCCAAGAGCTAAGGGACTATTCATAATTCGTGCGTGACGGTAGCAGCATATTCCCAGTGTAATGCGTACATATGTGAGAACTTCATTTTAGTCTTGGAAAGACGCGGCGTAATGGGAGCTACTAATATCGATCGTTTGCGCCACCTAATCGATTGTGCCGTGCCGCTCGGAGAACGCAGTATAAATCCTCAACGCTGATTGATCTACCATCAAAGGTCCATGTCCCAGTACCAAATCCACGTTAACTGGGTATTTACATTAATTTGAACACTAGGAACAAACGTGATGCTTCTGAAATCAAAGTGGACGTCATCCGAATCCAATCGAGCTTCTTACCGGTTAAACTACAGGCTCCGCAAGAGACATAGAATATTTTTTTGTTTAAGAAAAAATTATTCAAATTTTTTTGGATCAGCTGCCCGAATGAGAGTAATAGCTTTATCAAAGTTTTATTTTGTGAGAAAAAATAATAAATTAAACGTTGTTTTAAAGCGCAACAAGGGAGCAATCATTTAGTGCATCAAAAGGCGAGATCGCGCCATGCACTCGAGCAGTTTATAGCGATTTATATTTGAGTGATAGTGTAAATGCCCTTTACATGAAGCATCAAAGTGAGGACACGTGGGTTCTCTACAATTGTTTTTGTTGTATTGTTTATATGTGTGAAACTCCACGCAAACAAATATTGCTATCAATCGAATAAAAACCACGAAAAAACCGTGGTCTTGGAAGAAGGCATAGCGCGATCTCTTTTTTGAGCCTAAAAATGGCCGCCTTTCTGCATTTAAAACAATCTTTAAACCGTCACAACGATGTTTTGTTGCGATCAAAACTTCTAGCGCCAGGCGGGACTCGAACCCGCACCTCCCTCTGACCGGGCGGGAATGCTCTACGCCATTACACGTAGAGCAATGTGTAATGGCGTAGAGCATTCCCGCCCGGTCAGAGGGAGGTGCGGGTTCGAGTCCCGCCTGGCGCTAGAAGTTTTGATCGCAACAAAACATCGTTGTGACAGCTTACAACCTCGATACCAGCCAACTGAGGCTTAAAGAAACTGATTTGAATCTTTAAACCATTATTTTTCTTCAAAAAATGAGAATTCTAGGAAATTTCAAACAATGTGTTTACTTTTTGGCAGTTGAATTATAACTTCAAAGGAAGTCGTACTAGATTTGCCTTGAACAAAAATTAGTCTTTTTTTTTGAAAGTCTAATCGAATGTGGAAGGAGCCGTTCTGAATTGGAAGATGTGCAGTTTGATTATAGAAGTGTTAGGCATGTTTAGAAGAGTCCAATTTGACGTGAAAAGTGACCAATTGGATGCGAAAGTAAGCCAAGGGACCGCCGCACTCCACTCTTTACCAAGCCACGCAATTTGAACTCCTTGGCCCTTTCCCATTCGTTTCTATGGAACTCAGGTCTGGGGTGTGTCAACTGTAATGCGATTCTTATTTGTATAAGCACCATGGTTATTTTAGACCTGAATAATGGTTCAAGGCACAAAGCGTCAATAAATACTTTGCTATTTCGAGCTTCGCCATTAAGAAGACGAGTATGCAAACATGAAGCTCAAGGGACCAACGATCTTAACGAATTTTCTGAAATATTGTCCGATAAAAATTGCTGCACAATGAACTAGAACATTTCTTCTAAATGCACTTTATTGGCTCTGTTCACACTATCATTCCTGACTGTATCAACCGCTTCTGAGCATGCGAAAATTGTATTTCTACATATATACATACATGTATTTACAAGGCTATATCACAGTTCGAGATCTTCACACGTGTCCCATTCGGATATCTGGAAGCACAGGAAGAAAACTGAGTGAGCGCAAGCGAGGAGAAAGCTAAAACTGACCAGTTCCCGATCGTCGAAATTCACCCGTGGTAGGCTTTCGCTGATTTCAAACCGATGGCTGCTTGCTATGATGATTGGATGCGGCTGAAAATCGGGAAATTTTTGAAGAAGTAGGGGTTCTTCAATGCTCAGCCACTATACAGCCCTTTCACAATGCCTTAGGGTCCCACAGGTAGTACTCGGACTAGAAAAGCTCCACTAACAAACCCTTTGCCTCAAGAAACGCTACAGTGTATAAGGCTAAAATAGCCCACCTTTGGCACAACTACACCTTCGATGACGAAACGTGCTTCCTCTATAATATTCGCGTGAGGGCAATTGAAATGCAGGCTCTCAGGTGGCAGTCCCAGATGGAGACCGAGGGACAGCACCGATTGGCAGAATTTAAACCTGAAACGAATGGAAAAGTTGGAGAAAATAGGCGAAAAACTCGTCGAAGATGACGTTAAAGCCAGTGCTACCCACTAGGCAAGAGGCCTCTACCTACCAGTCATTGTCTAACAGTTCGCGACTCCATCGTTCTCTCAAAGAAATTTCGCGGTGGGAGAGCTGAAATTTCTTGATTTCCTCGTGTTTTCAAATGTAGACGGGATTCCAACACAAAATTCATACCCTGTAAGGCAGTCGGAAGTCAAATATGGCGGCCAGATTGTTGACAAGTTGAATGGAGAGCAGAAAGGCGGCGAAAGGAGACCGTAGGTCTGTGGAGAGGTTGAGGAGCGAGTCCGACAGAGCAGCGCCAAGCCTTTCCCGTGCCGCATCGGACAAGAAGTTGTCGCGCACCTTAATCGGCGAAGTATAAACATGTAGGCACTGGCCTTCTCGAAGCGTAGCGGCACAAAAGTTTCCAAAATCGATGAACTGCGCTGTCCAATCGATACCGTTTGTTGCGTACAGGCCGCAGCCTTCTCGAGACCTGCCGACGTGAAAGCCACCTATATCGATTAACCGCACTGGCTAATCAATATCGATTAGTCCCCCGCCCATTAGCCGCGTAGCGATATTTTGCTGTAGATCTGACGGTATTTTAAGTCAAAGGAGGCCAGTCTTTTTAATGGTCCGCAGGTTTACGCAGTTCGACACACACAAAATGCGCTGCACCTAATGCTTCCCCTACAAAGATGGTTTTTAATGTAAATAAATTGGCCATAGGAATGGTAGGATCTATCCTAGTCAGGGGGGTCCACTGACTTGAGACTTACCGAGCGGCTTCTAGAGAACACGGTAGATCCTAAACCAGAAAAATTCACGAAGAAAAAAAAAGAAAAACTACATTTGTCTTCGCCGCGGTTGTAAGCAGGCAAGGTTATGTGCTCTCGTCACCATGTTAGATCCTGGTTATAACATGTCAGGCGGTAGTCAGCACGCGGCATGCCTCCATTCCATCGTTCTTTGCCCCCCGAGACGGCTGTAAAACCC
This sequence comes from Heligmosomoides polygyrus bakeri, assembly GCA_947359475.1. NCBI lineage: Eukaryota > Metazoa > Nematoda > Chromadorea > Rhabditida > Heligmosomidae > Heligmosomoides > Heligmosomoides polygyrus. Next base: position 101,800,830 of record OX375869.1, read on the forward strand.
CGGCGAATAATTTTTTTTTGTTTCTCGGTTCGTCTTTTTGTTTCTTTTAGGGCCTATCCTGTTCTCTAGCAGCCGCTCGTAAGTCTCAAATCAATTTGTTGCATAATTTTTAACCCGTGGACCCCCGCACCCCTCCCGACTAGGATAGATCCAAACAGTACTGTCTTTCACAAGAAACATGTAGCGAACTTCAACTACAACAAAAAACGAATGCTCACCTTTACCATAGGCCCCTCCTCGATTTGGTGATCGCCAACCATCGTCCATCTCCTGAAAAGAACAGCATTGCATGAAGTTTTGCACGTTTCTAAGAAAATGGGTACTCCGCTGAGTCGGAGGAATCAGGAACATCAAAAAGAAGAAAATTAATTTTTGCAAAGTCATTGAACCTACGGAGTTAAGGGCCCGATAGTTTTAGAATCGCAGTCTCGCAAGACAATACCTTTCAGACATCGAATATGCAGGAAAAAGGGGAAAAATACTGCCCCATAAGCGCAAGATTAGACGTTTGATTCCTTGACATTGCAATAATTTTGTATTTTTTCTGGAAATTGATTGGAACACCTTAAGAGTCTTAGCGACTCCAAAGTCAAAGAAATCGATATGTTTCCTTTGTCCGGACGACCAGTAGCCCACGTCGTCGTCGCTGCCATGGACCATGAAGAGCTCCTTAGAATTAGCATAACACAAACCCATGATGGGGCCCATGGCTCGGTCGCCGAGGGGAGCGGCAATATGATAGCTACCAATATCGATCGCCTCGCTGCCTAATCGATATTGGTGGCTTTTATTACGCCGCGCCGCGCGGCGACTGAAGTATAAATCGCTCGTATGGCGGTAAAATATCTTGAATCAGCTATTGAGCTCCTGGACGAGGCATTTTCAACTTACCCCGCCTACAGAAACGCCCATCTGGGCGGTAAACAGAGTATCATATCAGCAGAAAAAAAATCGCTCCCATTGGGCGTCGCTATAGTTCTTTGCGCTGCAAAAACCGACAACTGCCTAGAAATTCGATGAAAACCGCGCGAACCGATTTCTTTCGTCACTTTCGAGCCTTAAGGATGTTTCTAATACAACCTGAGCGTGAATTGCTATGAGCTCACCCCGCTGCATTGCCGTCGTTTCTGGCGTTACTGCTGTCGGCTCGGACGCTGTGGGCGATGACTTCGGAGACGGGGAAGATGGAGAACAGCGAACCACAGAGGGCTTTTCGTAGCATAAAGAGCTGAAAGTGATCGTAGTGATGATAACTGCAGCTATCGCAAGCCTGTACCTCGGAAGAACCTACGTTTCCATTCATTTCGTTCACTTTCGCCTCCTTGTATTCCTTCCTCTTCTGCATGTTCAGCTCATTGGCATCGTGTTTATCATAGTACGACTGGAATACTTAAATTTGGAGCATGTTGCAAGACCCAGTTTATACTTGTGCCGCCACAAGTCTCTGCACGTCATCGATTAGGCGGCGCGGAGGATCGATATCAACGCCTTACCACCACCACCACGCTATAAAATCCCTTTAAGAGGCAGCATTACTAGCAAAAAATAGCCATTTTAGTGGTTTCTGCGTGCAGAACTGCATAAAATCTCAGAATATCCTAGTTTTTCTGCTCCCTTCCCGGGAATTGTTGAAAACACCGCTTTACACTGTCTCCTCCCGAACTGGGCTTGAACAGTCAACCAAAAAAAAGGGTCAACCTACCAAAACTTTGTTTGCGTGCTTTGCCGTCGAGACGATCTGTTGCTTGATGACGCCCAATCGATCGGTCTTCAACTGATTCATCTGCTTCTTCTCATCGACCCACTTCCTCAGCAAAGTGATGTTCGCTGTGGTTGTGTTGATCTCGGCGTAGAGGTTAGACTGAAACAATCAAGGTCATCTATAGATGCAGAGAGATGTAACAAAGCTCTAGGGCTTCGAAATGCGGCTCACCAGTTGGTTGGGGGGGGGGGGGGGGGGGGTCGGGAGCACTAAACGAACGAAATTCCTCACCAGGTGTCATTCACTGTCTTAGCACAACGAAAAAAGCTCAAATACGCCTCCTATACGAACGAAAATTACACTGACGCCACTTGGCGTCTAGCCTAATTGGGAGGGGATAACGCAAAAAATGCGCCAGATGGTTCCTTTCGTTGCTACCGTACAATTCTTTCCTCTTGATTTGTCTGAGGCCCCGTTCATACATCGACGCCAAGCGTCGCGACGCCACGTATAGTGGCCATATTGGTTGAGCAACACGATCGATCAATTTGGCCACTTTACATACCGTCGCGTCGCTCAGCGTCGGAAGTATAAACGAGGCCTGAGAGCTCCTATATCACAAGGAATTCCAACAAATTCAAGGGGTGATATAGTGAGAAAAAACCACACACGGGTCCCATCCTGAGTGAGCCAGATCCAAGAATGCCATGTGGAAAATGTAGCTGAAAGAGGGCTTTGTCAAGGAACATACCACTTCACCAAGCACAGCGTTTACTTCCTTTTCCAGCTCCGCCTTTCTGTAGGATCGCATTGAGATGTTTTCCTTTCGAGAGTAGAATCTCACTGAAACTATTGCTTACTTTTGCGCTTAGAAAGCGAAAACAACAATCATAATTGCGTTTGCTAAGCGGACTAGCATATCAGGCGTCGCGCTGGCGAGCAGTCGTTCTCATTTCGTCACGTTATCTCACCTCATAACACTTCAGCCACTATGAAGAACGATTTCTTTGAAGAAAAAAATGTCGGATATTTTGATAAATCCGAACGAGAAGCATAAAAGAAGCGATTCCCTTAAGCATCCAAAGAGTTACATGGCTTTAGAGGGCGAGAGAGACATTTCTTGTCAATAATGAGGGAACACTAAGAGTAAATAAATAAACTTAAAAACATCCGTAGGTAGCGACAACGGTAAATAAAAATGAAACAACCAGAGAAGTAAACCGGGCAAACTACCGCCACATAATACCATCAATCAAGGTATAAAGGTTGGCGTTAGTCAACCACAGCGTGGGATGCGCCACGCATTCCACTTCTGCGGGATGCCGTGGAGGCAACTTGAAAGTGTGTTTGGCCAGTACAATGGCTTGCTGTCGCCAATCGACGGATAAGTCATGGTTTTATACTTCACAGACAAGTTCGGTACCGATTCGCCAACGCCGGACGGATGCCATACCATATCCTTTCGATCTTCTTAATGATGATGCACTCCACACTTCCATATATGGAGTACATGGGGGACTCATCCTTAGAGGCGTTTGGCGCCAGCGTTCCGTTTCCTTCGTCTTTTTTCACTTATCTTTGGTTTTTCTGGCTATAAAATTCTACGCTAAAACAGCTAACAGCTGAAGTGGATGTTGTGACGAAAAAGCAGAAAAAACGCTCCAAAAGACGCGAGCCACTCACGTTTCTCCAGTGTACATTTCTTGCAGAAGCACTGGTTCTTCTTCGAGCAGCATAGGCAGACGAGACGCTCGCCCGTCATCCTGAAGCTGACAAAGAATGAGAGCTGCAGCAGAGAAAGAGAAGAGGCTCTCTCACCTCCAGCTGAGCTTCTGGCGCTGGAACGCCTCCAACTTTGTGACGACACCTGGTGGAGTGCGGGCGGGATCAGGAGGAGAGCACAGACCCTCGGACGGAACGACTGGAACTGAACGTATTGCGGTGAGGGCTGTGCACGTTGGAAATCGAACGTTAAGACATTGAGAAGAGCGAGCTTACAAGTCCGCTTTTCTACTTGGGTGGGGGACCACTAGGAGTGTGCAGTATCGCGTCCTTCATCCCATGGGCCGATGAACTAAGGGCCTGTTCATACTTTGAGCGACAAGAGCTACAAGAGCAACTGCGGCGACGGACAGAGTGTGGAGTACGTAATTATTTACCTACACCACACTATGTCCGTCGCTCAATCGTTCTTGTCGTTCGATGTATGAACGGGCCCAAACTTGCGATGGTGTAACAAAGTCAGGTACTCGCAGCGGTCAATTGGAAAGGCAACTGTAGTCGACCGAAGACATTGACCGGTGACTGAACACTAATTCTTCCAAATATCAATGAAATTCCAACGGCATGAGCTTGTCAAAGCGACTGGTTCGGCTGCTGATGAAATTCCATTCACGTGCCGGCGAAATGTCTTCGGTGGACTACACTTACCTTTCTAGTTGACCGTTGTGCGTGTCTGAGAACGAGTTGTCGCCATGCTGGACGAGTTTATCGCACCGTCACAGCCTATTCCTGCAGGACCACAGAAACCTGTCCCACACGACTAGTGGAAAATGGGTGCTGATGATACAATCGTCGCTTCTGAGCTCTTCTTGAATTTCCTCGCATTTCTCCAGGATCTCGATGGTTCTCTCAGCCTTTTTATGGATTCTTCGAATGTCATATTCTTGTTGGTTCGGTTGCATCTCTCATGCTTTTTAACCACTTTCCTTATGTTCAGCGACGGCCGACTAGGAAATGAAGAGGTAAGGAGCCAAATAAAGAATTAGATAGAAATGAAGCATGCGAAGAATGCTACCAAAGGCGCGAAAAGTATGAAGATAACACTAGAGAAACGTAAAAAAGGAGAATGGAACACCGGAGGATCATGAAAAATCGGGCATGAGCAGCTTTCGAACACGAGAAACGGAGAAAAATTCAAGAAAGTCGGAACAATGAAGATCTCAATCTCATCAAATATCTAGTACCATGTATCACCTTAAAACCTAGCTCCGTCCTTTAGCTTCCAGAAACCGTTTACGGTATTCTCTGTGCTCTTCACCAAACGGTTTTGGGCGGGGAACAAATGGAGTCGACAGGGATCACTATGTAGGAAATCCCTACACCACATTATGTATGTACGAAACTAGAAATTTTCTGCCGCACTGATGTATTCTATCCCAATGGTGAACTGCTGTGATTGGACATACGTGTATTCTTATCGGCGGATAACCACTGGATACACAAGAACGGAGGCAGCGGACGGTTGACATTGGGTCTACCGTAATCTTCACGCGCGTTTCTTTGTGTCTGGTGCAATTACGGAGAACGTCCGAAGATGACGTCTGAAGGAACTGAACCGTTAGGAAGTGAAGTGAACCTAGAAAAGTGGAAACGAAGCATCACATATTACTTGACTCCAGAATTCGACTTCCTAAGTGGTTTTTAGTTTGGAAGTGAACCTAGACGAATTGGAACGAAGCGTCACACATCACTTATCTCCAGAATTAATCTTGCTAAGTGGTTTTTAGTTTGGAAGTGGACCGCACGCAACGTCTTCATAAAGCTAACACGTGACTTCAAAACTGCATGTTCGAAATCTGTGGTGACAATACAGATGGCTTCAACCTTCTGCTAAACAAGGATCCTTTCCTATAATGTGTGGTTCACTTCCAAACTAAAAGCCGTTTAGGCAGTCGAATTCTCGAGACAAATGATGTGTGATGCGTCGTTTCCACTCTTCTAGGTTCAGTTCCCAACTAAAAACCAGTTAGCAAGTCGAATTCTGGAGAGAAGTGATGTGTGATGCCTCGTTTCCACTCTTCTGGGTTCATTTCACATCCTAACGGTTCAGTTCCTTCAAGTGTCAGCTTCTGACGTCCTCCGTGATTGCATCAGACACAAAGAAACGCGTGTGAAGATTACGGTAGACCCAATGTCAACCGTCTGCTGCCTCCGTTCTTGTACTGGGTACAAGGTGACACCCCCCCCCCCCGCCGAAACTATTTGCGCCCGGTTTTGTCATCAGTTGCTCCTTCCTCTATGGTTCTTGAGCACACGTTTATGACTGCATAAAATAAATAAATAAATAGGCTACTTCCTATTGGTTGAGCTTCATTAATCTGGCAACGATCGCCTGAGCCTGTACCGAAACCTCGTCGACCACGGAGGACAACTCGTGGCTACAGTTGGAACCGAGCTACTGTCAGGATTGTTTCATACACCGCGAAGTCTGACCCAAGAGATACTGAGCTTGTTAACGCTAATCAAAAAGAGGCGCAGCGTCGAATGGCGTGGATCGTTCCTAACAAAAACCTCCTTTTTTTCTCATCAAAAAACGGCAAACATGAATCCCATCGCTCGGAAGGACTACATGATGAATAAAGACGTTCTAAGTGAAACAACGAATGAATGTGACGTTACGAGGTAACGTGAAGAAAATGGGGCTTAGCCTCCCGTCGCAGCTGTGAGTTTGCGGTGCGTGATCGATTCTAGATGGAGCGCGGAATTGAGGCAGGGGGAACGAGTGTGTGCATATAGAAGAGCGCCAACTCTAAACCACATCCTGAAGCCAACAGAAGTCGCTAGTACCTGAACTGGAGCCGCCACCGATCGATATCGGTCGGGATCTGATACTGCGTCGTGTTCGATCGCCCATAATGGAGCGCTAGACGATAGCAACGCCAACGTCACCGAGCTGTGGGCGACAACAGATGGTAGAAGGAGCCTAGCGACTCTTTGGAGAAGGAGAGAGGGCGGTTATTTAGCTGAAAACAGCAGAATTTACGTAATGCACGGGAAGTCGCTTCAGAAGCTCTTGGAAAAATTCAGATTTCCGGAGGAAATCCACCCATAGTCGGTTAACTCACGAATCCCCACCTGGAGAAGTAGGACGAGAAGCGGCGCACGTGCGGCGACATCAAAACGACCGACGTCGGCGACGACTTTCGCCGGCCAACCGTACCAGTCACACAAAAACAGCTGATATTTTGCACGTGATTTTCTGCGTTTCTGCAGCGGCGCGCACGCGAAATAACACAACCCGCCAGGAGCGCGCGCGACTTCCGCGAAAGGGCCTGGGGCTTCGCCTTAAGGTCTCGTTTCTGTTGTAGTTGGAGGTGGCAGAGATCTCTCTATTACCGTTGCACATCCTGCAGTCTCTTCTTTCAATACACGAGCTTCTTCGGCTTTCAACAAGCTTTACCTTATTATTTTCCTTGAGGGAAGTTATACATTTTAAAGGGAGTGTCCTTTTTTGGTGCAGGTGTATTTAAAAATCTTCAGAGAAAAAATCTTCCACCCTTTTTGGACAAAAAACCATTTTAGCTCCCTTATAAAGTGTCAATTTTTATCGGAAAGACGCTCACTTCAATTTGAAAATGACCACTTCTGTTTTAATCGTGTCCAGCTTGCTTTGAAAAGTGTCCAATTTCACTTTGGAAATGATATAATCATCCATCTTGAACGTACTGACGGAAAACTTAGGGCTAATCACATGTCATACCAAACCCACTGGCGCGAGATTCAGAAGGGGATTTTTGAAGCACATCCGTGCTCCAATGCAGAAATGAATCCAGTCTGAGGAACAAGACTTCTTACTAGGGTGCCACGTTTTCAGATCGCTACCGTAACAACAATCGTTGCGGGACCACCACCTCTTCGAATCAGTGCCGGCACCATGCCGATTCCACGGTAATCAATAATGGAGCTGCGGAACTACGTAAAGGCTTCCTACTATTTGACACGATTCTGAATGGAACACTTTGGGTGGAAGTGCTAGGTAACAGCTGTACAGAGCTAACCTGTAGGAGTGCTTAGTAGCGTCATCTGAACCATAATGTTTCGTCCCTGTGGGTCAAAGGATTCGCACCCATTCTGGCGGCTAAGTGTTATGACGGTCTGTTTGGCCTAACGTGCCGTCGAATATGTTACAGTGAGTTTTGGTGACACAACATGAGAACTTCTATCGGCCAGCAATATAGACTCTTGAAGAAGTAATTCTTCCCCAAACGTTCTGTCCAAAAACTGATCAAACAGCATAAGACTCCCATTTCGTCGTTCCGCATCTCCGTTACTGATTAGCGCTAAGTTTGCATGGTGCAGCACTGATTCGAAGGGGTGGTAGTCCCGTGACGATTCTTGTTACGGTAACGATTTGAAAACATGGTACCCTAGTGAGAACGTCTTGTGGCCTGTTCACACCTTGCGACGACTCGTCACCCGTGCAAAACATGCAAATCGATTAAAACCGAGCGACCGCCGACGAAATCTGTTCAAACTCGAGCTGTCGTCGCCGCTGTCGCCTGCGCATACTTTGCGCCGGCGACGGAAGCGACTGGGGCGACGGACGGAGTGGGGAGTACGTAAAATTACACCGTAGCGCACTAGCGTACGAATGAAACGATTCTTACTCTGCCACTCTTCAGTTCACGGTAAGGCATGGTGTTGTACTTCTTTTGAGTGCCAGATTGGTGATATAGGCAATAGGACTGTTTGCTAGTGTCTGTGTTTACTGGCTGACAAGAAATAGACGCTATGATGCAACTGCGGACACCACACTACGTCCCTCGCTTTCGTCTCCTGTCCATACTTTCCGGGCGCTCTCGTCGCTCTTGTCGCTTTCGCGAAGTATGAACAGGTCTTAGCAACGAATTTAGTGTTCCAAGTCGAAGATAATGCGAGAGAAATTTTATGTGCTCGTTGTGAAACACAGACTCTGGTCAAATTGTTTACTAAAATCGTTGTGATAAGCGGCCGTGTATTCTTTATTCTCTACAAACGTGCAGGTTCTCACTGCAGGCTTTATCCGGCGCAACGTGATCCTGAAACGAGTAGGAATGTGCTTCAGAAAAAAAGAGAAAAGAAGCTGAAGTCTGTCGTTATTTCCGTGCTAAAAGACGCGTGGACTACACGCAGCACTAGGTCTGAACGTGTGTAGGTCGCCTGATCTTCAGGGCGCAGCAGTCTGCGCACGTCACATAGGCAGAAGTGAGTTCAACAATCCGTTCTGTCTCAAGATCGCGAGGCCTTGCTCTGTTTGTAGAGGGGACTCCAGAGGACGAGGGATGTCGAAAAAATTTTTCGCCTAAGCCTCGCCTAGGGTGGCTATTTGGGGTGCTGATCACGAATATGACATCCGTTTTTCGTTTTACGCTGGAGTACGGTAGGCTACGGTAGGTGCGGGACTAAGGCTGCCAACGTGTGTCACGGATTGCGAGCAATCCCGTCCTTCTAAGCCATTCCTGGAAATCGGCTGCGTCCATGTTTAGCTTGTCAAAGACGTCCTTCAGCTTGAAATAGCGCAGTTCTTCCTGGCAGCGGTTTTGGAACAGTGCCTGGAGGGCCATGATGCTTAGATTACTACCGTAACCTACCGTACTCCAACGTAAAACAAAAAACGGATGTCAGATTCGTGATCGGCACCCCAAATAACCCCCATAAGCGAAGTTTGGCGAAATCGGTGATGATGACTTCGACAGCCTTAGTCATCGGTACCTACCTAACCTGCCGTACTCCACCGTAAAACGAAAAACGGATGTCATATTCGTGATCAGCACCCCAAATAACTCCCCCCCCCCTGGGCGAACTTTGGGCGAAAATTTTTTTCGACCTCTCCTCGCCCTCTGGAGTCCGTAAAGTACAATAGTACCGAAGTATGTGCTTGGCTTGCAATGGCCACCAATGCCGGAACCGTCTCTGCCAGCGCGGCAGAAGCGATTATTCCAATGAATTCGTCGGATTTGTTTACCTTAGCAGTGTGGCTAGAAAGTTAGTAGCAAATGCAATTGTCTGACGTCTTCCTGGACTTTCGCCGGCGACGTTGGGCTCATCACGAGAACTGCCCGAAGATGGCTCGCAAATGCCGCACAAGTTGAATATTAAAGGAGTGGAATCTGGTCCAATGATCAACAGGTCAGAGACGAAATTTATTAAAAAGAATTTGTTGATGGAGGTCCTGCACTCCACCAAGGAGTCTCTCTGGAGAAAGTCCAGGAATACACTTGTTTCGGTCACTGCTCAACGTGAGAAAGGACTTGGAGCCGAAAATATCCAACGAAACGAACGCTTCATGGGCTGCGTTTAGTTCCATCAAAACTGTCGCGAGCACCAAAGACTTCGAACTGCAGGCCAAGTTGTTCAACTCCGCAGTTCTTGAAGTCGATGGAGGACCAGCTGTGAAGAATTCAAAAAGAATGCCTCGGGACGCAAAGTGCCCTGCACCAACAGCGGCTGCGCAACGAGGACATGAGGGCAAAGTACAGAGTTCGAGACGTCTTTCATGTGGATGAGGCGAGGCACCAATTCGCTGGACCTCGTCTGAGACGCAAGGAAAGGCGCTGGAGCACCACAACTGCCCGCTGGGATTCAACATGAAGCGACCACGAGGTCGGCCGCCATTACAGTGACAGTATTCGCTTTCTAGTTGTACATCATTCGCGGCTCTAGCTGGCTAAGGCACTTGTTCACTGGTCCTCCATGGGTCCAATTAAATAAACTTCTATTGAGTTGAAAAGCTGTATACACGGAGATCCTACTCCAATACATCAGCGTTTAGTCGCCGAAACCAAGCACACGCCAAGTATGGGCAATTTATTACAGAAGAACAACCGGCAATCAGTAGACAGCAATAGGTGGTCACGATACGAGAAGATGGTGAAGACGAGGCGGCCGACGAGTCAAGTGCGAAGTCCTCCCGAGGGGAAGGTGCTGGCCGTTGACGGCTTTCTGGTCGATTGTGACGCGTTGCGCGCGCTCCACCGGCGACTGACACTGACGGCCCGGGGGCGCACTTATATGCGGCCAGCTGGTGACAAGCTCCGCCCTCCACCGCCTCCTATCGATCCTCCCCTAAGGCCGGGGGCATACTTCCATCGCCGCGATGCCATCGCGGCGCTCAGTTCATGACCATTCCGCCGCACGCGGTCGAATAGTCAAAGGAAACCTCGCCGCGGCCGCCGCAACAGTAACGGTCGGCATGCGCGATGGCTTCCCGCGCCCATCGCGGGCATGGCATACTTTTTCGCGCCGCGCGCGGTGTTTAGCGTTTGGTCCTGGACGGATCGCCGTCGCGCCCCATTGCAGAGCGATGGGCGATGCGCCGAGCACAGCGAAATTCAAATTCTTTCGCGTCGCTCTGCAAAACTCATCGCCGCGATTCCATCGCGGCGACGGGAAGTATGCACGGGGCCTAAGGCGCGCGCCTTTTGGGCCATGGCGCCGACAAAGCATCGTTTCGCCACTACCTTCAAGCGAACCTTCTCATAACATCTCCCCGGCAGCTCATGTTTCGTACGACGATGAGATCAAGATCGAGAGACGTCGAGAAGTTGGCACGAGCGCAGGACAAACGCTGCTGAGGAGCGGGTCGCTAGTCACGCTAATAAGTGAAGTATTTGCCTAATGTGTTCAAATGGCCTGGATCATCGTATTCAATCGAGACTTCGACTAAAGTTCTGTATTCTTCAGTTAGGATTTACAGCATCCGATATTAGTCCAGTCTTACCTCAGCGGTTCTTAATAGGCGTTTTATTTTGCGGATGAATCCGTTGCACAGCATATTGGAGAATGCCGACTTGAAGTCCTGACACTGTTCCAACATGTCCTGAAATATTGCCGATGCTCATTGATTTCTCATTGGCCGTCTTCATTCTGACCAGGAGAGGATCTCAGGCATATGTCTGAGCGGCAAAAATGAATTCCACTACGAGGATCTCCATCCTTTAAGTAGTAGAGAAATATGCTCAATTTTCGCAAAATCACTGAACACACCGAGTTAGTGCCTCGATTTTTCACTAAGAAATCGCACGTCAACGCAAGGCAATAACTTTGAAACATCGAATATGCAGAGAAAATCGAGAGTAGTGCTTTGTAGGCGCGGGATCTGATGTCTGCTTCCTTGACATTGCAGTAGTTTTGGCATTATTTTGTATGTTCGATGTTTGGAAGGTATTACCTTGAGAATTTGAGCGTTTCCATAATGAAGTTTCAAAGGCCCTGGGTCCGTAGGCTCAAGGACTTTGCAAAATGAAACGTACTTTCCTATTGCTTGAACGTCTCCAATAAAGAGGGCTTGTGGCATGTGATCCATTTTCGCGTCAGACTGAACATATCTCAAACCAAAGACACTTTCTAGTCAAATCGGGCCCTTCTCGTATCAAACTGGACACCTTTCAAATGAAATTGGGTCCTCTTCTAAGCTGCTCGACGCTTCTGAAATCAAACTGGACATTTTTCGAATCGAAACCGGCATTTTCCACATTTAAACAGACTCGGTGGATAGCATAATTTTGTGCTAAAGGGAAATTTAATATGAATTTCTCTGAATTTAAAATTCATCTGCTCCAATGGGAGAACACACGGTTTGAATTTTGCAACTTTAATTTTTAGTTTTTTAAACATTGGAAAATATTGATTTTGGCCATATTCCAAGGTGCAGGAAGGCGGCACTTTACGTTAGGCCCCGTTTATGCTTCCATTGCCGCGCGACGCGATGCCATGTATAGTGGCCAAATTGATTGATCACGTCACCGATCAATTTGGCCACAATACGTCGCGTCGCGTCGCTCGGCGTCAAAGTACAAACGGATCCTTAGAGTGAGATTGCACCGCGCCCTATTCTAAAACGTCACTATTTTTCTTTGATTGTGTGACTTATATAAACTGTGTGACTTATATAAGAAGAATGTCTGCTATCAATCAAGTTAAAATCGACGGTTCTGGACAGGTGCGTGGCCTAATCTCTCCTTTTAGCACTAAATAAAACGTTTCTGCCTTCCTACACTAGAATAGGCTTCAAACGTCTATTTTTGAAGTGAAAATTTTATGAAATTTCAAGCATTATGTTTGCTTTTCGAAAGGTTTCCATCTGTGGTACTACACGCAATAGAATTTTTTGCTATAAATCAAGCAAAAATCGCGACCATCTAGACGAATACAATACACCATCCTTTTTTTAAATAAAACAAGTGACTACTGCCTTTTTGCGCTCCAAAGCAAATTTTGATTATTTTTCCTTGAAAAATAAAATTTTTACATTATTTCAAACAGTGAGCGCTTGCTCTGCTCTTTTATTGAGGAAGGTGAATTTAAAAAAAAAAGAATCCATAAAAAATTTTCGCTGAGAATAATTTTTGTACAATTTTCCTTCTATAAAAATTATTCTGGACGTCTCGGAGAATCTCTTTTTAATCTTGAAGACGCTCATTTCGACTTGAAACTCTGTTGAGTTTGATTTCAAAAACATCAAGTGCCCAATTCGATTTGAAAATGTCCAACTTGAAAAAGGTGTAGGCACCATGGTAGGATAGTTTAGGATAGTTTATAGTTCTAAATCTCCGCCTTTTTTACATTTTATTCTGCATTTCTCTGGAAGATTTTAAAGTAATGTTATGTGCCATTTTATCAATTTTTAGGTCATTAAAGTGGAAAGTCAAAAAGAAAAATGACCTACACCGACAGCCTTTCTCTCCTCTTTTAGGCCCCGTTTATACTTCGTCGCGGTGCGACGCGACGCCACGATAGTGGCCATATTGATTGTGCGACGCGATCGATCAATTTGGCCTCATTGCGTGGCCATCGCGTCGCGCCGCGACGAAGTATAAACGGGGCCTTACTTTTGAGTTTTTTGCACAACGTTATATAAATTTCGAAAGCGGACGATTTGCTCTGCAAGATTGTGTATTGGATTTTTTCCTTCATTTTGATTTTTGGTGAATTTTTAGGGCATTGAAGTGGAGTATCCAGAAGGAATAAAAAATTTGTGTTTTCTGGTCACTTCACTTTGATGCCCTGAGGTTTAAGGGAAATCAAAACAGAAGAAAAAGTCCGAACAGATGCTGCTGTAGAGCAAATCGTCTTCTTTCGAACGATAAATAATGATGTGCAAAAAGGCACAAACGCGAGCAGGGCGAAGGCGCTGTCGGAGTAGGTCATTTTTCCTTTTTGACTTTCTGCTTCAATAACCTAAAGTTTATAGAAATCTACATGGGAAAAGAGCAAGACATCCTTTCTGATAGAGACAAATCGTTCTCTTTCGAAAGGAATACAAAATTAGGAAAAAATTAGCGAAATATAGAATAAAATGTTTGAAAGTAGGCGGTTCTTGCTCATTTTTTGGCAGCGCTCCGAATTTCGGAGTTGCCTATTTGAGGTCTGTGAAGCTTGAAAAACACGAAAAAAAACGAACATTGGCAAACTTTTCGCCTTGACCTGTGCCCTTCTCGATGCTGGCGACGACCTTCATGCACAGTCTGCACATCATCCCATGCGATTCTGTCTTCAGACTCTCCGAGTCATCATCATCGTCGTCGTTGGTGCTGGCGGCAACGGCGCCAAGAGCGCAGCACAGTAGAAACGCAGTGGCTCTTCTCATCGCTCTGAAAGCGTCGATTCTACTATAGAGGTTGAATGCTGTTTTTCCACTGGAAGGGCAGAACGCGTCGGTACCATGCGGGCGTTTGACCAGGGTGTGCGCCAATGACGAGCCATCCATTCGGCAAACGACACTCTAGTCCGTCGGGATTGGTCGCGCATTTGGGCGACGAGCACATGCGTCTCTACGCGGGATGTCGCCAATAAGAAGGTGTGCACAATCATCCTACACTGGCCTACCCTGGGCAAACGCCCACTATTGGGATTGGTAGAAGTCGTCAATGTGGCCTGTGTTGGGAGGCGGGAACGCATCGGGGTTAATCAGGACACACGGTCTTGCTTATAACTATTCACCCACTACCGTTCGAGCTGCGGGTTGATGTGCAGGTTTGCTGATACTGTAGCATGCAGTGGCTGCCGTGGATCGCGTCAGCCTTCACGTGGATATTCGATCGATGTGTAATCCCCGTTGTGTGACGAGAGCGGTTTGAGCACGACGATGGATGGGTCTTATCTTTCCTAGAGGTGTCTGAGCGTAGGTTTGCGAGCTCAATGACAGAAACGAGCTCCGATGACGGCTTAGTTGATGTGCAGGTTTGGGGATACTGTAGCAGGCGCGATGGGAACATTCAAACGGCAGTACGCGACTAGTTGTAATTGCTATCGGATACACGAGCGTGCCACCTAGAGAGGTATGTACGGTCGGTGTCTTTATTGGATGCCTCGTCTGTGGTTAGTGCTCTGGTTGGCTTGCACATTCTGCCTCTTCCCATGTAGGCCATATTAACGACCTGTACCCAATTATTTACTGACTTATCAATCCGAACGTGGCTATTCCTTCTTTCACCTGCATCGCGAGTGACCGCTAATTTCTTTGTTCTCGAGTATAAGGTATTCTGATATTGATGAGTCTTTAGGCTGTCTTTTGCAGGAGCGTTGACATCAGCAAGAAATGCGAAGTTTTTGAAGACGTTCACTCCAACGTTGCGGAGTTGGGACAACGAGGACGACTGGGACTACAACGAAGGTACACTTACAACGATGAGCCAGTTGGCGCCAAAATGAAGAAGCAACTGGGCCATACCGATTCGGGGTTCTTATCTAATCTTGACAGCGTAGCATGACATGATCTGCCATGAACCTGTAGAACCGGAGTTGATAAGAAGATGTCTAACAAGGCGGAGGTCTGATCCGCTCCTACGTGTTAAGGAGGTGTATGGACTGAAGAGATGCTGTGGTCAGCGGCCGTTGAGCGATAGATACGGAAGTAGCAGCCTTGCTAGTATTTGAACCCTTGAAGATACTAAATCTATGAAGTGTGGGGTTGTTGCAAAAGTAGTTGCCGAAACGGATGTCGTAGTTCAAAATGTTGACTCATAACTCGGCTCAAGCGCAACCTTATTTATCAAAATAAAAGCGTTTCGATTCAACACAGCTTTCCAAACGTTTCTGTAAGGCCTATATCCCTCTAGAATGATTGTATAAATCACAAGAATCGAGGAGCATTTGCAGGGCGGTTCCATGGTGAATCTGATTATGAAACTGCTGCTGTCACAGGTTTGCATTGAGAGTTCGGAAAAGTGGTCAGTTGGGGAGAGGTTGGAAAATAGAAGGCTGAGGAGAAGCTCAATACTTGACCACGTTAACTTCAGCCGCGTGGCTTTCGAAGAATGATGTCGAGCGTCGTACTGGAGCAAGACGGACCCTTTCTGTCCACCACTGTCGGCCACATCCTTCGGAACTTTCGAAGCATAATTTCTAAATCTCAACGACATGTCTTCACTGTGACTGTTTCACCGGGTTGCAAGATACTGTAGTGGAGCATTACCAGACAGTTAATATAGATTTTTTAGTGTGGAGATCCAATGATGGTCTAGGTAAGCTTTCCGATAACATACAAAGCGCATTTCTCATCTACGGTTATCAGACGATCTAACCATAAGAACAGGGCTGGATGTATTAACGACTTATGTAACACCAGACGTTCAGCGGCCTAGCAGCCGCCAAACGTCTGGTTGGGGGCTTGGCCCCCAAACCTCGAGAATAGAACACCCCCGTCTAGGCCTTCTTGCTCGCGTTACAGTGAAAAACTGGTTTTACGGAAAGTGAGACAGGAGGGTACAATCTTCAAAACGGCTCCTATGAAGCCTATCCACCCTCTATCGCACTTATGCCGATTTATTCTCCGAAGTACACATTCTCGGGGCGAGAAACAGATGGTGATAATCTTGTGAGAACTCTATACCGCTAAATATCCGACGGCAATAATAGTCCTCCGATTCCCGAAGTCATTCTCCCTACCCCCCCCCCCCCCTCCCCGACAATACACAATACCCCCCTACCCATGTGCAGGCAGGGGCAGGCAGAGAAATGTAGTGAGCATCAGTCAGTAGTGAGAGTGAGAGGCATGTACACGCACACGCTCGCTGCCTTTCAAAGGTCCTCTGAAAATCCAACGCATGCTTCACAATGCTTGATCTGTGGCATCTTCTTGATCTAGACGCGCGTTGTACGACGTTCGTGTCACATACACGTTGGGCGATAGTGAGAAAGAGTACTGGTCCACCCTTACAGGTCCCTTCCACTGATCCCCCTTCCTATTACTGGTGCCACCTTCACTGGTTCCCCCTTTAGCGCCCTCCCCTTTTCACAGGACTCACCCACTCCACTGGTTGCCGTTCACTGTGTCTCCTTTTTGTCCCCCCCCCCCCCTCACCTAAGTGGTACCCTTTATTGGTCCCCCTTCGCTGGCCCCATTAATGGTCCACTTTACCGGTCCCTCCTTTACTGCCCCTACCCCATTCACAGCTCCCCCATTCTGATCTCACCTTCACTGATCCCCTTTACTGGTCCCCTCCCCCTTCACTGGCCGCCATTACTGGTCCTACCTTCACTGGTCCCTTCTTCACTGGTTCTCCTTTGATGGTTCACCCTTTACGGTTCCCCCTTCACAGGATCCTCCCACTTCACTGGTTCCCATTCACTCCCACCCCCCCCCCCCCCAACCCTCATCTTACCAGGGAACTACCTGAAGTGTAGGTCTGAACCAGCGATGCGGTGCATATGGGCAGAAGCGCCCCCTCTGAGAAGTAACAATATGCAAGTATCTCGACCCGAGTACAACTTTGAGCAGAGTTATGGCCCCTGGAAGCCGCACCATTACAATGGAGTGGTGAAGCAAGCAAGATGGCTGGTATCTTATCACTCTCGAGTTCATTGCTTATCCGAAGGTGAGTGTCGACCGAACGGCCGAGTGGATAGCGTGACAGACTTGCGAGTGAAACGTTGGGGGTTTGGATCCTGGGTGAGGCTTGTCTTCTGCATTTTTGCAAATCTCATGTTTGGATGAGAGTTGCGCAGGCAGTGACAACGATGCAGGCAAGAAGCCAGTTCGCATAGTATTCACTGTTATATCTACACATAACCTAGAAAATTAACTTTCACCGAATTTTTCCTTATTTTTCTTGTTCTACAGTCTCTCACTAGTTATCCTCAAGCCTCTACACATCCCACACGTAGAACGTGAGCTGTCCCGCACGGGACGAGAGACAGCCACAGAATATAAGCAACTGCTTGGGTGAAGGTGAGGTCAATTACAGCGTGTCCGTTGGTCACCATATCTTCTAATGCTCGTGTGGTGATCCATCTCCTGACTTTGGAATTTGGATCTCCATCGGATGCTCCTCCATCAGGTGAAGAAAAGAAGCTGGCAGGAAGAATTGCAAACATACTGAAGGCATTCGAGGAGAAACAAAGTTGAGGAAGACGGCGTGGACGCAGAATGGACAATGGGATATGAAGAGAAGGTCGAGGAATACAACCGGGCAGGTTGATCAGGAACTGTCACATTTTCTGGTGGCCTCCAGGTTCCGGAGGATAAGGTACGTTCTTGTACTGATGGTGTAAAGGAAAGGTCCTGTTAATGTAAATGCTGGCCGACTAAAAAGATAATCTATAGGTTTGGGCTGCGGCAGAATACCATTGGTCCACGTCAAGGAACTCATGTCGCAGCAGGAAGAGCACACGCCACTCGTTTGCGTTCCTTCGTAGCGAATGCGATTGATTTAAGCTAAAGCGGTTCTATGAAGAAGGTAAAGCTCAAGTTACAAAAGCGACATTAAAAGCTAACTTCCCAAACGTATTTTCATTTTCCCTCCTGACAGGGCTTGCAAAGAGGAGCGAAAGACACAAGATGATCGTGGAAGCTCTTCAGAAGAAAGTGGTGCAAAAAATCAACCTAGGTAAATTATTGGCAAATAGAAAGGGTAATGCTATAAAGATTAGAAATACTGCTGCTTTTAGGAGTGTCCATCCATGATAGAGATCTCATGCTGTTTGCTTCGGCCATCAACCGCAACATGCCAGATCCTTTGACGAAGTTTTGCGCCTCACCCAGGTGGCTCAATAGCTTTAATAAACTCGCCGGTCTAGCAAATCGCAGAGTTACTCGATTTGTGCAGAAGAGAAGCTTTTTTGACCAAGGAAGAATTGAAGAGCCAGCAAATAAGTTCGTTGAAGAGATACGGCATGAGATGGAAAAAGCTTCTTTGGAATGCGTTATAAATGTCGATCAGTCAGCCTTGGCCAAAGAAACCACGGTTAGTTAGACACTAGAGGAAATCTAATGAAGCTTATTTTCTTTAGCAGTGTATTACACAGGTGCCGAGATCTCTGTCATTTAATGGAGAGAAAGAAACAATACGGATAGTGCAGTCGTCATCTGCCACCACACATAGCCTGACAGTGATACCACTCTTGTTTGCTTCGGGAAAGCTTGGCGAGACACTGTTCGTGCAACTGCAAGAGCCAGACGGTACCTTTCCTAGAAAGGGTATCTTTCAGACGAAAAATCTTTTCGTCATTGCGGGATTCACGCACATGATGAGCTCGACTACCACTCTATCATTCTTTGAGAACGTCTTCCTTCCGAAAATGCCTGACCAATGCCTCCTTCTTCTCGACTCCTGGGCAGGTTTCTCCAACCACGACGCTATCGCAGCTCTTGTACCGGTCGAGAAGAATCTGACTATACGAACGATTCCCCCTGGAACAACGAGTCGAATTCAACCAGCCGATGTAGGATTTTTCCAGTACTTCAAATCACTCGTTAAGCGATTCCACTCGCACGTGATTGTCCACGATCTTCCGTTCGATGTTCAAAAAAGAGATAATATATTGAAGGCAAGTTTTCATCCCCCGTGAAATCCTTAAGCGTTACTTTCAAGCAACAGCAAATTCATACAATCGTTTAAGGTCATTTCACTGATTCACCGTTTGCTGTGCCATACCAGCTTCAGGAATCTTATCATGTTTGCGTGGTACAAGGCCGGGTACCTTGCCGAACACCCTGGGTCTTTTGATAGCCCAGCTCAATGTGTATTCCCCAGGGACATTGGATCATGTGATGAAGAAGGCTGCAGTGAACCCGTAGCTTTTATTCGCTGTTTGTACTGCAGTCGTTGTTATTGTTTCATGCACTACGTTGCATTGTACCATTGGTGCTAGGAATTGCGATAATTAAACATATTGTTCTGTACAAAGTTCTATTTTGAAAGAAGCGTGCAGTTTGAAAAAATTGTCAGTATAGATTCTACTAGGTCTGTACATACAGGCTTGAGCAGCATATCCCGTGCGGGACAGCTCACGTTCTACGTGTGGGACGTGTAGAGACTTGAGAACAACTAGTCAGAGACTGTAGAACAAGAAAAATAAGGAAAATTTTGGTTAATTTTCTAGGTTATGTGTAGATATAACAGTGAATACTATGCGAACTGGCTTCTTGCCTGCATCGTTGTCACTGCCTGCGCAACTCTCATCCAAACATGAGATTTGCAAAAATGCAGAAGACAAGCCTCACCCAGGATCCAAACCCCCAACGTTTCACTCGCAAGTCTGCCACGCTATCCACTCGGCCGTCCGGTCGACACTCACCTTCGGATAAGCAATGAACTCGAGAGTGATAAGATACCAGCCGTCTTGCTTGCTTCACCACACCACTGTAATGGTGCGGCTTCCAGGGGCCGTAACTCTGCTCAAAGTTGTACTCGGGTCGAGATACTTGCATATTGTTACTTCACAGAGGGGGGCGCTTCTACCCATATGCACCGCATCGCTGGTTCAGACCTACACTTCAGGTAGTTCCCTGGTTAGTGGTATTCTTTATTGGTCTCCCTTCACTGGCTCCCATTAAAGGTACTACCCATACTGGTACCCCTCCCCCCTTCACTGGTCCTCCCACCCTTCACTGGACCCCCGCTTACTGGTCTCCCATTTAGTGGTCTTCCATTACACGTGTCCGGAATCCAGACACCCCTTGCGCGACATAGGTGACATCTCTTCTGAATCCAGACACTGCTTTCATGACATCGGTGACACCTCTTCTGAACCGAGATATTCTTGCATGAAATTCGTAATACCTCTTCTGAGCCCAGACACCACTTGCGTGGCATCGGTGATATGTCTTCCGAACCCAGACCCCCATTACGCGACATTGGTAACACATCTTCTGAACCCGGATGCCTGTTGAACAGCGTCGGTGACACCTCTTCTGAACCCAAACACCCAATGCACGACATCGGTGACATCGGCCTTCTAATCCGAGCGCCTGTTGCACGACGTCGGTGAAACCTCTTCTAAACCCGGACGCCTGTTGAGCAATGTCGCTGGCATGCCTTTTGAACTCGAACGCGCTTGCGCGACACCGGTGGCACTTCTTCTGGCGGTCTCGACACGGCGTGGCACCTCGTCTGAACACGGACGCCTGTTACTCGACTTCTGAAAAAGGCCAGACGGACGAGCAGACGGACGGACGGACAACCGCCAACTCCTTTATGTATAGTAGGATTAACGGAGATTTGTAAGCGAAAAGCTCAGACAACGCGGTTTATCGCTCACCATATCGGTTGATAAGCCGCGTTATCTGAGCTTTTCGCTTACAATTCTTCGTTAAATTTAGTAAGTCGTTGATGAATCCGGCTCCTGATCGTGAAAATGATGTGCATGCTAGCGATTGACGCCGCGACACGCATCGACGCAAGTATAAACTGTGCCATAGACCAGTTTGTACTTCGACGCCGAGCGACGCGATGGCCACGCATTGAGGCCAAATTTTTAGATCGCTTCGCTCAGCGTCGATGCCAGCTGGTCGCGTGAGCCCTAGTTTATACTTGCGCCGCCACACGGCGCGGCACCACGATCGCCATAGGTATTGATTTTTCGCGCCGCCCGATCGATATCTATCCCGACCATCGTGCCGCGCCGCGCAGCGGTGCAAGTATAAACTAGGGCTGAGCCCGCCACCAATCGCGCCGCTCAGCGTCGGATCGCGTCGCTCTCAAAATCGACGCAATGCGATTGATCGCGGTGGATTGGGGCGCGGTATTGCTGCTCTAGCTGTCCTTGGCAGAGTGGACAAGCACTTAGTCTAACTTTCTCGTTGTGTTTTTATTTCCCGTTCATTGCCGACCTCCTCTCCTTTGCAGTTGTTATGCTGTTGACAATTTTTGTCCAGTTTAGGTTGTTTGCGTTTGCTGTTTGGAAAGAGGCGAGTCGGCTTTCGATTCAAAGCTGTGTGTCGCTTGCACTTTTAAAACTGCAAGTGACACTCACCTCCGAGCAAAAATGCAGCTCGCCTGCTTCGAATCTCGGCAGAGGCGATCTGATTTAGAACAAGAATGGTCAAGAACGTAAGGAAATCAAAGCAGTGGACGTCAGCATTAACACAAAAAAACACAATGAGAAGGAGAAAATGCAGAGGAAAATTGAGGAAGCCGAGGGGGACCCAGATATCTGTGCACAATTACGTGCGTGCATTTATGGCCGTCTGGCACAGTGCGACGTGATGGGGTGCATCGGTCCGCTGGAATCGCCTCGCCGGCGATGGAAGTATGTACGAGCCATATGCGACGCAGGCGATCGATATTGGTCGCTACCATAACGCAGCGTCGTCGCGGCAATTGAAATCCGCGTGAAAGGCCCCGCACACTTCTGCGGCGTTGCCGCTGCCCTATCCTTAACCATAGGGCGGGGACGCAGAGCTCGCCGCTGGCGGCGTCCCCGCCCTATCCTTCACCATAACGGCGAACGGCATTGCCGCAGAAGTGTGTGGGGGCCTTAGCCCTAGTTTATACTTGTGCCGCTGCGCGGCGCGGCACGATGGTCGGGATAGATATCGACCGGGCGGCGCGAAAAATCGATATCTATGGCGATCATGGTGCCGCACGCGGCGCAAGTATAAACTAGGTCTTATAAGGTTACGCTGGGCGGCATGTCTCTGCTGTGTGATCGTGGGCAGGTCCTCCAGCAACGAATTCTAGTCGATAGTTTGGGGGAACGTATATTT
Source organism: Heligmosomoides polygyrus bakeri (assembly GCA_947359475.1). Classification (NCBI taxonomy): domain Eukaryota; kingdom Metazoa; phylum Nematoda; class Chromadorea; order Rhabditida; family Heligmosomidae; genus Heligmosomoides; species Heligmosomoides polygyrus. The sequence continues at coordinate 101,823,221 of OX375869.1, forward strand.
GCCACTTTGTTGTAGAGCTGTGATCCTAATAAAATTCTTTACTAAAAACGTTGTGATACATAAACGCTGATTCTTTAGAATCCACAAACGTGCAGGCCTCTGCTGCAGACATTGTGCGGTGTAACGTGACCCTAAAATTGCAAAGTATAAGGATCAAAGAAGAACTGGAAGTCAAAATCTCGAGCGGACGACGCAAGAGTAGCGTTACCTGTGCTCTTCCGAGTAGGCGCGTTATTTTGCTGATGACTACTCTGCAGAGCATGCTGCCGAAGTCCGTTTTGAATTCCTGACAATATTCCAACGCGCCCTGAAGCAATTCGTGTTCGCTGGTCTCTTGAAGACAGTCACTGTTAGGCCCTGTTCATACTTTCGACGCCGAGCGACGCGATGGCATGCATGGTGGCCATATTGATCGATCGCGTCGCCAGATCAATATGGCCACTGTACGTGACGTCGCGTCGCTCGGCGTCGAAGTGTAAACGGGCGCGTACGCGGCATTCACTAAGGTCGATGGGGAGAAACCTATGGAGTGGGACGCAGGCGTGGCGCGATATTAAAGAACGTGACGTTGTCGCCCGGAATGACGTTCGGCGAAAGCAGCATTCGCCTGGGCTCACCCGCGGGAGTTTGAAATAGGGAACGAGCTATCGCATTCGCCCAGTGAATGCAATACTAAATAGAACCATTTGATTGGCGCAAAAACAATGGCTGTTTTCGTACTTGCCGCTTGTTTCAGCATTAATAACCAAGCAAAGTCCTAAGCTAATGCAGTCGTGTTATACATCATTAGAAAACACATTTTCCATGCTATCGTACAACATTATTACCTTGATTTCGAATCGCTTGCTGTCAAAACGGGGAACTCGCGTAGTTTTGCTTCACGAGTTCAAGCTCGGCCTTGATGCTGAGGGAGGGACTCGAAATGGGCGGAGAGTCGTTGGATACACCGCCCTCAGAAAGGGACGGGCGAGGGGCGCGCCGAGGACAAGATGTCCGGGTCCCTGCCATCACATGGAGCCATCGCATTTAGAACCACTTCCATTGGCCGTGCAGCTCTATCCTGAACTGATTTCGTTCTTGAGACAAGAGCCAGAATCTTGTTCATCATATTTGGAGGAAAAGAGTTTTCAGCTGCAGCGCCAAGGCCTTCTTCAGGTCCCGCCACATTGCTCAGTACTAAGGCGTCGGCCGCATTTTCCGACAAGTACGGCAACATCTTAGCGAGACATGTCATGGCAACAACACGACCATCCACTAGAATGTTCTTCAACACAAGGAGAATTGTCTGATCCTTGGAAAGAGAGGACGGTGAGCCGGTTTTGTGCACAATTACGGATTAGCCTTCAATGTAGAACTCCTGACCGGAATCACCCACAGTCTCTAGTTGAGGCGAAAATTTAAAGAATGTGGCGAAAACTGAAAGAATCTAGAGAGAAGAGCGACGTTCTCCTTTCCTCAACTGCCTCCGTAACCGAACCGACTGGAAAATGACTTCATATTTCCCCGAGATGCGCTTCCCAATCGTCTCCTATCAGCTGTTAGGTTTTTGGACGACGTCACGCCAATTAACGACGGTTTCGCGCGCAGCAAACTTGTCCAAATAGGGCGGCGCGGGCAGGGCGGGAAGTGGGCGGCAAGCGGCACGGTGTACCGGACGACTGCCCCCTCCTCCCCCTCGAAATGTCATCAACGCATGAAGTGAGTACATCTGAATGCGTAGATGGTTCGAGAAATCCTAAGCTGAAGGCTTCAGTGTCGAAGTTCGGGAGAGACGTGGTCGGCTATCGGAAGGTGACAGTTGAAGGAAATTGTAGATGCCAACTCAAGAACATCCACAAGAGAAATTGTTGAAGGGCTAAACGTTGGCCACACAACCGTTGCACGGTAAAGGATAAAGGATAAAAGACGGCGTTACTCAATCCCTTTTGGGATACGCCACGCATTCTACTTCTATGGGATGTGGTGGAGGCGATTTGAATGCGTATTTGGCCATACAATGACTTGCAGTGGCCAGCCGATGGTCAAATCAGCGCTTTATCCTTCCCAAACAAGTCTGGTACCAATTCACCGACCCCGGCGGGATGGAAGGCTTGGTTGGCCTGGACAGGAAATCCGAAGCAGGAACCTGTTATCGGGTGAAGCTGACAGCTGACACCTCCCCCCACTGCGCTACACGTGCGTAGCACGGTATCTAAAGAGAATTGGAAGGGTAAAGGAACTCGATAAGTGGGTGCTGCGCGAGTATACCGAACATCAGCCATTCTCGTCGTCTCGAGGTGTGTTCGTCTCCTTTCGTGCCCAACAAAAGCTGTGTTTCTGAAAAGTTTTGTAGCGTGTGGCGAAAAGTAGATTAAAATGGATTCTGTACAACAACCGACGACGTTCTGGTCAATGGATGGACCACGACGAAGTTAGGAAGCATATCTTAAAGCCAGCATTGACACAAAGAAAGGTCAGGGTGACTGTTTGGTAGCCGGCAGCCGGTTTGATCCACGACAGCTTCCTGGTTCCAGGGGAAACCATTACAGCAGAGAAGTACTTATGAGGAACTCGACCAAATGCACCAAAAATTGCATCGAGTTTACCCTACATTAGTCGGCAGGAAAGTTGTAATCCTACTCCATAACAACGTCCGCCGCCTCGTTTCATTGATGGCACAAAAAAGCTGATTGAGCAGGGATACGAAACTCCTGAGCATTCTCCATGCTCGCTAGACTTTCTCCCACAAACTGTCACTTTTCAAGCGTTTGTACATCTTCCTGCGCGAGAAATGCTTCCAAAACCAAGACGATGCAAAAAAGGCGTTCGATCGCCTCCAAGCTCTAGAATCGTTGGCAAAAGTGTGTTGATTCTCTCTGTGGTTATTCCAACTGAAAAAGCATCTTGTGGAGCAAGGTATAGTATTTAAAAGTAGGGCGCAAAGCCGCTCGGAGAGGGTCATCCTGTGATGCAGCCCTACTAAGCATCTTGTGTTGCATCAAATTAAAAGATTTACACAGCACTGATGTGGTCCACCCTTGTGGAGAACTGAGTTAGGTTATTTCTGTCGTAACTGAGCATTCGTATACCTCTTACGAAGGTGAATAACGATTGAATGCAAGGTGACCCCCTCCGAACCCTTGCCGGCAATAGTAGTTGCTCCAAAACGGCACTTATCTTTGCACCACCGTAATACCACCATGCTGGGCTCTGTAAGGCCCTGTTATTATTGATATTGATTAGGCCGCACGCTCTAGTCGATATTGACAGCTCTCATTATGACACGCCAAACCTCGATTGGAGTATAAACAGGGCTTAAAGCTTGAGAAACAAGAAGCTATAACAAACAGTTGCAAACTTGCTGCCCTGTTCTATGTGCTTGTCGATTCTTTTGACGAACTTCGTGCACAACTTGCACAGCATTCCACTGGCCTCTTCTTCCAGACTCTCTGAGCTGTCGCTGTCGTCGCTGCCGAGAGCAACGACGCCAAGAGCGCAGCACAGTAGGAACACGATGGCCTTTTTCATCGCTCTGAAAGCATGGAATTGCCGTCGAAATGGGATGTGGCCATTGATAGAACATTGATAGAACGGAAGCAGCTATTCATCTAACAAGGGAAGGGTCAACTGATTGAGGGTGGGGGGGGGGGGGGGGCTCAGAGAGTTTCAATGACCTGCCTAACATATAATACAGTGGAGCCTAGGTGGACCTAAAATGCCAAAATGAGATCCGGAAAACATCACGTACAAAATGAAATAGAAGGGAAAACGCTCACCCATTGGCGTCTGCAGGAGGCATTGGCTTGGACTTAAACGGCCATTTGGATAGGGTGGGTGAGCCCTTTAAGTTCAAGCAAAGTCCTTCTGCAGACGCTTATGTGTGAGTGTTTTTCCTTCGATTTCATTGCGTTTCATGCATTCCGGATTGCATTTCTGCATTTTGAGTCCATCTGGATGCGTTCTATCACATCCTAGGTGGACCGTGGAATTTTCCTGCCTCCAACCAACTGGGATAGCGCCCATATTCGGTACTATGGGGGCATATGCCGGGGCGGGTACCTGGAGGCACCATCCAATCGAAGCTGTTCGACGACTAACAGCTAGCGTATCCTATTTCCGAATTGGTCACGGGGGGGGGGGGGCGCCAAGACATGCGCCTGCACACCGGTTGTCCCAGACGGGACATGTACTTCCCGCCCAGGGCAGACGCCGGCACAGTTAAACTGTTTCCCGATTTTTATCCCTAACCTTGCTGTTTGTTTGCGTTTTGACTTTTTATTTTCAAGGCCTCCAATATGAGCTATTCTCCTATTCATGCGTCTTTAGACTATGTTCTGCCGACTACGTGAACAAAGACTATGAAGGTGTTGGAAGATGTTCACCGTCAGCTTGAAGAGTTGGGACAGCATGGAAGGCACACTTACAACAATGAGCCAGTTGAGGTCAGATCGAAGAGGCAACTGATGGTGAGACATACCGATTCCAGGTTCTTATCCGTTCGTGATATTGCAGCTTGAAAGCGATCTACCACGAACTAATGCATGCTGATTGTGAGTTGATAAGAAATCATGTGGTTCAGATGGCCTGATGTTCCTGCGTGATGGCAGGGAGGTACTGTTTTTAGGGTAAAACCCTTCAAGGTACGGTATCTATTGGGAGGTACCTATCTCTAAGCCCAAACAAGTACTTTCCGGGCAAATAGCTCAGCATCGCGGCGTTGCTCGGCCAATCACGGCCCTGGAGCTGAAGCCCGCTTGGGCAGGGCAGCTATCGAAAAATACTCGTAGCTCTAAAAAGAGCAGTAGACAAGGGGCAGGCTCACAGGCTTTCGTGGTTTGCGCCATGCACTTTACCCTTAAGTGATGCCGCCGATGTTAAATGCGTTTTAGAGGCACATTGCTTCATCTATGATCGCTAGAAGTTAGGCAGTGAACTAGTTGGTGAATTAACCCTTCTAGAGCAGTGTGATCGGATTCAGAGACGGACGGAATTTCTGTTTTCTGGCCATTTTGGGCATTTTTTTTCTGTTTTCTGTGAAAATGGCCGAGATATCAGTTAGAAAACAAAAAATTTGCCATAGGTATCCGACCGCCAGCATTTAATCTGTATCGTAACATCTGTATCTCGAAATTAGAAAAAAAAACTGTTTGCGCGATGTCATTCCTTAGAGGTTGCGCCATGCACCCGTCGTGTGCAGCAGTTTCATTTGATTGATGGTGTAGGTGCTATAATCGTGGAGCTGCTCCGTAGCAGACTTCAGACCTTCATCAAAATGGATTTACGGAATCGTCGAAGTAGCAGTCTCGACCATAATAAAAGCTCTGTGATGCTGTGAAACCAGTGCGCCGCCCGGCCCGATGTAGTTCACGAAATTCTGCAGACCGAGGCGTGTGCAGAATTCACGGCAGCTGAGCTTCTGGAGCAACGGGGCGATAGGGACAGCGCTCCACTATGAACAGATTTCACTCTAAGCCCGGTTCGATTCTTCAGATGAGCTTCAACTGCCCTAGCTGATTTCTCAGTTGGCCAAACGCTTCAGAGTGTTGAGACTATTCAGGCGAATTCCAATATCTGTTCGAGTAGCGCTTGGCCATTCATGGTCCAACGGAAATTGTTTGCGTTAAATTCGTTAATTTCGGTAAACTCGTTAAATAGATTTCCCCTTAGCTGCAGTCAACTAGAGTTCAAAAATAGCTTAAACTATGCTCCTCTTCCTCACTGAAGAGCCACGGGAGAAGCATTACACAAAGGTTCGTCTGAAGATAGTGGCGAAACGAACCTTAATAATTTGTTCCCATTCTTGTAGAGTACATTTTGGATGGATGAACTGTTTTGTTTATAGTAAATTCGCAAATTAGACGAAAAATTCCATGGAGATAAAGGAAATTTCTTGCAAGAGCCGGCGGACTTCTCCCTACGAAGATATACCTTTTTCGTAGAACTTTTTGTAGAAACGTCTTCAGAAAATGTACTGCTTATAAAGTACCAGTTTTTGGACTACCTTATATCCCTGACGAAAAGTCGCCAGCGTTTTTTCTCTTTTTTACTTGAATTTGTTGTTTTCATTTACGTAATATTTTCACTGTTTCGCCTACGCACTGACTTTGCTTCTCCCAAAAAAAAAAACTGCTAGGAGAGCACTTGAAGAAGGCGAAAGGGTTAAGCAAGATCGTTGACATGCTCGGATTGAATTTAATAAAAGCGAAGCTATGACAGTACCACCCGCCAGTTAGGGGGACACAACGTTGCCCTATCGTAGTCCTACAAGCATCACCTGCACTGCTGCACGAGGAGCCCGTCCAGCTTTCGTAAAACTTGCAGGGAGGGGGGAGAGCGCCATTTTTTTCCATTGTTTCGTCTTCTGTACTGACGAGGAAGGTCGAAGAGGTCACCGTGGAGTTTCTCAAAGCGATCTATATAGGGTTGTAGAGCGTTGTCTGAGAAGCACCATAGTGGTTTCCAAATTTCCTGCGGACCTCTGAGTAGGTCAAAAATGGCCAAAAAATGTACCGCTTCAGTGCGGGCCGATAACGCAAAACTGACGACTGGGATACCCTTATTGTGCTCGGAAATAGTCCTGCAAAAGCTTTGGAGCTTCAATGATTGCTAGAACGTGGGATTTGATGAGTTCCTGGTAGAAGCGAGAAGGCACATTCACGGGATGCATTCACCGGCATCGCATCATCGACTGGATGGCCGAGTAGTTAGCGCAGTAGTCTTGCGGGAAGGTGATCAAAGGATCGGTTCCCAGGGCTGGGTCTATACATTGCTACTGGTGTTCTTTGCATTTTTATCAATGTAGAGTGCATTTTGGCCTGGGCAGGATTCAATGTTCGCCTTTCAACCTCCTTTTAACCTCTTGCGGGGTTTGAGCCAAGCTAGCCTTCGTCGATTCGATATGGTCATTGAACCATGCTTGTCTTGTTGGGGTCCCTCGTTAGATGGGATCCCATGTTTGATCCCTTTCTAATGTTTTCTATCAGTTTTAGAAGTGCGTGTCGTAGTAACCTTGTAGTGAGCTTGATCGACTATTACTTTGATCCATCACCAAGATATGCTCATTGCCTCTCGGATTTCTATGGAGAGCTCGTTTCTTGTGACTTTTACCAATTTGACTACCTGTGACGGAAATTAGAATTAGAATTCCTTCTTGCGTTATAAATCGCATCTCTGCCTATTTTGGTGCCGAGGGGGGGGGGGCAGCTACAGGTATGAACACAAGTACTCTCACATTGGAAAGATTTTTCACCAAGGTCTAGAGGGAGGGCGTTTGGGATACCGATCATGAATCTGGAATCCGTTTTTTTGTTCCGGTAGATTACAGTAGGCTACGAGGTGAGTAGGGTGCAGGTAAGTGAAGTGGTGGAGAAAGGTTAGCCGCACTCACTCCATCACTCCATTCGTCTAGGGATCTTATTGAGGCGATGATCACAAATTTGGTATACGTTTTTGGTTTTTAAATTTTTGAGGGCTATTTTCAGTTCAGGATACGATCTTGGAATCGAAGTGCTGCCGGATGAACAAACCCGCTTGGAAGCCAGCTTTTTCGCAGTATTCATGTCTACTCTAACCTGCTGTAATCTGCTGTTGTACCGAAAACAAATGACAGATTCGTGACAAGTTCCCCAAATAACCCCCCCCCCCCCTTAACGAGAATTTTCTTTGCCTTTGGAGTGTCAAGACTACGAGTACGAGGGAGGTTGAAACACGAATACTGAACCCTGCCGAAGCCAAAATGCACTCTACATTGATAAAAATGCAAAGAACACCACAAGCAATGCACAGACCCCACCCGCGGAACCGATCCATTGACCACCCTCCCGCAAGTCCACCTCTCTAACCACTCGGTCATGATATAGCCATGCTGGTGAATGCATCCCGTAAATGTGCCTTCTTGCTTCTACTAGGAATTTATCAAATCCCACGTTCTACCAATGATTGAAGCTCCAAACCTTTTGCAGGACTATTTCCGAGCACAACAAGGGTATCCCAGGCGTCAGTTTTGCGTTATCGGCCCGCACTGAAGCGGTACTGTTTTTTGCCATTTTTGACCTACTCAGAGGTCAGCAGGAAATTTGGAAACCACTATGGTGCTTCTCAGACAACGCCCTACAACCCTATATAGGTCGCTTCAGGAAACTCTTTGACCTTCCTCGTTAGTTTTCTCATTATTTGTGCTTGGTAGCGTTTTTTTTTCGCGTCTTCTATGCCTTTTCAACCCTACTTGTAAAATGAATACCACAAAAAACTGTGAAAAAATTGACTGCTTGGGATGTATGAATGGTTAATATATCCTACTATATATTATCGGCTAATGTCATGGGTCCATCACGGCGAGGGGGGACCGAAGCCAAAAGATGTCTACGACAGTGCGGCGTATGCCAGCCGGGCTTTCTTTCAGCTTAACCATGGGCGATTGCTGGCGAACTATATCCTTGGCGGGTGATCGTCCAAGTTTACAAGATATTTAAGGGGCAACGCGTCCGGCTATGAATGGTGATCGAGTGCAGAGCGTAGGGATTCAGAAGGCGTGCCCAAAACGTCGTTCAGCGTGCGTCTGGATTCAGAAGACGTGCTGAAGACGCCGTCCAACTTACGTAGGGTTTCCGAATAAAAGCGACCAACAAAGGGAGACCATTAGGGGGGGGGGGGGGGGAGGAGCGCGAATAAAGGCGGGGGGACCAGCATTTTCCCTCAACATCGTTCAGTGTGTGTCGGATTTCTGAAAACGGCTTACAGAAGTCGTGGCACGTGTGTCAGAGTGCAGAAGGAGTGTCATAGTGACACGTGAATTGGTAGTCAGTGTCACATGTGCGTCCTTGCTTCATATGCGCAGTGAAAATTCCGCCCTACCATATCCCATTGCACTAATCTATATAGTAAAACCAGTTTTTTTTTTACTGTAGAAAGGCTTAAAGAAGAAAGGAGGAAGATTGGGGTTGTTCTCTATTCTCGGGGTTTGAGGGCGAAGCCCCCAACCAGACGTTTGGCGGCCGCGAGGGCGCTGAACGTCTGGTATAGCAATAAAGCGCAAAAAACAGCCTAGGAAGTCCAAAAAATGCGAAACAACTGCATAGGGCTTAGGAAATTGGAGGAGCACGCAATTAAGTTGGTCGAGGAGCTAGAAAGATGGAAGCGATTTTCCAAATATTAGCACGATTTTGACTGCCTATTTCCACTGATTCCAGTAAATAGAAGGTTTCTTCGATACCGCAACAATACTGTGAAAGCTAACCCGAAAAATTCGTCCGAAATAAATTTGCATGAAGAGGGATTGAAATTTCAAAAATGGTGCATAAAAAATCGTTAATGCAATTTAACGGAAATTTTTGTCGTTAAATTTCGTTATAAAGTTTTAACGAGAAATGCCGGTAAATCCGGTAAATCGTTAATCGTGAAACGCACACGCCTCGTAGCTATGTAGTACACCAAAAGCGTACTGGAGCGTTTAGTGTGCACGCGATGTGCGACCCATATCGATCGCGCGACGCGATGAATCGATATTGGGCTTATCGTTACATCGCGTCTCGTGTCTCGTGCACACTGAACACAGCCGGTCCTCAGCTACGAATTCCGTATCAGCTTGAAAACAGTGTGACAGGTCGTCTATGTGCGTATGTTTTAGCACTCTGATCTACAATTCTTTACTAAAAGCGTGGTGAAACAGAAGCATATATTCTTTAAATTCCACAAAGGTGCAGGCCTCTGCTGCAGACATTGTGCGGTGTAACGTGACCCTAAAATTGCTGAGCATAAGGACCAAAGAAGAACTTGAAGTCAAAATCTCCAGCGGCCGACGCAAGAGCAGCCTTACCTCTGCCCTTCTGAGCAGGCGCGCTATTCTGTTGATGAGTAGTGTGCAGAGCATACTAGCGAAATCCTCGAATTCGTCACAATATTCCATCGTGTCCTGAAACAATGCGGGTTCGCTGGTCCCTTGAAGACAGTCGCTGTTAGCCCTAGTTTATACTTGCGCCGCTGCGCGGCGCGGCACGATGGCCGTGATAGATATCGATTGGGCGGCGCGAAAAATCTATATCTATGGTGATCGTGGTGCCGCGCCGCATGGCGGTGCAAGTATAAACTAGGGCTAACGCGGCGTTTCCTAGGTCGATGGGAGAAACCTGCGGGGAGGAAGTGGGACACTGGCGTGGCGCGATATTAAAGAACGTCCTGTCGCCCGGAATGACGCTGGGCAGAAGCAGCATCCGCCCGGGTTCACCCGCGAGAGCTTGAAATAGGGAGCGAGCTATCGCATTCGCCCAGTGAATGAAATACTAAATAGAACCATTTGATTGGTGCAAAATCAATGACTGTCTTCGTATTTGCCGTTTGCTTCAGCATTGATAATCAAACAAAGTCCTAAACTAATGCAGTCGTTTTTACATCGTTAGAAAACACATTTTTTATTTCCGCACGAAGCTATCACCGTTTCCCTACCGCAATTTCTGATTTCGGGTCGCTTGCTGTCAAAACGGGGATTTCAGCTGGAGACTTCAGTATCGAAGTTCGGAAGAGACGTGGTCGACTATCGGAAGGTATAACGACGAGTTGAAGTACATTGTAGATGCCAACCCAAGAACACCAGCAACAGAAATTGCAGGAGAGATGAACGTTGACCACGCAACCGTAGCACGACATTTGAAGAAAATGAAAAAAGTAAAGAACTCGATAAATGTGTGCCGCACAAGTTGACCGCACATCAGCACCTCGTCGTCTCGAGGTGTGTTCGTCTCTTCTTTTGCGCGACGAAAACTACGTTTTCCTGAAAGAATTGTAACGTGGGACAAAAATGGATTCTCTACGATAATCGACGACGTTTGGGTCAATGGAGGACCACGACGAAGCTCCGAGGCATTGCGCAAAGCCGGCAAAAGAACCTAAACAAAGGCCATGATGACTGTTAGTTGACCTGCAGCCTGTTTGATCCTTGACAGCTCCCTGGCTTCGGGTCAAACCACTACTGCAGAGAAGTACTATGAGAAACTCGACAAAATGCACAAAAATTGCATCGAATGTATCCGGCATTACAAAGAAGGCACTCGACGAGTGCGTCACATCCAGAGGAAAAAAAGTCGTTGACAGAACTGTGTTGATTCTCTTGGTGGTTATCCCGATTGAAAAGCTTTTCTTTGGGCAAGGTATAGTATTTGAAAGTAGTCGCTACAAAACTGCTTTCGCAAAGCATGAAGATCTTTGAGGGAATTGTCGATGGACGATTCGTGACGTCGTCCAGCTTTCCAGCAATCAGTGCGGCTTCTTAGCTGGCTGGAGCACCATTGATGTCATGCATGCCGCCCGCCTTCTGGTGGAGAAGCACCGCGAGAAACAGAAGCCCGTGCATATCGCCTTCCTCGACTAGGAGAAATCCTCTGACCGCGTACAGTGTGAAGTGATTGTTAAACCCTGCGACAACGTGGAGTTCCTGAAGAGCTCATAGAGTGGGTGCGAGTCCTCTACTCTTGCCCAAAGAGTCGAGTTCAAGCTAAGCCTCAATGGAGTTTCCCATCTCTGTTGGGGTGCACCAGGGTTCTGCGCTTTCCCCACTCCTCCTTGTTGTAATGATGGACGCCATGACACGGGATCTTCAGCAGCCTGTTCCATGGACGCTGTTTTATGCTGACGACGTGATGCTCGTTTGCGAAGGCAAAGACGATCTCGAGCGGCAGGTGCAAGCTTGGTGTGATCGCTTAGAGCGGTTTGGACTCAAATTGAACGTGAAGAAGACCGAATATCTAACGACGGACGTTACCGAGTCCAGCTCCATCAAGGTTAACGGCATCGAGCTCCCACGCACTTCGGTCTTTAAGTACCTGGGATCAGCAGTCACGTCTGACGGCAAACTGATGATTGAAGTGAATTCACGCGTGAGTGCAGCTTGGTCCAAGTGGCGTTCGCTGACTGGTGTGCTCTGCGACAGGAAGATACCAGAGCACCTGAAGTCGAAGATCTACAGAGCAGTCGTCCGGCCAGTAGCGATGTACGGCGCTGGTGTTGGCCTGCCACTAAGGAAGTTGAAGCGCGCTTCAGCGTCATGGAGACGAAGATGCTGCGCTGGACGGCTGGAATCACGCGCAAAGACCGCATCCGAAACGATGTCATTCGGCAGAAGTTCGGTGTCGCGCCGATAGCGGACAAGATGCGCGAAGCTCGCTTACGACGGTACGGCCACGTTCTGCGTGGGAAAGAAGACAGCGTTCGAAAAATAGGCCTTGAGTTGGAAGAGTCAGGAAAGCGGCTTAGAGGGCTCCCGAAGCAGTCCGATACGTTACACACGGACATGAAAGAAGTAACTGACGTCCACCCTGATCAAGCGCTGTATCGGGAAAGGTGGCGTCATGACACCAGAACAGCGGATCCCGCTACGAAGGGGCACAGACGCTAAACAACAAGCAGTTGCTAAAAACGGCTATTATCTTTGCGCTACCCTGCTAAAAAAAATAACGACGACAGTTGCCATCATGCTGAGATTCTTTAAGGCCCCGTTTCGGTGCAAGTCAAATTGAGGAGGGGGATGGTTCCACCTGACATTCTCACAAAAGTCAATAAATCCATAGACGTCTTCGCGTCAACACTGTCAATGTCCTTACGCGTCTCCTAACCAGACAAGTGCGTTTCAGCTGTTTCGGCTGCAACGGCGGACAGAGCTGTTCGGATTTGTTCCAGGTTTTGTTTCGTTCTGCCGTGTTTCCCACCACTGTCCCCTCAACTAATCGTAAGAACGCTGTTTAACCCTGGTTTAGGCGCCTTTTATACTCGCGCCGCCACGCGGCGCGGCATGATAGCTGACATAGCTATCGATTTTTCGCGCTGCCCGGCGGCGCCGCATCGTTTTCATACTCCGCCGCCTCGAAACACCACATTTGACGGAATTTCGGGTTACGGTATTCGGCGAATCGCGCCGCTGGAGGGAAGGGCGCGGAGCGGCGCGATCAGCTGCGGCTGGCTCGATGTGGAGTGGAGATTTCACCACCGAGATGAATCATTTTGTACGAACTTCGACTAGGGAAGTTCTTAGCGGTGCTGATTACGAATCTATCATCCGTTTTGCATGTTACGCTGAACTTTGGGCGGAATCGGCAACCATTACCTTAGTCACCCGTACATTTCGTAACTCAGGAAGGGTTTCGTAACTCAGGAAGGGCTCAACTAACAAAACAAAGAAGGTGTAGCAAAATGGTGGCACTATTGCATTTTCAGGACTCCAGAGGTCGAAAAGGTTTTTTGACCAAACCTCTTCAGGGAGAGGGGGGTTATTTAGGGTGCTGGCCACGAATCTGACATCCGTTTTCGGTGACCATTACCTTAGTCACCCGTACCTTTCGTAACTCAGGAAGGGGATGGAGACCTGTAGACATTCACGAAGTTTTACCTACTACGCTAAAGATATGTTCAGTGAACAATGAGCACGGAATGGCAATACTAGAGAGATTTCTGAGCGATTCTCGACAATGAGTACCTTCCAGCAATTTTACTTTTGAACCTGCACATTTGCAAAATAAAGAGTCGTTTAGTGCCATTTGCATTGCAGGGGACTCGAATCAATACCACACTCACCAATTTCAACCGTAGGTTGAGCAGACGACTTCGACCCCAGCTTTAAGCGAGGATTCGTCGTTCCCCACAGGATTTCCACCACTAACATTAGCCAGATGCATTGCATTCCGCTGATCGGCCAGACGAATTCTTTCTGTTTTGGTGCTTCAATGACTCATGTACCATCTCTTCCGTCGTCCTTCATGGCGCACGGAACGTAGTACGTAGAAGTTGGTCGCAGCGCGTCGCTGACGCTCCCCTTTCTAACTACAATCGCGCAGCGGCGCGTCAAATTCGGGCGCGGCGCGACTGGCCGCGCCGCATTCCGAATTGACGCCCCGCTTCGCGGCGGGAGTATAAAAGGCGCCTTACACTTGCACCGCTGCGCGGCGCGGCACAACGGTCGGGATAGATATCGACCGGGCGGCGCGAAAAATCGATATCTATGGCGATCGTGGTGTCGCGCCGCGTGACGGCGCAAGTATAAACTGGGGCTTACGCACTCATTCCAAAACTGTTGGGACTAGGGAACATAAGGCTAGCATGGTAATAGTTTATGTTGCGTGTTTTTCCTAACCGATTCTGGGGAGTTTTCATTATGACGCTCTGCGCAGCTGTAGAAGTACAAACTCGGCTTGAAGCTTGAGAAACAAGAAGCTATAACAAACAGTTGCAAACTTGCTGCCCTGCTCTATGCGTCTGTCGATTCTTTTGACGAACTTCGTGCACAACGTGCACAGCATTCCACTCGCCTCTGCCTTCAGGCTGTCTGAGCTGTCGCTGTCGTCGCTGCCGAAAGCAACGACGCCAAGAGCGCAGCACAGAAGGAGCACGATGGCCTTTCTCATCGCTCTGAAAGCATGGAATTGCCGTCGAAATAAGATGTGGCCATTGATAGAACGGAAGCAGCTATTCATCTAACAAGGGAAGGGTCATCTGATTAAGAGGTGAGATTTGACGCTATCCAAGTTGGGTGGGTGCAGAGAATTTCGCTGACCTACTTGGTATATGATAAAATGCATCCTAGGTGGACCAAAAATGCCAAAATTAGATTCGGAAAATATCAAACGCAAAATAAAATAAAAGGGAAAACGCTGACCCTTTCGCGTCTGCAGCAGGCCTTGACTTGAACTTGAAGAGCTCACCCACCTTCCCGATAGGGCAAGCCAAGTCCTCCTGCAGGGGCTTGTGTGTGAGTGTTTCTCTTCTCTTCTATTTTGTGCTCCTCGTTTTCCAGATCGCATTTTGGCATTTTAGGTCCATCTAGGATGCGCTCTTCCACATCCTAGGTGCAACATTAAAATTCTCTGCGCCTACCCATCTGGGATAGCAGCCTCATTTGGTACTATGGGGGCTATTTCTTGGCCCTAACCTTGCTGTTCTTACTTTGAACAAGATCGGGATGCTCTCGCTATTTTTGTGTGTTTTTGGCTCATTTCAAGCTGTCGAGCAAGAGCTATAAATTGTATATTAAGCTGCTTAGACTGTCTTCTGCCAAAGCATTTGCATAAGCAGAGAGTGGGAGGAGGCTGAAGACGTTCACCGTCACCTTGAAGAGTTAGGACAGCAAGGAAGGCACACTTACAACAAGGAGCCAGTTGACGTGAAATCGAACGAGCAACTGAGACATACCAATTACATCTTCTTATATCGTAACTTGAAAGTGATCTACCACGAGCCAATTCATGCTGACTGTGAGTTGATAAGAAATCATGCATTGTAGTTCAGACAACGAACTTAGATCGACGAACCATTCTATTTCGTCGTTCATTTTAGGGAATTTCATGTTCAACATGCGATGGGATTTCTTATAGTAGCGCAGTTTGGAAGAAATGCCGGCTGTCGCATGCGCCAAAATCGATGGTCTTGGTTTCGTTCCCGCCCATGCTAATCAAGTACTCGCCACCTCTCCGATCCGATTCGATAAAATTGATCGATAATGACTAGCCGATTCTGCTGTCTACACGCTGTAGACCTACATATCCACTGGCCATCATGTCTACTGATCCCAATTCCACTCTCCAGCGGCTAACACGCGGCACAAAAAAAAACGATAAAATTGATCGATAATGAACAGTCAATCGATTTTGCTTTTTTTGTGAAGATTCCTCATCGGCCAACGATATGCTTTCCGCCTTAGACGTTCAGCTCTACGAAATAATCGATAAAATTCACTGATAGGGGCAGGGGATTCGTGCTTCATTTCTGCCCTCCAGCTATCAATGTTTATTGTCTGATCATTGCAAGTGACTGTGTAGGCCGAGTATGCGTTTCGCTTGCCTTTGCGATGTCCTATACACGAGGAATGCGTGGAGCATCTCGCGAAGGGATCAGCTACCCCCGACGTTTTCCTTGTCTTCTACGCAGAGTCAGCTGCTGTACGGCATTTCTTTGGCGCTTATCCTTTCACCGTCTCCACTGCTGCTGCCAAAATCGTCTGTAGCTGTTCAGTTCGCATCCATTCATGCCGACCGCATATTGTTTAGCTGCCACCTGTCGTGGCTACGGTAGCTTTCATGCCGCGCTTCTGTCGAATTAGGTGATGCGCTACGGTAATTGCCGTCCCTATGAAAGGAGCACTGGAGTGAAAACGCTCTTGTGCATCAACGATAATTGCCGACAGAACGGCGATGGAACGGACATCAAAGGCTTAAGGTGAAGGATTGCACGTAGGGATTACTGTAGGTTTCGTCGAGGTTTCGTTAAGCCTCTGAGAAACAACTCTGTCCTGGTGGGCCACTATCAATCACATTGACATCGTTAGTGGTTTACTAGTGCGCGGCGCAATCTCCACACGTAACACGCCGACGATCGATCCATTTGGCCACTAAATATGACATCGCGCAGTTCGGCGTCGGGAGTATAAAGGCAGGTTTATACTTCACAAACCGTGGCGGCGCGGCAATGTGAAAGCTGCCAGTATTGATTGCCTACGCCGCTAAATCGATACTAGTAGCTTTCAAAACACTGCATTACAGGTCTCCTTGGTAAGTCTCGCTGCAAAAATTCGAAATAAACACTGCGATCGTTACTTTATAGGAATAAATATTGGTTCAGCATAACCTTGAATTATACTGACGCCATTTGAAATTTAAATTTCGCGCGCAACATGGAGAACGCCGCCGCTTTCCTCCGCGCGCGCCTTCTCCATGTTATCGATTTTTTGTTTGAACACGTAAGGGCATCTATGCAGGCGAAATATGAAGTTGAAATGGCGTCGGCCTATGCGTTCCCAATGCTGCCCACATTCGCGACATGCATCGCACATGTGCATTTTTTCGAGAAACACTGCGCATTGCATCCATTTCTGCCTTGTTCAATTGTTTATCAGATAAATAAATAAATAAAACAACCCGTCACAGCACAAGTACGTAACAAACGAAAACACGCAAACATTTGGGTAAGGAAACCGTGTGAGCAAGAAATACAAGACCTGAGAAAACTCGCTAGCGTTGTCCTGTAGAGGAGGCTACTCGTTATTAAAGGACGAAAACATATAATAAGAAATAGGGTGAAGTAAAAGCCTCTGGCGAGGACTACACAGAACTGTACACTGACTACGAATGACTCGGCGAGGCGACGAACGGTGGGATACGGTAGGAGGGGTACTGTACACTTTGAAAGCACTAGACGGCAGTTCTACAAAGAAATTGCACACAAATGACCTGAACGACGAGACCTGAGCGAGAGTAAAGCTGGCTGGAACAACTATGTAGAGGAGACTAAAGGCCTGTTTATAGTCTGCGACGGCAGCAACTAGTCGCCGGGCAAAGCGTAGATATCGATTTTTCACGGTTATCGGCTGGCATTAATCGATTTCTATGCTTCAACGGCAGGTAAGTTGCTACCAACATGAACTATAAGCAGACTGCATTTGCTACGCGGTGCATTATCGATTGCCAACGCTGCCTAATCGATATCGCCGGTTCAAATACTTCATGGCGCGTAAGTATAGACTATCCAAGTGCGTACGATGACTAATAAAAAGTGCGCTGGAGTGAAATCTCCCAATTAGGACTAGTGCTGGATCTCCACGTCACTTGGCAGCACTGTAGCGTGGGCTCGCTGGAGCAGTTCGTCGATGGACTCGCTCTTGATGGTCGACTTTGTGGAGAGCTGTTGTCGCGAGAACAGAAGCAGCTGAAGTCGAGTTGTCTCGGATTTGAGCAGAGCCACCTGGAATAGTGCTTGATTAGGTCAGGCATGAGATTAAAGAGTGTAGCGTGCCTTTGAGGCATAGAGCCTTGTCCTAAAGTGGTTCTTGAGGCACCGCCTAATGGTCGATCAGCCAGTTTAGGCACAAGAAGCTGTCTTCAACGGCCCGCCAAACGCCTGATGCTCTAGACAGCGAGATGTCGTCTAAGGGTCTGTTCATACTCCACGACGGAAGCGACAAAGCATACCTATCGATTTTTCCCAGGCAATGGCTGGGCACTGATCGATACGTATTCTTCGCCCTGTCGCTCCCGCCTCTGTCGTCGCTCCCGTCGCGAAGTATGAACAGACCCTAATGGTGAATGCTTTCTAATAATCCAAGAAGGCTTCTATACTCATATCGCGGTAGATTATCCATATCGATCGAGCTATCCCCGCTGCCTAATCGATATCGATAGTTTTATGCAGATTCGCCGCACGGTAACATAGGTATAGACCACATTTAAAGGCCTGTTCATGGTCCATGGCGACAACTCGCGACTCTTGCTTAAGCAAAGGGTATTTATCGATTTATCGTGGTATCGAAAAATCGATTGCGACGCTTTGTTTTTAGGTCATAAGCTAATCTATGTCAAGTTGAAAGGTACAGATAGGCGTTAAATAATTCCTATGTATGCGTCACATATTCAATTTCTACTTCAGGTCCTGGAGGCTCAAAACTCGAAGGACCACTCTGCCTGGAAGCGAAGCTGTAACCTGATCGGCCAGTCGGTATTCGGCACTTCCGCGCTGGAGACATGTAGCATTTTCACGTCAAATTGGACAATTTATATTCCAGATCGGACGCTTTTCAAATCGTTCAGGTCAGTTTTCTTCTGGTTAGTAAGTGTACCACTTTGAAACTGACCTTAATTTTAAAAAAAATAAATAAAAATTAAATAATTAATTATTCTGTAGACAACATCATATCAGAACGGACGTGTTTTGGATTAAAATGAAGTCTTCGAGAAGGTTGGAATAGTCCTTGTGCAAGGGAAATTTAATATGGCTTCCATTGAATTTTTTAAAATCATCTGCCACAATAGATGAACACAGTGTTTGAGATTACCTTAAAAAAGTACTTTTTAAGGAAAAATAATGGCCTAAAGGTTGTTCTACAATGCAGTGCAGGTCGCCTTGATTTGGAAGATATTCAGTTTGATTTCAAAAACGCCAAGCTTCCTTAGAGGGGTGTGCAATTTGGTTTGAAAGGTGTAAAATTTGATTCGAAAGTGTCCAGTGTGGTCCAAAAAGTGTTCGGTTTGAGTGGAAATTGTACGAAGAATGGCCAGAGGACGGCGTTTTTAATTCTTAATCTGAAGCGGCATGCATTCTAATATTGTAGACAATATCGTAAAGACAACTGAGTGAGTGTGTATCCTGTGGTCTACAAAACGACCTGGGGTGGCTAGTTGACAGACAATTGTGCCTTCCTTCCAGACAAGGCTGGTACCACAACATTGACCCTGGAGGGGTGAAAGGCTTGGTTGATCTGGGCGGGATCCGAACCAAGAACCTCGATTCACAGTGCAGGTGACAGCCGGTGCCTACTCCGACTGCGCTACTACACCCCCGTTGATATGAGCAGCAGAAAGAACTCGAACCTCTACAGGGTTTTCCCGCTAAGGACGGCCTCGAAAACAAAATCAGAGGCAAACTATGGCATGAGGCAGTTCCCAAAGTGTGCGCCATGCACTCTAATTTTCGTGAAACCTTCGTAAGTTTGTATTTCGCTTGGAGAGACTTATGCGAGCAGAATGGGGAAATATTACCCCATTGGGGAGGCTATGTAGGTGCTGTTCCACCATCTCAAAGGGCTACTATGGCTTACTGGGCTTGGACCGAGTTCTACTGCGAACGGTTTGCTCGTGCATGAGCTGTGACCTCGTGCTCACCTGTCCTCGTAGCTGTCCGTTCTCCTGCTCGAGTTTGGCGGCTCGTTCGGCTATCGCTTCTTCCTTCATTCGCCGTGCGTCTCTCGATCGCTTTGCAGCGTCGTTGTTTCGACGTCTGCGCTCGAAATAGGCATCGTCCTGGAAATAGCTATATGAGTTTACTAGACGGTAACGGCTTGGAGAAAGAAGCCTTGGCTGCTTGGTTACTGTAGGATTCCGCACACACTTATTATTATTGTTTATAGGATTACATGAGGTAAAAATCCTCATGTGTGTAGGAACAATGAGCTTTAAAAAGTACACACACACAATATATAAACACAAAAATGCACAAAAATAAATTTCCTGATAGCTGAATGGAATTGAACCTCACCAGGAAAGCGTCCAGTGGCAGTGGCAAAAATGGGCACTGCTGGGAGATTCTTCACCCTCTAAATGCTAAGAAAATATGCTTCACTTCGGCAAAATCCTTGAACCTACCGAGTTAGGGGCTGAAACTTTGCTATGGAATAGCATAGTCGCCGAAGGCAATACCTTCGAAGCATCGAAGATGGAGAAATATTGCTTCGTAGGCACGCAATGGAGTATTTTGTATTTTTCTGCACATTCGATGTTTGAAAAGTATTGTCTTGTGCGACTGTGCTATACCATAGTAAACTTTCGGACCCCGTAACTCGGTAGATTCAAGGATTTTGCGGAAGTGTAGCACATTTTCTTAGCATTTAGAGGGTGGAGAATCTCACTGCTGTCGCTAGGGGTGTTGAACTCGTGCTCTTCACTCAGTAGTTCCAACTCAAGTTGACTGCTCTCCGTCCCTCTCAAAGTGTCGTCCTCCCCCTCTCCGACAACGACGACGCTTCATTTGGTCGGCGGTAATTAATCCGACCAAGTGTGGGACAGTTGGCTTTTTGTACGAGCGGTGACCTCACACACCGAGCGAGCAGGTAAAAAGACGCAGCAGCAGTTGCGCAGCGCCGCGCGCTGACCCTCGAAGACCTCAAAGAGCTCGGCGATGATGAGGTCAGCGGAGGTGAGGTGGCGCGTTGCATACATAGCGAGACATCGCCGAGAGCTGCGCTGCAACGGTAATTGGCCGATGCACGGCGCGTGCCCCTACATCTCACACTTCTTTTTGTAATGGCGTACAGACCATTCTGAGGACGTTTTGTTATGCGATCTTGCAGAAATGGGGCAGATGTAGTGTGCGTTTTGAGGCGGCCCCGTCGTTCATGCTTTATCTCGCATGAAGTGGCTCAAGGCTCTGACAAATCCTCAATTGCTGTCATTTGACAACATATCTCCATTGGCGGCCTTTTTGGCCTCTTTTTATGTATATCACTTCGCTTTTTGGGTCACTGTAAGAATATCCGTACTGACCAGGGAAGCGAATCAAGCGTATTCTGAACGGGGAGAACGAATACCACTGCAGGAATCTCCATTCTTTAAACGGTAGAAAGATATGTTCCATTCTTGCAAACCTACCGAGTTAGTCCTAAAAGTTTACTATGGAATCGCGCGGTCGCAAAAGGGAACCCCTTCAAACAGCGACTATGCAGAAGAAACGCAGAAATACTGCTTCATAGGCACGAGGTCAGTTGTTTGATTCCTTGACATGGCAGTATTTTTGCTTTTTTCTACATACTTGATGTGAAAGGTATCGCCTTGTGAGACTAAACGATTCCCTAGTAAACTTTTAGGGGCTCTAACTCGGTAGGTTCAAGGAGTTCGCAAGAATGGGAATACTTTTCCACTGTTTAAAGGTTGGAGATTCTCGCGGCGGCAGTCATTTTTGACTGAGACGCTCCTGGTCAGTGCGGATACTCTGTACGAGGAGTTACGGTAGCCTGAAAAACGAGGGAGTATGCAAAAAAGAGGCTAAAAAAGCCGTAAATGGAGATATGCTGTTAAATGGCAGCAGCTGAAGATTTGCAGAGCTGGGACTTCACGTGAGGTGAAGTATGAACGACAGGGATTATTTCCGCCTCAAACACACTGAATCTGCCTCATTTCTGCAAGACTCCATAAAAAACGTACTCAGGATGGTCAGTATGACATTACGAATGAATTACGAGACTTAGGTTCTGAAACTCGGGACCCTTCGTTTCAATAAATGTGTTTGTAACGCTGCTCAAGACAAAGGTCATATACAAAGGAATTCACTACAACGGAAACGAATACACATCACAAACACAACAAGAAGATGTTATCCAACGATATAAACAGCGCACACATACACTAAGGTTTTAATATGAAATGAAATGAAATTTGAGTTCGCTCGGAACGTCCGAGGCTGACAAAGTGTGTTCGAATGGAGCTTGAGATACACGGAACCAGCTCCGTCTGCAAGAATACTAGAGCCAGATGAGGTTTTGGCGATATCAAAGGCGATTTTGTTCTACCCACCACAAGTGATGGGTCCTAAAAGCCGCGAAGTCCAATTTGACTGCGCTTGTTATGACTTTGTGCACCATACGAACGTCAAAAATATCCATTCTTGAATGCCTGGCGAAGGACGAACACGGTTTAGAAAGCACCATCTCTTAGAGAGAAAATGAAAGGCTATGAAAAGTGGATTCGGTGAAGTGGGAGACGAAAAAAAGCAATTATATCTAAAAACTGGAAGCCAAGCTATTATTGTCAAAACATCGAGTTTCCAGTTCTTTCTGCTAGTGGTCTCGATGGACTTACGAAAAGCTGAATATTGAAAGACAAGGATTGCAAAACCCATTCTTTTGGACAAAGAATAGTCGCTCGAAAATTTTAGTCAGAAAGGAGCAGAAATTTAAAAAATGCTAGGTGGAATAAGAAGCAATCGATCAACAAGCACGTACTCACTTTACTCACTGACCCGAAACGTGTTAGTTTTCTCGACACGGCCTTATTTGAATCATAACTCCTCGTAATTTCTCGGAGATACATCCAAGTGCAGCTGGATAAATAAGCGTTGGAATAGGAGAGTTAAAAGGCAGCGGATGATCGATGGCGAACGACAGAAGCACTTGAACACCGAAATGAATCGACAGAGGTCTTCTGTCCATGGAATCCTTTAGTTTTAAGTGATTTTTGTTCTTTAATTTTATTTTTATTGAAAGCGTCAGAAAGTTGGATCGAAAAAACGGGACATAAAAAACAGTTGGAGCGATTCATTGAGTTTTCCGAAAACTTTCTGGGATTGTTGAAGCCATTTCCTATACCCTTAGAGTTCTAAATGCGTCTAGATTTATGAAGCCCTTTTTTATAAAATAGTACAGCGCTTACGTCCTTTTTGACAACAAAAATTCTCTAATGCTCAGCTTCAAAATTTGGTTTCGTTCATACGAGTCGCTAAAATGGGTCTTGACACCGATGAGCTTCTTGTGACCGTTACATTGTATTTTTATGATCTCGGGAGGTCTAGTGGATTTATAGAGCACTTGCCTGAGATTAGAAAAAGCTTGTAGATAACACCAAGAATTTTTCCTTCTTTTGAAGTGGAAAACTACTTAATGTTTTTTGCATCCAAAAATAATTCGGGAAATTTTAAAGGCTAACTCTAAAAAACCTCTACGTAAGACTACGACTATATGCAGAGCTTCATTCGACTGCAGAAAAACGTGCGACGAAAAATGGCTCGATACATTTCTAAGCATTTTACGGTCTACTAGTCCCCAAAAAGTTATCCGAGAAAGCGAAAATCCAATCCAGTGAATCGCTCCATCCGTTTTTCTTAGTCCTTGATGCTTCAAGTTGTATTCCAGCGCACTAAATAAAAGTGAAAAAATCGATTAATTCTGGAGGATTTCATGGTCAACCACTAGAAGACCTCTGCCGATTCTTTTCGGAGTCCGATTGCCTCTGCCGTTGGTCATCGATCATCCGCTGCCTTTTCACTTCTATTCCGATGCTTATTTATCTAGCGGTACTTGCATCCAGAAGAAGAAGGAAGGGGCCGCGTCGAGATAGTGAACGGGGCCGGGGAGTAGATCCTCTTAATGTCTTATCGTTGGAGTTCACTAACGATACTCAACCCGTTCTTCAGATCTTAGGAGAATTAGATGCGGCCGCAGATACCATTGGTCTTCTGTATCTAAAGTGTCTCGGCTATGGAAGAAATTGCCTCCGTTTTTTGGCCAGGCACTTCTATCGCTAGCATCTACTAGCCCTGGAAGAAACCTGCTGCCTAATCTCTTCTGGATTCGGTTCTTCAGCTCCAGAAGGATATCTCCGACCGTCCGAGAACTTCCAGACTATCGAGCAGACCCCTCGCTGTGCTCATCGCCGATTCCACAGCAGCGATCGGTGATTAGCATTTCTGTGCACGCGGAGGTGACGTGCGCTGGCTGGCTGGCGACGTCTGCCCTTCGCTGACCCCGTCGTTGAGGCAGTAATTCTGACGGATTAGAATAGCCGTGGCGGGCGTAATTACGCACTGTTGTATAAGTATGCCAGCGCGTAACAGTTGGCCGGCGTAAAAAAGGACAATGCCGCCTGGCCAGGAGCGCATGTGAACCGGAAACCGACGTTCGAACGGACGGACGGACACACGGATGGTCACCCACCTTTCTCTCGTCCGGAATCGGCTTCGCGAGCTTTCGAGCCGGCGACGCTTGAGGGCTGGAGAGCTGAAATGTTGGGCATTAGAGTCAACGCCTGGTCTGGAAGGGAGTTTGTCAGAATTTCCTAGGAGTTTTGGAAGATTCCTCAGCCTTTAAAGGAACCGGCTCTAAAACTGGGGAACTCTGACTATAAATGTCTTCGGTTCCCGTCACAGTGCTTCTACCGTATCCTTTACGACAGGAATAGTTGGATAAGATGGACGCTATCTATGAAGCTTATTGACGCTCCAACACTGAATTCTTCTAATCTTTTGGCCACAGGCCATTCTCAGGATTGTTCTGAGCCCTAGTCACTGTGAGCTGTGTAAATCTCAGCAAACACTGGGTTTTTAGAAGAACCGCCATGCCTTAGAAGTGCCTGCTAAAAACATTGCCACAGCCACAACAAACCCTTCAAACAAGGCCTAAACGCTCGGAAGAAAATTGTTCCTGGTAAAACTGAAAAAAAATGAAAAATGAAAATTTAGGGAACTCTTAAGAAACTAAAAAATCTGGAAATTTTTTAAAAATTTTCAGTGATTAAATGAGTAGCCCTTGAATGGAACAGGGAACTAGAGGTAACTATAGAATGAACTTCTATGGACTTATCCTAAAACTTAGGTTTGAATCTAATTTCCTCTAGTTACCTCTTCCATTCGTGGGTTGAGCGATTGAAAAATTACGAACGCCCACATTTTTTTTATTTCGGGAAGAGATCCTTAAAAATTCAGAACTGATTTTCAACACTGATTCAGCTTTGTTTAAAGACTCCATTCTAAAGAAAGCTTCTACTTCTCCGGAAGATTCCACCGTCGATTTTTAAAATTTTGAAAAAATTCTTCCAATTCTTTTATTCATTTAATTAGCGTGACCCCTTTCCCATATTTCTTGATTAATTCGGGAAATATTCTAGCTGGAACTCCAATTATTTTCATTCTTTTTCATTTAAAAAGTGCTCTAGACGACTGTAACAAAATCAGGTTGCTATAGGATTTGCACATTCTTACCGTGACTTTCTTTGTCCTTCATAGGTTCTACATATCTTAGTAAAAATTAGTTTTTTGTATTAAATAAAAACTGACATTTTTACAAAAATCTCATAAAACTTGATCAGAATTTTCTGGTGCTTGACCGGCTTTCAGAAAATGCTACAATCGCTTAAGATTTTCGTTTTCTTATTTGACCTTCAGGTTCTGTACTTAAAAAAAAACGGAAACAAGATGAAAAAATACGAAAAAATCAGTGTATCGTTCCGCCATCTTTTCAGATGAACCTTTTTACAATAGATTCTCCCCGGTGACTCGTCGCTAAAGCAGAGAGATTCTATATTTTCATTTTTTTTCAAAATAAAGCAATTTTGTGCTTTTTGTTTTTGTACTACTTCTTATCTGTCGCGTTTCGGATCTTAATGTCTTTTGCAGGAATAATTTATAAAGTGTCGCGGTTCAGTTCTGATCAAATGGTTTAAACGAGGTTTTCTATAAGAGGAAAATATATTTTTTAAAGTCACTACTGAACTACTGTGTATTCTGTCGAATATGTGCTAGCTTATGTTGAACCGGAAAACTTGAATAAGACAGTTTTTGCAAATATTTAGTGCTATTGAGGATCAAAGATATAGAGTTCTGGGTCTGAACCCGTTAAAAAACGTTTATTTGATGATAGTGTATAGATACAAACCCATTTTTAAAAGAATTTCCGCCAATTTTTTTTCAAAAAATACCTGTGTGGAAGAGACGGTGCTGCTCTGCGAGAGCGGGCTGCAGGGCGAGTCGAGCCGCGCCTTCTTCGGAGTGGCAGCCGCCTGCGGCTCGGCCGGCGTGATTCCGAACAGATGATCCATGCCGCTGCCCATCGAGAACGGCATCGAACTCAGAAGCGGGTGGTGGAGGAAGTTGGCGAACGGGAAGGCGCCCGGCATCGCGGCCTGCTGGCGCATCAGCGCCGACAGCGTTCCGTGCAGGTCCATCTGAGCACGAGCTGTGCGGACTGGACTGGACTGGACTGGCTGAGCTGAGCTGGGCTGACCTCGTCGGGTCAGCGCGGTATGAAATCCGCGGGGAGGGGTGTGCTAAGCAGACGACGTGCGCGCAACAGGCTGCTGACCTCTGCGCCCCGCCCCGGACGGGGTCAACCGCTCGGTGAACAAAGCGCCGACCGACGATGACCGCACACCGTCACCTCAGCCAGCTCCGCCGGCTCCTGAGCACCACCCGTTGCGTCATCCGGCGGAGAGGTGGCTCTGGGAAGAAGCACTTGGATGCTCCTTCAAACTTTCGAGTGGAAGCAACCAGGGAAGGGTCTCAGACGTATGCCTTAACGACGACGAAACTGAACACCACTGCGAGAATCTACGCCTTTCAGGTAGTAGAAAAGCATGTGGTCAAGGTTAGCAGCTTCTATCTGCTCTGAAACCCGCAGAGGTTCCGAAGTACTTCGAGAAGTGGTTCGAGAAGTAGGCGATTCCACTGGATTCTATCTCTAATTTGGATCAGACGTCTCCAGCTCTGCCACAGTGTTCGCGTCCGTCCTTAACGTGCTGCGAAATCGGCTCCAACTCCTCACCGGGAAATGGTCTGACGAGTATGTCTGTCGTAACGACGAAAACAGATAGCATTGCGAGGTTCGCCATCCTTCAGATAGTGGAAAAGCATGTTCCGTTCTCGCGAAATTCTTGAACCTACCGAGATAGGTGCGCTGAAACATCACTGTGGAATCACGCAGTCGCACAAGGCAATACCTTCCAGGCATCAAATATGCAGAAAAGTGCAAACATACTGCTTCGTAGATGAGGAGTCAGGTGTTTGATTCATTGCCGTGCAGTATTTTTGTAGTTTTTCGCATATTCGATATTTGGGAGGTATTGCTTTGTGCGACTGTGCGATTCCATTGTGAAGTTTCAGAGCGCCTAACTCGGTGTGTTCGAGAACTTCTTAATAATGGAGTATGCTTTTCCGCAATTTGACGTGTGAAGAATCTCGCATTGCTATCAGTCTTTCTTGTTCAGACGTACGCCTGAGACCATTTTTTTAAAGGAATGAAGCCGATTTTGCAGCACGTTGAGGTTGTGAAGTCGAACGCAGAGACTATGGCAGGGCTGGAGACGTCCAATCCAAAATTGTGATGGAATCCGGTGCAATCGCCAACTTCTCCAAGTACCTCGGAACCTCTGCGGATTAAAATTTTAGAGCAGAGGAAGCTCCTAGCCTTGTTGGTCTCCATAAGCTGAAAGATGGAGTAGTACTCTACGAGAGTCCATGTTTTCTTTGCAACGACCTCGCCCGTGTTCGGCTTCAGGACCAACTGTAGACCCATTAATTCACATCCATCAGATTCAGAAGTGTTTGTGTACTCACGATAACAGCATGTAAGCCGACTGTGGATGGGGTCATTGAGGGTGAATTTACTTAGCCGAGGTCAAGTGCCATGGCGCAACGGCATCTAACTCTCCGCGTACCTACAGAGAATCTTTAGCTCTCTACATTGCTGAAGGATTCTAGTACTTACTGCTAGAAACTACTGGAGTAACTATGGCCACTCAAGCGGCAGCCTTTTGGGACTTTTCCCTTCCCGAGTTGAAGGACAAAGGTTTGCGTTAGTGAATCCCTTTCAGAAGGCGCCTGATTCTTCACAAGGGCGGCCGATGCCAGCCTATGCCTTGAATTGGATGTACATGCGACAGTCGGAACCTTCCCTTACTGCGATACCACGCGCCCAACTCTTCCTTGCAACCCCTAAGTTATCCTAACCTATGATCTAGAATAACCTTAGGCGTTGCAACAACAATAACTGAGATGACCTCCGAGAGGACAAACTTTCCATTGGATGCCGATGAATCCCCTGAAGTGGCTCAATGCGTCAAGGCGGCTTCTCAGCTTTTCCGCTTCAGATGACCGTGGGCGCAATGTCGCTCCATTCCAGAGATAATTTCTTTCACCTACCATACAATCGGTCATTGGATTGTTTAGGGCGCCTCCATCCATGCCTATCGCGTGCCAGCGTGGACCAGTGGGTCATCCTCGCTCAGTCAATTCGAAGATCGCAGTCTCTTGGTAAAGGAACTACAGAAAGAACTCTGAACATTATTTCGGTGGGTGCTCTAATTTCACCCCCCTTAATCCATTCGGTCCGTCCATCGAATGTCACAGAAACACATTACTTGATCGGTCCACCTTATTTTCGACGAGTTGGCACGAGTGGCAGCACCTTTAACCGTTGAACTTCAACGAAAACCGCAGCTGTGGAGGTTACTGAGGCGTTCTTCAGAGCAAGAGAAGTGGTGGAGTGGACTAGGTCGTTTCAAACGCGGATGGTATTCACTTCTTGTTCAACATTCTTGAAAGCCTCCTCCCACGGCATTCGTTCCTGACGTTCCGTAGATGAAGCAGAAGGTGTGGATATGGCTGTCCTTTGCTTCTGGAGCACTTTGGGAGAACACCATTTCACTATGTTGCTCGTTTGATGATCGTTATTGATAGACAGGGATGCAGCGAGTGGTCTGCAAGGCGCTGTAGTTCCCATTTTCGATCATTTTTTTTAAATGAAACGAGCACTCAGTAGGCATCAGAAGTGGAGAAGACAGAAGGCGATCATGTCCACGTCTTCTGCTGGACTGGGCATCCTCAATCGTAAAGTAAACACCGCATCTGGGTTCCGAACGACTAGCAGAGAAGGACGTCATGCCTCGTGGGTGCTGGAAACCGGGGCAGATCGTAAACATGACGAAGCAGCGGTAAGCTTGCCACAGTAAGGATCGGGAAGGACGAAGATTGAAGGAGAAAGGTCACGCATTTGAGGGAGTACGTCCGGACTAGCGTCGACATTCGACGAGCAGCGGCACTGTAGCATCGGCCAGGTCGTGGAAAATCAGATGAACTCGGTTCGGCGACCCTTGGACCACATCTGTGATTGACCGAGTTCGCGAAGGAAATGCAGGAAGATCAATTGGTCGGGCTGAAATGGCCGAAAAATATTACACTTTTCGTGTCACTCCAGCGAGGAGGGACCGCTGGGTCACTCTGGCACGTGATAGGGACAAATGCGGATATTGCCGTCCATCATGCACTCATGACGATCGACCGAAGGGAAAGCTGTTCAGAAGACCACATCTACGCACGGAAGCTTAACCTGCCTTCTTCGCTCTAGCTTCTAAGATCAGAAGCACACCATATTCGCTGCTTCCTTCTGCGCCATGGAAAGTTCGAAAATGTCTGTGATGTGCTGAACCGTGTGAAGTGCCGCCCACTACGCTATTGGCATTTTACCATCAACACGTCCTCAACAATTCTCGTCGTGACAACCAGGGACAAAGACAGCTTACAGCGCCTCTGATGCGTAAATCTGACGGCGCGGTGACCCAGTCGGCAGGGCTTACAAACAAGGGTGCGAGCGGCGCCTTTTCGCGAGAAATCAGCGAAGATCTCTTGAATTCTGAAGTGCCTGCTCGCTTCTGATTCCATTACGCTCGACAGCGTTCCGGCCACGGCTGAGCGAATTAATCTGACGGCTTCTTTCGCGCACCCGACGTCGCCGAATCGGCGGTTGTCTTCGTGAAGAGGACGGCCGGGCCGGGTTGGAGCCGAAAAACAACTCGCCCCCCCCCCCCCCTCCCTTGGGAGGTGGCATCACTGTCATCGTCCATTGTCTAATGGCAACTAATCGGATGCGCGATGGCTATTCTCTGTGCTCTTTGACCTCAACAGCCTCCTGCATGCCAATCACCCTGTGGATTTTTGCGTCGAGCCAAGGCCTCGACGTTTTGGGCCGCCGGATCAGCTGGCTGTTATGACTGTGAGGAGGGGATGAACATGCAGAAGGAAGAAATGACGAGAACTGAACCTCTGTAGCCGTTCAGACGGCCTTGCTTCCCAGTAATTCAAATAACGAGGCGGACGGTGCTGAGTGCGCCATGCATTCGACATGGTGCCAGGATGAGGCTCGGCACCTTTGGAGGTCAAACTTCTGTCCAGATGAGTTCTTGTCAATCTCATTGACTTTTGAACCTCCTCAAGCCGAAGTGTTTACAATTTTCATGCCAAATTGCACAGTGTTGAAGCCTAATTGGACACTTTTCCAATCAATTTAAAGGCTCTTCTAGGCAAGCTTGACGCATTTGAAATCAAATCGAACATATTCCGAATTAAAACGTGCCTCTTCCACATTACACAGAGACTTCAGGAAAGTTAAAATACTTTTTTGGAGGAGAAAAATGGAGTATTACCTTTTTAGAAGATGTGAAATTTTCTGCCCCAATAAGCGAATCACTGTCTGAAATTTTATAAAAATTTATTTCCATCGAAAAATTATGTTTGAAACCTTATTTTAACCTAAAAAATAAAAGAAGGCAGCGGTTTAGTGCGTTAAAAGAAAAACGAGTACACAGCTCGCTGCGATTCTAATTCGATTGACAGTGTAAATTCTGCTTACGTAAAGCAGCGAAATGAAGATATTTGTGTTTTTGCGATTGTTTTTGTAATATCGTTCACAAATGTGTCCATGGAAACAGATTTATTGCCTTCATGGAAATTAGAATCACGGCAAGCTAGACGACATCATGGTATGGTCTCTTTCTCTACCACGGCGAAAAAAACGCTGCATATTTTGGTCTGGAAATAAGCTTTAAAACACTAATTCTGCTTGTCAAATAAAATTTTTATAAACGCGTTCACCTACTGGGGCAGCAGAATTTTAAAATTAAAAAGTCACTAAATTTTCCTTTTTTGGAGAATCTTTAGTGTAATGTAGAGGAAGCTCGTTTTAGTTTGGAAGATGTGCACGTTGATTCTAAAAGCGTCAAGCTTTCCTTGAAGGGTGTCCAGCTTGATTCGAAAAGTGCCCATTCGTGAAAATGGCAGAAATTGCCATTTTTGGCTGGTAGGTCGGCTCCCAAGATGGATTGCTCCCATCTGAGGCAGTCAGAGTGCCCAACGTGACCGGGCGATGCACTCAAACAAAGACTCCAACGAAGCGATCGCGGATGACCGCAGTCCATCTATCTGGCGAGTTGAGTCATTCTTCTTTAATGGACAGCTCTGTCTCCGCACGTCTCCGCGAGAGTATTGGCATAACCGCGGGTCAGCAATGTTGACCGTGGCGTCTTTTAGCCGCGGACACACTTTGTTTGACTTAGATAACATGCTCCGAGCTGCGTGAGTGCACTGACGA
Source organism: Heligmosomoides polygyrus bakeri (assembly GCA_947359475.1). Lineage (NCBI taxonomy): Eukaryota > Metazoa > Nematoda > Chromadorea > Rhabditida > Heligmosomidae > Heligmosomoides > Heligmosomoides polygyrus. Next base: position 101,854,563 of record OX375869.1, read on the forward strand.
GGAGTTTTGGCAGAGCGAAGGCATGAGTTGAGGGTCTTCCTTCAGAAGATCTTGTCGTTAGAAGGATCAGTATGGGAGCCGAACACCTGAAGCTGAAGTTTCAGCCAGCTGTTGTCAACACCCTGGAGCGGCTCTTCACACGCTACCTGTTGGCGTGCAAGCTTCCAACTCAGTGGAAGACCAGAAGGACCATTTTGCTGAGCAAGAAGGCAGACGAGCGGAAGTAGATAAGAAGAGGAAGTACGCCCTGCTCCGCTCCACGATGAACTAGTGAGAGAAAGCATCTAAAGTCCTGAGCTTCGTCGGCATTCGAAAATCAGAGATGCTGTCGCACGGGTCAAGTTGTCGAAAATTAGGTGGGCCGACCAATGATGCGTTTTGCAGACACCTACTGGACGAAAGCGATCACAGACTGGATACGGCGGGATGTCTATAGCACACCAGTGATCAAATACACCAATGACTTACGGCAATCTAACGATGAAAATACTGCCGAAATCCCTGATAGCACGGCTTATCAGCAAGAAACAAAGAAGCATTTCACCATTTCGCTTGTTGATAAGCCGTGCTATCAGGGATTTCGGCAGTATTTTCATCGCTAGATTGCCGTAAGTCATTGGTGTATTTGACCACTGGTGTGCTATAAACATCCCGCCGTATCCAGACTGTGACCGCTTTCGTCCAGTAGGTGTTTGCAAAACGAATCATGTGGCCGGCTCACCTAATTTTCGACAACTTGACCCATGCGACAGCGTCTCCGATCTTCAAATCAAGACGAAGCTCGGGACTCCGGATACTTTCGCTCACTTGCGTGAATCGCGCCACTCTGAGCATCGGTAGAGTCGAATATTTGGTGGAGCCGAGTCGGACGCTCTTCGTCTTAGGAGTCTACTTCAGCTCGTCTGCTTTCTTGTTCAGCAAGGAGGTTGTTATGGTCTTCCATTGAGTTGGAACCTTGCACTATAACAGGTAGCGCCATCGCTTTGGTCGGGCTTTTTGGTGGAAGCACTGAACGAATCATGTGACGCTGTTGGGACTCCCTTAGTCAAGAGGTTAGATCAGTGCCCAATTTTGTTCGAAAGTGTCCAGTTTGATTCAAAAAATGCCCAATTTGATGTGAAGATGGTATAAACTGCTCAACTGGTAATCGTACTTACACCCTCTTCAGAGAAAGTTGCGTTTATTTCTTCAAACTTTCTCTTGAACCTCCCAGGAAATGCCCAGTCTAATTCGCAAGGTGTTCAGTTCGACTTTAAAAGTGTAAAAGTGCCGATTCGGACCAAGTGTTAATTTCTTACCTCATTAGAAGTCGTTAGTGCTGTCCAGGAGATCGCGAATCTCTTCAGATACCCCTGCTCCTTTATCCAGTAAATGCGCAGATGGGCAAGGAAACCAATTGGTGATTTAGGTTTTTCACACGTTCTGAACGGCATCTTACACACACTCACGGCGCGCCCTGTTCATAGTCTGCCGCGACGCGACCGCACACCGCTGCGGCGTCACCGCGTCGCTGCGGAGAAGACTCGCGTACGTGCGGACTTGGCTAGAAGACGTCTAGACGCTTTCAGACATGCGTTAACACGTCAGGCGCTGCGTTTCAACGTGTTCATCACCTGTGTCTTCAAGTCCGAGCGTCAAGTGACGTTCATTCGCTCGGCTCGTCGTCTTCAAGCAGGTCGGTTCGGGTTTTTTAAATGGACATCTACACTTTTGGTACTTAGAGAGGAAAGGGTTAGGATTGGAGTTAGGAATAAGCCCTCCGGCGCTATGGTAGTGCTAGGAGAGGTCACCTTATAGGTGTCACTAAAACGAAAAAAAGAACGAGACACACTGGTAATGAACAGAAGAAACAAACAATGCCATAGCGCTGTTCAGATGTGCTAGGACAAGATGTGCCCCGATCTGTCACCAGTGAAATGGCGAAGGCGTAGCTGGCGAAGCATCGTCTCTGCTCGACGGGAGAATGTCATATGCAGGTGCGTCTCTTCGTTTTTGGAAGTATAGTCTGCTCACGGCTGAGGGACTTTGTTCTTGAGCTCAGATTTTGAAAAAAAAAAGATATATTCCTGGGCTGAATATCACCGACGATCCCTGATGTCTTCTGTTCTGTGCCTTTTAGTGAGGAGCTGATCCGCAGCAGCGTTCCGGTGTCGACGAGGGTGCAGGAGATAGAGAAGCGAGAACATGTGCTGGCTCATGAGGATGTGACCTCCATAAAGGACATATTGCAGCGGCTGCTTGATATGGTAGGAAAAGTATTCTTCAAATCATACCCCCTTTCTTAACATATTTAAGCACTTGGACATCTATATTAGCGCATTGAAGTCAAAATGACGGCGCTAAGCGGGTTGGGGGGGGGGCACCCTCGTAGGCGTGGATTTCTTCAATGCACAGCTCACAGTAGATCAGCATGTTGCGCTCTCCTTGGCGTAGTCCACCCCAGTTCTAGGATTGTTGGAATATGGAACTTCAGTCGGAAAAACAATGAAAAAATCGTCGTCGTGCGGAATCTGAATCCGTTTTTCAATTGCTCTTCTGTGTACAACATCTACATGACGACAGATTCCCTCTCATAGCTGACTGTGTTCGGTTGCAATGCTTAGAGGTTCCGGAAAAAGTCTCCCAGAAAAATGAACAGCAAGTGATCAATATTTGATGCTTTCCTATTGGGGGGGGATCCGATATGTATGCTATGCTTCGCGAATCTACTGCAGGAGTATTGCTCACGTTCAGAATTCTTCCACCCGTCTAGGAGAGCGCCGAATACTGACTCTTTGTCATAGCGACATCGTTACTGCCTTCCTCAACATGGAAACAATGCTTCGCAATAAAGTCAGCCCTGTGAGGGTAGCAGTCATGTCAAGTAATGTTATACCTAAACGCAAGCTTGAGACGAACTTGGACATTCCGGACGTAGTCGATGAAATCCAAGATGTTCCCTTTACCAGCAATCAAACCTTCAATACAATCAACATAGAAAAATCGAAGAGATTGAAGCGAATACTAATGAAGAGCTACAAGCAACAGTTTTTGAGCTGCAACAGGTATGACCTTTCAAGGTCTATAATGAATCGAGCAGCATTCATGGTTTGCACGTTCAGGTGCGTCAGACGTTGCTTGAGATCGAAAGAAAGTATGGGTTTCTGCAAAGAAGGAACGAGAAGTTGGAAGCCGACTTAGCTGCTGTGACAAAGGAACTGGAGATGACCCGAAACAACCTGGCGATGTACAGAAGAAGCGGTGGCTCGCGAAGAAAGCCGTGGAAGCTGAATCAGGTGGGTGCGGATGGCAAGAGAGGGATTCAAACGATGCTGAGGGCTGTATTGTGAATCAAATTCCTTTCGAATTGGAAAATGTTGACTTCAATAGGGTCAGGCCTGCAATCCAATTGGATTTGGCTTGGCAAAAGTATTCAGTTTAGCGTTGAAATTATACACGATTGTCTGTTGAAGAAAAAGACTGTCCATATGCACCAGTGGTAGGGCTGTCTCAAGCTATATGTCTGCACGGCAAAAACGAAAACCATAGCAAAAATATCCACCCTTCAAGTAGTAGAGACGCATGTTTCTTTCTCGCAAAGTCCTTGAACCTACCGAGTTGGGGAAGCTGAAAGTTTACTATGGAATAGCACTGTCTCCCAACTCAATAAAAGTTCTTAGATGTATGTTTGGTTGCGATCAAAATTCTCGCGCCAGGCGGGACTCGAACCCGCACCTTCTGCTTTCCGGACAACGATGCTACACCTTACACCACCAGCGCTGTTTGACCGAACAGAACATTCACGATATCTTCCTAGAAGCAATCATCTATCAGCACTCACCCGTGATATCGCGATGAGCCGGTCGCTGCTATCAGCATGAAACCGGTTGAGCTGAAGACCTTTGTGGTTTTTACACTTTTGCTTAAGCCTGGAGCGGCTGTTGAAGAAGATAGAAGTTTTTAAATGGATGTTCGATCTTCTATAACAGCCGCTGCAGGCTTAAGCAAAGTGTAAAAACCATCTATACGAAGGTCTTCAGCTCAACCGGTTTCATGCTGATATCAGCGGGCTCATCCCGATATCAAGGTGGATGCTAATGGGTGATTGCTCCTAGGAAAATATCGTGGATATTCCGTTCAGTCAAACAGCGCTGGAGGTGTAAGACGTAGCATCGCTGCCCGGAAAGCAGCAGATGTGGGTTCGGGTCCTGTCTGGCGCAAGATTTTTGATCGCAACCAAACATCCACCTAAGAACTTCTATATTCTATAAAATTGAGCGAAAATTTAAAAATGTCCACGGCTCAGTTGTTTTCAAACATTGCGTATGCAGGAAAAAGCAAAAAAAAACAACAGCTTTGTACCTCACCGATCTCAGCTATTCGATTCAGTTATGTCTTGCAATAGTTTTACGTTTTTGCATATAAGCTGTTTGGAAGGGGTTGCCTTGTGAGACTGTGCGATTCCATAGCAAACTTTTAAAGGCCCCAACTCGATAAGTCCAAGGACTTTGCAAAAGAAATAGAACATACTTTTCTACTATGTGATTGGTAGATTCTCGCCGTCGTGTACATTTTCGTCGCTCAGACATACGTCATACATCGAGACCCTGCCCCGGTAAGAGCTACTCAATGCAGCTTTTCAGTCGTTTGACGACAGTGTCTTGTGCTGTGACGGCAACGGCGATAACAAGGAGGAGGTGAAGGAGCTAAAAGAGGAGGTCGCGGTGCTGAACAAAGAGCTGGAGAAGCGCGATGCCATCATTGAGGTGCGCCATTCATTCAATTCTCCACGCTTATCGACGAGCTCCTCATAATGCGCTTTTAGAATGAACGCACAGCGCACACGGCACAGTTGAAGGACTTCATAGCGGCCGTCAAGGCAGCGGAACGGAATCGCGAAGAGGCTCAGGCTAAAGTGTCGAGGTAACCTTTCAACACAACCGTGCTGAGAAAAGCGTCCGTCTATTTGATATATTCTGTAGAATCGCCCAGTGTCTATTGATATAGCGACGTCTACAGCGACATTTTCAGGATGTTCGATTTGAATCGCACGGTTGTGTTTACAGACGACGCAATATGGGAAGAGCTGATGTACAAATTCCAGCGAAGCACGCAACGAAACGCCCTTTTGGCATGGGCAGATGCACAGTGAGACTATGTCTTTTATGCAGAACTGCTCACGAAATAGCCCAAACATTTGTCCGTCTGTCCATTTATGCGTCGACGCACTAATAATGGCATGGGGGAGCTTCACAGCCTAACAACCGATTCAGCCGACCTGTCGATATCTGATGCGATGCGAACGCTGCTTCGGTCCGCCGAAGGTGAACAAATTTAATGGGGCAGTCGAAGTCGGTCGATATTATCAGTATCAGTTTGGTATTCGATGTTGAACATTTTCTCATTTCTGAAAAGAGTTTACGGTAGAGGACAAAATCGATGAACTGATCGACAGCAATCGATCGTTATCGATTTTTAGGTGAATTCCCAAACAACATGGAATCTAGCTGCTGAGTCGGATGACTGCTGGTCGAGGATCCTACTATACATAAAAGAGCTAATCCATCAACCTATCGGTCTGTCCGTCTGTCGGCGCAAAATTAATTGCGGCTGGAAAGCTGCCACCGCTCTGATGATTCTTCTTCTTCTCTACTACACAAGTTTAAGCGGCTGAGGAGAGGATTACGTGTATATGATGGCTACTAGATTCAACAACAAGTGGACATTCCTGCGATCAGCCAGTCCGTATTGATCGATATTATCGATTTTTTCAGAATTGAATGCTCGAGGTGAAAATCTCGCGAATGTGTTGACAAAACCCTCGTAACGAATTTAGTAGTCGTTGGCCGATCAATATCGATCGATGCTATTGATTTCGGGTTTCCAGCCAGCCGACTCCTAGTAGTCGGCGAGGCTGCTGGGTCAGCTAACTGCTGACCGCTGGTAGGGATTCCCACGCATTCTCTCTTTACTCTATTTGAAGCCATATTAGGCGGAAAGAATGACTTGAAAGGCTGAGAAATGGATCAATCAGATACCTGTTCATTGACGGAGGAGAGCAATAAGCTCCGTCAGCGTGGACACAAATCGAACTTGAGGTCTGACTGCCTATAGTGGACTTTTTTTGGAGAGAATAAAATGTTGATTTGTTCATTCCTCTTCTTCTTCTTCTCCTGAGCGTTTAGTCCCGCGCAGTCGCACGGTCCGCTGTTCTTGTGATCCGTCGCCATCTCATCCTGTCAAGGGCGTCGTCTGGCGCAGCGCCGATTTCGGCGAGATCTTTCTTAATGACGTCCTTCCACCTTTTCCTTGGGGCTCCTCTCGGACGTTTTCCGGGTGCCTCGAAATTTAGGGCCAACTTCGTGGGATGATCCTCTGGTTTTCCGAGGACGTGTCCGAAAAGATTGACTTGTTCATTGCCTTAACGAAAGGGGCATGTATGGGTATATAAGCGAAAGGACTTGGGGCATATAAGCGATTTTTTGCCAATAATACCGACCGGCGGAATCGCGCAGAGGCAGAGTGCGTGGCACATAAACTGAAATCACTCATAGAGTCCATCATTCAGCTTATTCTGATGGAATAGGTTGAGCCGGTCTTGAACGGCAAGACCGACCCTTTATGTGGTCAACATTTCAGTCTCACCGCCTACCCTTCCATTTCGGTGTCGAATTTCACGTCGGATTGGTGCGACGGGCGAGCGTTCTGCGCGTTGGTTCACCACTTTATGCCTGAACTGGTGGGTTTTCCTTGTAATTGGTCGTCATTTTCTGGCCCAGATATCTATGTACATCTTTCAGAAACTAATATTTGTCCTAAATATCCGTTGAAAAAAGGAACTATAGCAGCATAAGGCGAGATTTGTTCTTCAGTCATCGACCGGCGCGCAGATATGACAGCTGCCGTTATCGATTAGGCCTCGCAGGCGATCGATGTTGGCTTTTATTGAAATGCAGAAGAAGTGGAGCGGTGCAAAATTATCGATCCGCTTGGGAAGTTTTCGCCCTCAAGCTTTTCCCGCTCAAATTAGGGTACAACTCGGTCAAAAACGCAACGGAAGGCATAGTTTTCATCAGCTGATAGAGTGCCAGCTGCACATTCTACTTAGGAGCAAGAGCATCAACTTGACATTGCTTATAAGTACTTGGGCATTTTACCGGACGATGAAGACTATGCTTGCGTTTAAGACCTATTTGTACCATAATGTGACGGGGAATAGCTTAAGAGCGAAAAAATCACAATATCTATAATTTTGCACCGTTCCGTTTCTTTCAGTAGGAATGTCTTTCAGTAAGAATTCATGGTGTCCTGCACTGATCAAGTTTCCTGCCTAGGATTCTCATATAGAGGTTTTCGCTGGTGAGAAACACGGTGATGGCATTATTATGCCATGCAGGGGTTGCTAATGGATAAATCAGGGATCGACCTATTTTTCTGCACTGCCGTGTACTACGCTTAGTACGCTCACCAGTACCACGTTTTTCAGATTGATCGCTCAGCGCTGATGGACCGAGACCAATGCCCGCAGCTGGCAATCAACCTGGCATCGAAGCTGGGCATCCACATCGATCCGTCGGTGTTCACCGCCACCAAGCCCGACTTCAGAAAAGTCATGGAGGTGGTGTTCGAGCTGTACAAGAAGGTTGGACGCGAACAGCAGTGCTGAAGACACTTCAAGTGTCCACTGTCCAGGGTCGTTCGTTGTTGTTTTGACGTTCGAAATATACTGTGGTTGCAATACTTGCTGTAAGACGATTTGTACAACGTAAATAAAACATTAAGATACCTTGGAGGGTGCGAATAATCTGGTCGGAGGTGCCCTTGCGTGATAAATGTTTAATGAATAATGCTCATCATCGATTTCACCTTTAATTGGTGTTCATATCGATGAGTTCCTCCTTATGGGAGGAGCCTTTTCTGTTTTGTTTACTTCCTGTGTCGCAGAAGGCTGTCTAGAGCTCGCGCGATCTATATGGGAGCTCATCATTACATCCCGCCGCGCGTCGCGTGCACACTAAACGCTCCGTAATACACTCTGGATTCGGATTTTTTTGGGTCCGTCATTTTTTCTCGAACCCCGAGTAAATGGATTATGCTGACAATGATATTTTCGAAGGGCCCGGATTTTAGGACGACTAAGGGCCAGTTTATACCTCGACGCCGAGCGACGCGATCGATCAATTTGGCCACTATGGCACATGTCATACTTCGGCGACGCGTCGGCGACACTGTGTTGCGCGGGCTGCTACGCACTGCGTGGCAGGTCGCGTTACACTGTCGCCGACAACAGCGTCCCTGAAGTATAACATAGGCCTATAACTGGACCATGCCGTCGCGTCGCTCAGCGTCGGAAGTATAAACAGGCCTTAATACAAGAGTGAGTTTCACCGAACCGAATTTCCGGATGGTCCAGTTACCTGATTTTGATCACAAGTCCAACATCTCATCCGGATTCGGATATCAGATATAGCCGGATCGAGGAAAAATCACTTTTCTGAACCATATCGGAATTCTTTCTGAGAAATGAGGATATCTGATTCATCCAAAGACGCTGCCTCTTCAAAAAAATTTCGTTGAACGCATGATATATTCCTGAAAAATTACAGATCGATGTTAACAGAATCGGCTTCGAAACCAATATATACCGTTTTCATGTCAAATTGGGACTTTTCAAATTAAATTTGACATTTTTCACGTCAAATTGGACACTCGTCTAGGCAAATTTGATGCTTCTGAAATCGCACTGAGCGCCTTCCAAAACGAGAGTGCTTCTGACAGGTTCAACTATAGACTCTTAAAATGGTTTGACCAATTCCTTGCTCAAGAAAAACGTGGCATAAGTCTCTATTTGAAATTTTTTCGTTAAGCAGCCTGATCGAGTATAATAATTTTACCAAATTTCTATTATTTGAGGAAAATATTAAATTAAATTTAACTTTTGAAACGCTGCAAAGCAGCTTTTTAAATGAGTTAAAAGATGAGATCGCGCCATGCACTCAAGAAGGTCGTTGCGATTTGTATCGGATTGATAGACATGAAGCATAAAAGTGAGGATATGTGCTTTTTGCGATTGTTTTCATTGTATGTTTACAGGTGTGAAACTATATGATTAATCGCTGCGTCTTGGACGACGGCATGGCGCAATCTCTTTTTTTTGCGGTGAAAAATGGTTACCTTCCTGCTGTTTAGGCTTTCAAGCCTGAAGGCCTATTCATACTTCGCGACAGGGGCGACTCGTCGCCCGTGCAAAATATGCATATCGATTAAACCGAGCGCTCCGCCGAAAAGTGTTCATTCTCGAGCGCCTGTCGCCCCATTCGTTCTTGTCAGCCTTGTTGCTGCTGTCGCGAAGTATGAACAGGCCATGAACTAGTTCTTCCATAACAAAGCAATAAATCCCTCATATGTGGCTCCTTTGCATTAATCAAGATGTGGTTGAGGTGAAAACGTATCTCCATAGCCTCTCCTGCAATGTCTTCCGACGGACTGAAGATTTCTTGTCATCTCCAGTCCGGTCTTCAGAGGACACGAGGGGAAACGGAGGGCCCCAACCCTGTTGCTAGGGAAATGAGCCGTCGAACCCTTTTCTTCAGGACTTCAGGCGGCCTCTATAGAGTTCCGGCGCCCTCTGCCTTCTATTCTGTCCCACTCCCAGTAGAACAGCCTTAGGTCCTTCCAGTTATCCTCCCGAATGGTACTGAGAACCGAAGCGACCGAAAATTGCCGCGTCAGTTGTGGCGCACTGCCCGTAATTGCGGACTGGCACCAGCGCGGCGCGAGTTTTGAGTTTTTTGTGCGTTTGTCAATAACTCGAGCAATTATTTCGCTGCAGGTGCTAGCGACTCATCATTGCCGTTTTTGGTTTCAGATTTCGTCGCTGAATCCTGCGCTGAGAATGCGCGAATGCTTTGTGAAGTGTTGGTGCTCATTCCTAGCTAAAATAGCCCTTGTTCCAGGTGTTTTAAACGAGTTTCTAACAAATGTTATCAAGGCTGCCCACATCTTGCTGAAAACTGCCTAAGCCATGGAACGTAAGGTACTGTTGAGTGAGCGCCTTTTAAGAAAGTTTTCTCACAAGTTTATCCTTATTTGTCTCGCGAATTGTTATTGTTTTTCAGGCAAGTCAAATTCCTCGTCAAGTTCGTACTCATCCAGGTTGGCACCAGTTCTCATTGAATTTGCTTACTTCCTTGTGTCACGTTGAAGCCTATAATCGTGCTCAAACACCCCAAACATTGTTACATTCAAGACTATTTCGACTTCAAGCTCCTAAAGCCCGGCTAGGAAATTTCTAGGCGTTATCTTTTTCTTGATTCGATAAGGATATCTTTATCATTTGCCCTTTTATTATTGCAGTCACTTCTGTTGCCGTCATTGAAAAAATAGAACAGTTATTGAGCCTAAAGTGGTACGAAATCAGTTGAACACAGAAATGTACGACAAAAGTTGGCTTTGTAAAGTGTAACAAAATCGAATCTTTCCATGATTTGCATAGAGCGAAAAGTCCTTTCTTTCTCAAAAAGATTTAGAAGTTCATTTATTGAAGAAGTATCACAGACCCGATCGAAACATGGTCTACTCCGTTTATTCCGTTTGCTTTATTTTATTTTATTTCCGTTTAATTGGGCGAAATTTTTTAGTATTTCGAAGAATAGTATTGAGAAGCAGTACATTATATTTCTGTTATTGTTGTAAGTTTTGTTTAATCGATTAGAGCGCACCTATTAGTGGAATAAATGGCGCAAATAGAGTCGGGGGGGGGGGGGGGGTCACGCCTACTCAGTGGTTGTACGTCTTGCTAAGAAGGCACGTATATGGTATGTCCAGTTCCATCAGAAGTGGCCTACCTCAGTTCACTGTAGGGGTAGAACACACCACCGCTGCAAAAATTCCGATTTCAAAAAGCGCGTAGAGTTGTACTACAGAGTGACCCCGACCCTTTTGTACCCAATAAATGAATAAATTTTCGTTTTTAAACTAATTTGTAGTTAATTTCTCCATTGTCCTTTCTGTTTAAAAGTTTTTTGGCTGGACTTGCAGTTGAATGTTTCGGCAAAGAATGGAGAATGATGCAGGAAGTTCATTCCAACTTTTAAAACCACGAATCGAAAAAGATTTTTGAAAATTTTCTGGTTACGTTTTTTTGCATTTGACACAGGCCACAATTTTTTCACTAATACAAATTCATTCATTCAGCCGAAACGAACGCAACATTACAAAAATTTAAGCACAACTTTGCACAAATAACTATTTTCCAAGAGATTGAGATTGATTTGCTTGCATTGTACTAAATCGCTTGAAGTAGGAGCTTTATTTCTATCTATTTATTCTGTATCCCTCGTTATTCACTGAAATATAGATTTGTGACCGAGACCAGAGAGAATGAAAGGCTATAAGCGGTTTTTCACTTGTAATAGGACATACATTTTGAGAAAACTGTGAATAATTGATTTATACAGTTTTGGTGCAAGTAAACATATGCTCCCTCCGCGGCAGGAGAATGTATCGCGTTTTTCTGTTTGAAAGCACTGTTTGTCTACTTTATTGTCCGAGTTCCTCAGAATATTCAAAGAAGTTTGCTCAGAAACATGACTGAGTTTTTCAAAAAATCTGCTTTCGTTCAGATCGTTCTCGTTCGCCGCATCGTGAGCTCCATCAATGGGAGAAAGGTGCTAAGCCTAAGTCCGTCCTCTACCCAGCTGATATTCAGTTTCACCGTCAGAAGTGAGTTTTTCAGCGTTCTCACATTAACTAGCACTTCGGTCGGCCGTTTTCGGGGGTATTAGTGTGTGCGGCCTTACAGTAAAGACTCGCTCGTACAGTAACTGTAACTAACTTTCGTTTCAGTACTAGGAAATCGCTCAGCACTCGCCGTTCTCCGTCAAGTCACTCTGCGTCGCCGTCGAGTAAGTTCACCCTGCTGTTTACTTTGCCTTCTGTTTTGTGTGCATCCAGCTGTGGAGCGAGATGGTACTCTGCAACCGCTGGCATTTTTTTTCGCTGCAGAAATTAATTTGGGTTTATTGTATGTTTTTGAACTTACGTTTTGCAACACCTTAGCTTTGTTTGTGCCTCGGATAATTTTGAGCACCTGTTGAAACCTTTTCTGATTTCGTAGCAAGGGCCGCTTCGCCTCCTGTTCTGCTTTTATTTTTGTTCTCATTTTAGGCCAAAAATGAGTCCTAACAGTTATCACGGTACGCCTCGAGCCCCTACTGGTCCTATAATGAAACCCGTATGCTGTTTAGTAGCTCCTTCAGCGGAGCTTTCGTCTTGAGCCCAAGGGGATACTTTGAAGAATTTCTTTTTTAGATCTACCAATTTGTTGTTGTAATTCCCCCTGAGACGGAGCGTGATGATGGCATGTCGCTGCCGCTCTCGGTTTTTCGAATTGCTGGTGGTTTTCGGCTTTCATCAAACTCAGTAAATAAATTATCTCCATTAAAATCCACGATTACTTCCCGTATTGCGGGCAGCCTTTCCATCCCTTTCCACCGGAATTCCGGAGGCTGTGTTGGTGTTGGTCCTTTAACTCTCCATCTCTACCGCTTCAGCGCACTAAATAAGTGGTAGTCAAAAGGATCCATTGCTGCAGAGTACGATGGGTGGTGTTGAACTTCCGTATCTATCCTAGTCGGTAGGGGGTAAGTCCTAATTGCGCACGACACCCAATGCCGCATAACCACATTCACTGATTTTAATTGATAGTCTCGCCTCATGGTACAACATTTAAAGCTCTTGTAGAAACTTATGAGAGGAATTGAGGCAAGAATCATGATGTGCTCCTCCCATTAGGATAAATCCGAACACTCCAACCTTATTCCTGAGTTTTCTCGCGACTCACCTTCATGACATGAGCATCCGCGATGTCATACAGGGGTAGACATCTCCCGTTCTGGGTGATTTTTGCTCATGGCATTGGTCATGGTCTATATCTGGGTGGAGTAGAACGAGCTGTTACGGCAATGCTGTCATTTAGCAATCCCAGTGAATTATTTGAGCCTTTTGACTCCCGCCAGCAATGCAGAGGCAACTCTTTTTCGTGTGTTCCAGCTTTTCAGCCGGTACTTCGCATGGCAGTCATCGGCGAGTGTGGTTCACGCAGATAACAGAGCTTCCTTCGCCAGTAGCAGTATGCTTGAGAGAGTTCCTCCTGTGCGGAAAAAAGGGAGCCGTGACTCGGCAACACCGATCCGACGTGCCTTGTCCGAGTCTAGCAGCTCGCGTGGTAGCGAAGACGACAGAACTTTGGGGTACCTAGCGGTCTCAAGCTATCTCATGAGTATATTTTGAGCACATAAAAGTGTCAGCTCCAAGATTTTGACTTGGGCTCGGCAGTAAGTCTTCCAGAAGATTGTCTTCTACCACAGCGAAGCGGCGCGCCAAGAGCGACGTCGACCTTCGAAAAAGACATCTCTGATCTCAGAGCGCTGATACCAGAGGGCCATTATGGAGAAGTGAACAACATCCTTGAAAAGATAAAACCATGCTCTTACTGGTCTACTAACAGAAGCAATTGCAATCAACAAGATTGGCGGATCTATGTGCCTCTGACGACGAAGAATTAGTCAAAACGTAAAGCCGGAATAAAGATCCACCTAAAAACCCCGTTGTTTTTTTAGATTTTTCATTATTGACAATAATAAAGCACTGAGTTCTCCATCGGCTAGACTCCGCATGTCACTGTATTAGTCAAATACGGTTTTGTCCCCACAACATAGGAACAGAAAACGTAGAAAAGTAGAAAGCGTGTTGTATTCCACAGAGGGTATGATTAATCCTTAATCCTTCAGACCTAGAAAGCGAAACTTTGGGCGAATAAATGCTAAAATATATAAAGGACGGCATTAATCAAGGCTTTTTTGGATGCGCGTTCTTCTGCATGGTGTCGTGTAATCAATTTGAATGCGTCTTTGACCGACATAGTGACTTGCGGTGGAGAGCCGATGAACAAAATCAGTGCGTAATCCTTCCCAGACAAGTCTGGTGCATTTCGCCGACCTCGAAGGGATGGAATTTTGGTTAGCATGGCGGGAAATCCGAACCAGGAACCTGGGTTCGGGTGCAAGCGACAGACGGGACCTAATCCGTCTGCGCTACCACGCCCCGAATGCTGTTGAAATGCGGTTTTGCTCGTGCGATCTTGAGATTATTTAAGAAGTTTTCGTTTTCTGTTGTTTCCACAGCCCAAAATTAGCTTGCGCAGCAGCGAAGTACTGTTTCCTTTGCGTGTGCGCATCCCTTCCATTTCCATCTCACGCTCAGCTTCACGTCATCGTTAATATTTGTTTTTTGCACTCTTTCTATTTCATTTATTATTATCGCATGGATTTTTGCCTTGCGTTTGCATCACTTCTTGATGGCAGAGCCTTCCATCACGCCTCTTACACTTGGTTAAGCTCATTTCTGCTGGCTTTCATCGCTAGCTATTTACAACCTAAAATTAGTAACAATAGCCGCACGGATTAAATGGTTGGTCAGGAGGCACTCAATTTGGTGTGTAAATTCATTGAAAGCATTCGAATTCAGAACAACGAGTCGTGAAATCCACCACGACGTCGCCATTGAAAGATCAGTCGCAGATTCCCCGCACTCGAACCAGCTCCCATTCACGACTAGGAGATCCTGATCGAGTCGTCCGCAACACGATTACTCGCATGCAGAAATGGAACGATGGTGAGTGTAGCCTTCATGGATGCCGTCTTCGCATCATGTTTGAGTGGATGGGTAGTTTTTTCTTCAGCCTACAGTCCGCCGAAGTTTATGGCTGGTCTGATGCCGAAAGGCGGTGAAATGGAGACTTCCAAGGTGAGCTCCACCACTCCGAAGCGTCGCGATAGAGAGGCGTGGACGGTCACCTACCACTCGAGGGAGCCACTTCCCTTCGATCAGGTTTGTTTTCGGAATCCGTCCTCGTTTCCCCACTGTAAGTGCTTTGTTTCGAATATGTTTTTGTTAAGGAAACCGAGGATATCGGTAGGGGTGACAATATCGAGAAGTCGCATCATTCCAAGGAGAACATCAGGATGATAGAGAGACCGAGCCGCAGGTCGCACGCTTCACCGACCGTGGAGAAGTGGAGAAGGGAGAGCCATGTTGGTTGCGTTTTGCAGTCGGTTTACCTCGGTTTAGTGTTTTCTCCTCCTATTACATTTATATCTGGCATATTTAGGATTTTCTAAAACAACATGCTCCTCCCTCACCGACAGTTGATGTGCCCAGTCGGGAAAGGGTGGTCGAGACAGATGCTGACGGATACGCCATCCCGTTGGTTGAGAGAAACAGTGCATCACTAACGCCTTCCGGCAATGGTAGATCCTCTTCGTGGTCTTCTCCTTTCGACCACTTGTGATCTCAACATATTCTGATGATGTTGTAGACCAAGCGCATGCGTCAACACCGAGTGAGCAAGCCAGTCCGAATGAGGTGTTCTTCACGCCGATGACTCATCCTCGTCCATCGCAGCGAGAGCGGTAATTTTATCAGAGAATAAGGTGTTTCAGCCGATGTATGCCATCTTCACGTTAATTTGCATACTTATCTTACCAATTTGTCTTGAAAAGTATCCGATTTGATTTCTAAGGCACCTGATTGATGAAAAAGTGTCGATTCGCTTTGGAAATGGTATACGCGATTTTCTCTTTTTCTTCTTTTCTCTTTTCTCCTTGAAAAAAAATCAGTTCCCATTGAAAACAATTTTTAACTGTGAACGGGTTTTTGACGACGACGAATAACATGTTTCAGCTCCTATGGTTCTTTAAGAAGTTCAACATTAATTTTAATTTAAAAAAGTAGCGAAACTTTTTTTGAAATCGAAAATTGCCATGAAAATTTGTTTGCCTGAAAGTGGATACAACTGTTTTTTAAATAAAATTTTTACTGTCACCTGTAAAAGGGTTTTGAGCTCATTTTGAAGCGAAGAAAATAATGATTTTCAGTGGCTCGTCGCCATTTTCATTTGATTGCTAGCAAACGCTCTGTTTCTCAGACGATGCAACGATAACAGTTGCAGAAATCAAGCATATTTCGTCCGCACAGCTTCTAATAGCCGCATTACACTGCGCTAACTCGTCACTGTATCTACTTGGATTTATTTTTTATTCTGCACATGAATAACCACGCAAGAGCAAAACAAACTAAAAGAACATAAGTCAAAGGCATTGTAAACAGGAAAAAACAAAACTTGTAAGAAAATCAACCTATTAAATGATGGATTGATGGTGTGGTCCGGTTTACCCTGTAAAATGCTGCAAATATGCTTGTTTTCGGTAAAAAATTTTTTTTGTACCGCTGGCTAGTGCATAACTGCGTGGAAGAAGCGTTTCTATCAATCAAATGGAAACGGCCACGCTATGGATGAGTGCGCGGCGCGACCTGTTCAACAAAATCTCGAAAATTGATGTTCTTGTGCACTTCAAAAAAAAAAACTCGGTCTTTTTGTAGTTAAAAAACGAAAATTTTGCAAAACTTCTAACGCTGTATTCACTTTTTTGGAAAGGTGGATCACAGATTTTCGAAGAAAGTCATGGTAAATTTCCAAATCCAGATCTGTTTTGACCTTAGTAGTGAAGGTCAGCTTAGTTTGGAAGGTGTTCGTTTTAGTTTTGAAGATGTTCAGCGTGGTTTCAACAGAAGCGTCCGTTTTTGACGTTAAAATGGTATGAAAGGAACAGCTATTCGTTAGTCAAACCCATATTGAAATGATCCACGCATTCTACTTCTACGGAGTGTCGTGGAGGCAGTTGGATGCGTATTTGGCATACACAATGATTTGCCATGTTCTTGATTGCGCCACGCACTTGTCTGAATTCTTGCATTTCACACTCAATTGATTGCGTTCTTCTTGAACGCTTGTCATAATCTCGACCACCGATTGATTTGTGCCTCTTTTAAAGTTTAAAACTTAAAAACACACCACTACAGTTTGGAGTTTGGAGAATGTAGGGTATTCTATAGAAATTCAAGTGTTGTTTGATAGGTTCTAACATTGCTACTAATGAAGTTTATGAAGATGTTTGAAACCCATGGATAACGAAAATCGTGTGGTGTGCAAATGGTCAAGATTGCACCATGCAGCCATCTGAAATCTAAGGTTTCAGACGAATGCATGGCGCAATCCCTACCGCTCATATGTTATAAAATTTCTGTTTTCGCACACTTTCATATGAGCTCTTAACTTCTCCAGTACATTTGACAGCAATTTATACCTTTCAAACAGTGCTGGCGTTATTGGGGACATCGAGAATGAGCAGAAGTAGTGGCATGTTGACTGTTTGCGCAACAATCAACGAAGTCATGTTCCCGTATTTTTTTCGCTTCATTTAGCAGTGATTGATATGTCTGTTTGATACCCTTTCTAAAAAATGTCGGTGTAGCTACCATTTATAAAATAAGTTTTTCGTGGGCATCGCTGTTGTAGAACGTGTGAAGCTAAATTCCTTCAGAGATGTTCCTCGGTACGCGACTCCTTCATCCGTTCCACACCTCGCCGCTACACCTACTCGACCGCAGTTTTCACTGATCAACGGTGACTTGTTTGAGCCACCGTGCTTCAGTCGCTGCCAATAAATACTGACTTTTTAAAGAGAGACTGTCGGCAGCGCATTCACCTTTCGAACGAGACGCGTCGATCAAAGAAAGGACTGAAGCGCGGTTGGCGGCCTGCGATGATCTCTCTAACAAGTTGGACAATGAAATTCAGCAGATTCGCGAATCTTTGAGGTAAGCATGGGATTTAGTGTTCAATTTGAACTTGCAAATTAGTTTCTTGATTGATTTTCTGGGCGTTTTGTTAGCCAGGGCGTCTTTAAAAAATGTAGGGACTCTTCAAAAGGTGCATAATACTGGGTCTGGTGATCCTACATATCAAAGAAGTCTAATTGTAAGGCTTACATGAAAGTGAAGAAAAAGCGGGCCAGGATGGCGACGCCAATGCACAATCCTGGCCATTCACATGTCAGGGAATTTTTACTACTATTCTTATCTTCTAGTACTACGGCACTTCCGCAATTCGTTTTCATACGAGATGTGTTGTGTAGAAAAAGTGCTATATAATAGAAACTTAGATCGAAGAGCTCGTTTTTGCTTGGATTGGTGTATTTAAAGTCACCTTGAGGTTTCTATAAGCTGCAGGCAGTTTGAACAATTTGACGGTGGCGATGTCCGTTCCTCCACGTGGTGCCACTGGAAACTGCTCGCTCTGCGAGCTAAGCTAAGCACGGACACTCGAATGCAGGCGACAGGCCCTTGTGACAGGCCGGCCTACGAAGACCCGTGTCACATCACATGGTGTATGACAAGTCATGTTTTTCGAGATAGTGCTACGGCGTCCGCGGGAGCCGACGCGCACTCGCAGAGCCCGGCGAGTGTGGAAAGTATGCGAGGGTCCCTGATGCGAGGACGGCATCGGGGGGCAACTGAGCTAGTCCGAAAGTCCCGTAACGTAAGCAGGACCCGCGTGGCAACGCTGAATGTGGGTACGTTGACGGGCCGCTCGTGCGAGTTGGTTGAAGCACTGGAGCGTAGAAGAGTTGATTTCTGTGCGGTGCAGGAGACGAGGTGGTCCTGCCGCAAGTCAAGGGACATAGGACGAGGCTTCAAGGCCGTTCTATGTGGAAGTCCCAGGACCACCAGTGGAGTTGGAGTCATCGTCTCCGAACGATTTCGTGACTCGATTGTAAGCGTCGAACGCTTTGACGATCGATTGATGAAGATCGTTGTTGCCGCTAAGGAGCGACTCTATCACTTTTTCTCTGCGTATGCTCCGCAGACTGGCTGCTCCGATCAAGCCAAGGATGAGTTTTGGAGCCTGCTTGATGAGAAGACAGCAGAGGTGCCGTTGAAAGATGTCATCATAGTCGCTGGTGACCTTAATGGGCACGTCGGCGCGACGAAAGACGGGTGCAGCTGTCATGGTGGATTCGGTTACGGGTCGCGTAACGCCGATGGTGAGCGTATCCTTGAATATGCGGAATCGCATAACCTCACCATAGTAAACACCGTATTTCGTAAACGCGACTCCCACCTCATCTCATACTATAGTGGGAGCTCCAAGTCTCAGATAGATTTCGTCCTTGTGAAGGATCGCGACCGAAGTCTTGTCACAGATGCGAAGGTCGTGCCGTATGAGACGGTCGCCCCACAGCACCGACCGCTGATCTGCACCCTAAAGATTGCCCCTCCAAGGCAGAAGCAGGTCGAGCGATGCGGTGCACCGAGAATCAAGTGGTGGCGAATGAGAGAGAAGGAAGCAGCTGTGATTTCTCGCGTGCGGTTACCGACAGTCACAACTGTCGACGAAACTTGGAAGAAGGCTGCCGACGCGATACGTGAAGCTGCAAGGTTGGAGCTCGGCATCACGGTGCCTGGACGACGCAAGGTCGAAAAGCAGGCGTGGCTGTGGACAGATGATGTGAAAGCAAAAGTTCGAGAGAAGAAGTCGCTCTATCACGTGTTTCTTAGCGACAAGACAGCCGATAACTGGCGGAAGTACCAAGAAGCGAGGAAAGCTGCAAAGAAGGCCGTGGCTGTTGCAAAAGCCACTCATTATGAAGATGTCAACGAGAAGCTCGAGTCACGCGATGGTGAGCGGTATTTATACCGACTTGCTAAGAGCCGCCATCGCCAAACCGAGGATATTGAGAAGTTTTTTGCCATCAATGATGAGAGCGGCCATCTTCTGACAGACCGCAAAAAGGCGCTGAAGCGATGGCGTGATTACTTCGAGGAAGTTTCCACTATGGAATTTCCTCACCCGGCCATCCCTTCTGTTTCTTCTGTTCACGGTCCCGTACACAAAATCACCGTGGAGGAGACAGAAGCGGCTCTGAGGAAGATGAGGCCAGGCAAAGCGACTGGGCCCGACGACGTGGCAGCTGATCTGTGGAAGTCAAAGCTGTGGTACCCTGCTGAGTGGTTGGCGAAGTTCTTTAACCAGGTTGTGGCGGAGAAGAAGGTGCCTGAGTGTTGGCGCCAAAGCACGACGATTCCGATTTGGAAGAAGAAGGGCAGTCCTGCAGACTGCTCCAATTACCGTCCGATTCGCTTGCTCTCGCACAGCATGAAGATCTTTGAGCGAATTGTCGATGGTCGAATTCGTGACATCGTCCAGCTTTCCAGCAATCAGTGCGGTTTCGTAGCTGGCTGTGGCACCATTGATGCCATACATGCCGCCCGCCTCTTGTTAGAGAAGCATCGCGAGAAACAGAAGCCAGTGCATATCGCCTTCCTCGACTTGGAGAAGGCCTTTGACCGCGTACCGCGTGAAGTGATATGGTACGCCCTGCGACGACATGGAGTTCCTGAAGAGCTCATAGAGTTGGTGCGAATCCTCTACTCTTGCCCAAAGAGTAGAGTTCAAGCTGCAGCCGGAACCTCGATGGAGTTCCCCATCTCTGTCGGGGTACACCAGGGTTCTGCGCTTTCCCCACTCCTTTTTGTTGTCGTGATGGATGCCATTACACGAGATCTTCAGAAGCCGGTCCCCTGGACACTGCTTTATGCTGATGACGTAATGCTCGCTAGCGAAAATAAAGGTGAACTCGAGCGAGAGGTGCAAGCTTGGTGTGATCGCTTGGAGTGTTTTGGACTCAGATTGAACGTGAAGAAGACCGAGTATCTAACGACTGACGTTAATGAGTCCAGCTCCATCAAGGTTAACGGCATCGAGCTCCCACGCACTTCGGTTTTTAAGTACCTGGGATCAGCAGTAGCATCCGATGGCAATCTGATGATTGAAGTGAACTCACGCGTGAGTGCAGCTTGGTCCAAGTGGCGCTCGTTGACTGGCGTGCTCTGCGATAGGAAGATGCCAGAGCGCTTGAAGTCAAAAATATATAGAACTGTCGTCCGGCCGGTAGCGATGTACGGTGCTGAGTGTTGGCCTGCGACCAAGGAGGTTGAAACGCGCCTCAGCGTCATGGAGACGAAGATGCTGCGCTGGACGGCTGGAGTCACGCGCCTGGACCGCATCCGAAACGATGTCATTCGGCAGAACTTCGGTGTCGCGCCGATAGCGGACAAGATGCGCGAAGCTCGCTTACGATGGTACGGCCACGTTCTGCGCGGAGAAGAAGACAGCGTCAGCAAGATAGGCCTTAAGTTCGAGGTGGTAGGAAAGCGGCCTAGAGGGCGTCCGAAGCAGCGCTGGTCTGACACGTTACATATGGACTTGAAGGTTGCTGGTGTCCACCCTGATCTAGCGCTGGATCGGGAGAGGTGGCGTCATGACACCAGAATAGCGGACCCCGCTACGAAGCGGGACAGACGCTGAAGAAGAAGAAGAAGAAGAAGTTTGAACAATTTGACAATTTTTTTCTCGTCGTTCTTAGGTTGAAAAGGTCGTTCTTTGGCTTGTGGTTGATATTGCTTTCAAAAGGTTACTCAACGTTTCCAGCCAACCGATACGTTTGGGATTGCCGGCGCTGGATAACTCATCGACGCCGGCATTCTCCGATCATCGCCAGACCATCGACAACAGCCAGCTGGGCAGTTTGAGAGTGAGGAAAGACGGTGAGGTTAACGGCTCTTTCTCCAGTGTTTGCTCATGGTATCTCCCGTCTGGGCTCGAATAATCGATCAGGAGTGGCTTTCTGGTTTTACACACTTCGCTTTCGTTGACATTTCTTTTAAATATCCTTCCGGGACTCATTTCGTTACCAAAACCCTTTCCGGGTGCGTTGTTTCTGCCCAGGAGACGGTTCGGATTGATTCCACATTTTCGCCACTTCTATCAAGTGCCAAGTTCAGAGTCGCCGCGTCGCTCGTTGCCACAAAGAGGTCAGTTCAGTAGCGCAGATGGGCAACTACGAGCGCCACCGAACTCGGTGATCGATAACATTGACCGTTTGGCGGCAGACTTCGACACCTCAGGGACTCGTGATGAGGGGGCAGATCAAAAGGTAGACTTCTAATGCTACCAGGAACCCTGACTTCGATCTAAGCAATATTTTCAGAATAAGAACGTTAACCCGAAACAAACCGTCGAGATTTCAATGCCGAAGGCACTGGGAGCAAGGTGAATTATAGAGGAGTTTGCTCTCGGACGGTTTTGGGCTTTTTAAGTGGCCTGGCTCCTTTTTCAGCATGGCAGCTGAGATAGCGTATGCTGAGCGAGTTGAGCATACCCGCGTACATGTGACAGCAACGCGGCATCTTGCTAGGAAGGTTGAGAAGATGAGCGACGCTCAGGTAGCTTTTTATGTTTTAGATGGCGAAGATGATACCATTGCCGTTATCCTAATGTGTTTCCATGCTATCTTTCTGGTCGTCTCTCCTAGCAGTAAAGGAAGTCAGGCGTATGCTTTAACGAAAAAAAGGACACCACTGAAAGAATCGCTATATTGAAATAGTAAAAAATTAGGTTCAATTTTTGCAAGGCCCTTGAACCTACCGAGCTAGGAGCTCCCATAGTTTACTACTGAATCGCACAGTCGCACAAGGCAATGCTTTCCAAACACCGAATATTTAAAAAAGCAGAAACGCTGCTTCATAGACACGAGGTCAGGTGTTCGATTCCTTGCAGTATTCTTGTTTTTTTTTTCTGCATGTTCGTTGTTTTGAAGGTGTTACCTTGCGTGACTGTGCGATTCCATAGTAAACTATCGAGCCCCCTAGCTCGGTAGATTCAAGGACCTTGCAAAAATGGAAGCTAATTTTCTACTATTTGATTGTGGAGATTCTTTTAGTGGTGTCCATTTTCGCCGCTCAGATATACGCCTTAAAACCTTTGTTGGTTAGAAGCAAAGTCTTTTCTCAACAGAAGAGGAACTAAGGACCTTGTCTTGTAAAGGCAACGTCGATATTCCTACCAATCTTCGGCGTTTCCCTGAGAACGCTTCCAAAAGACCTCAAGAAACAGACGTTTTCTTCACGTTTCTCATTGACATGACCATTCTTCTTGTTGATGTAGACCTTTTCTTGTTGTGAAAACCAGAAGTGGCATCACCATAACACCGCAAAAGTCGCAGTCATGTCGAGCAGCGCAGCCTTCAGAATGTGTCATTGTTTTTCTGGTGAATTGGACATGTTTCTGTCAAACAGCGGTTGGACGGTGTGGAGAAAAGCGAAGTGGATCGCGATCTTTTCGGTTTTCTCTCTGGTTTCTGGTATCTGCGGTAGGTTCCTTTGGGGTTAGGTAGATGAGCTCTGTTCTGACCGTTTTCGGTTTCGTCTCATGATCAGAGTAAGCCATGACGAAAATACGACG
>OX375869.1:101877947-102135000 GCA_947359475.1 Heligmosomoides polygyrus bakeri
TTTCCTAAAAAATGAAGGTACTATTTGAAAGGTTCTATCGTTGCTGATAGTAAGGCATTTGAAGATGTTTGAGACTCACACGAAAGCGCAGGGTAACTAGATTTCTGTGGATTGTAGACAGTCAAGATTGTGCCATCTCCTGCCTAAAACCTTTCATTTCAGACTCGATTGGTTGTACATGGGCTGAATGCTTCTTACTACTTGGCCAGGTTAACCTGTGCTGTGCTTCTTTTAACGTTCCTCGTCTTCCAGTAGTTGTAGTTATGCCGATTAACCTCTCCGTTCAGCTTGAATGTTGCTTCACCAGTCCACAGAATCCGTCTTGTAAAATGGAGCCTGCTCACATTTAAACCGCGCAATCAATAAACTCGCATGTCACGTGTCTTTCACATGATTGTCAAGTTCTAAACATTAAAAGAAGCACAGCACAGGTTAATCAGGCCAAGTAGTTACAAGATTATAACAGCCTGATCATGCACAATCAATCGACTCTGAAATGTAGGATTTCAGGTGAGGGCATGGCGCAATCTTGACCGTTTGCACGTCAAAGAAATACCGTTACCCTGTCCTTTCATATGAGTCTCAAACATCTTCAAAAGATTCACTGGCAGCAACGTTACAACTTTTCAAATAGTACCTGCATTTTTGGAGACCGTGCCCTTTTCGCAAGCAGTAGCGTGCTTTTAAGATTTAAAGCTTAGAAAAAGCACAAATCAATCAAAGCGGCCACTTTGTGAAGAAATTATAACATGTATTCACGTGAAAACAACCAATCGAGTGTAAAATGGAAAATTTCAGACGAGTACATATCGCATTCCGTGTCGCTCATATGCCAGAAAATTCCTATTTTCTTCAGCTTCTATGTGAACCCTTAACTTCTTCAGTGCGTTCACCGTGGGAAAAGTTAGCACGTTTCAAACAGTGCATACATTTTTTGAGACCACCCTGTATGTCGGTATTATAAAAAAAATATTTAAAAAACACCTGCGTGTATTATAAATGAGCGAAAAAAGTTTTTTGTAGTAGAGAATGTAAGGGTTTACTACAGGAATTTTTCAATAGTGACACCGCACCAGGTATCTGAAGAATAAAATGAATCCCATAATGATAACATGTTTCGTAGTACCCGTTCTGATATCGTATGATACGGTGGTATGGAGTACGGTGTAGATAGTTTGTATGGAAGGGCGATGGAGGCCGGTTGTTGGACGCAACTGGTTAATATTTGTAAGTTAAATGGTTTTTAACAGTAATTATTCGCATACAATTATTTTAAATTTAGTCCACTTTCGAATTCAAATTGAAAATTGAAAAAAAAATCGATCACTGTAGAGTCAAGTTGGCGCTAAACGTCTCGTGTGGGGGGGGGTCAACTGAAAGGTGACC
This sequence comes from Heligmosomoides polygyrus bakeri, assembly GCA_947359475.1. Classification (NCBI taxonomy): domain Eukaryota; kingdom Metazoa; phylum Nematoda; class Chromadorea; order Rhabditida; family Heligmosomidae; genus Heligmosomoides; species Heligmosomoides polygyrus. Next base: position 101,879,334 of record OX375869.1, read on the forward strand.
TATGCGCGTTGTATGTCGCACGAAATCATCAAAAGTTTTGCACAATACTGGTGGGTTCTACCCCAGTGGTGAACTGAGCGAGACCATTTCTGATGCATGCATGTATACAACGGCGTGCACTGCACTCGTAACCGCATATATCTCTTCTGCTGCCTTTGGTTAGCTACTACAGAGCCCTCTGGTTCATTCAATGAGAGAAATGCTTATTTCGAGAGGGAACCCCCTCTCGAAATAAGTAGTTCTCTTAGGGTCCCTTTACGACAAGAAGACAACGGCGACGGCGCGCGTTTCTGAGCGTCCGGATTCAGAAGACGTGTCACCGACGTCTGCCGTGAGCGTGGGAGGACCAGGGAGAAGGCGATAGGGGTCCTCAAGTCAGGACCAGGGGAGTGACCAGGAAGAGGGACCTGTAGCCGTATTCATGAACGTTCCCGGGATCTTCCCGGCTTCCCACGGAAGGCGATCGAGGCGAGAGAGCGAGGCAGAAGAGAGATGCGAGAGATGATATCGCTTATCTCCCGCTCACGCCGCTTCATGAATACGGCCTCTAGGGGGGCTGGCTCAGGACGGGGGACGAATGAGACCAGTAAGGGTGTTCCATTGGCGGGGGGCAACAAAGTGTGCCAGGGGTAGGACCTGGAAGAAGGGGCAATAAGAGACCGGTAAGGAGGGGCCAGTGAGACGTGTCATGTGTCACGTCGTGCAACGGGCGTCTGGACTCGGAAGACGTATAAACGATGTCCTGTAACGAGCGCCGTTGGCCTGAGAACGGCTGCGAAGCACAGTCTAAGGTTCGAAAACGCTGAGCAGCACAAACCGGTGACGGTGCGAGCCAATGGGATACCGTTGACGAAAGTGCGAAAAAATCAAGGGTCGCGCGAAGCGTGCAAGTGCGGAGCACTCATGTATATTTTTTTGATAAAAATCTGTGAAAATATTACTCGAAGTAAACCGATCTATCCTAGTCGAGAGGGGGCAACCCAAAAGTTGCAGCTGCGGGCTTGCTTCCGTGCCGCACTATTGGCTGCCCTGAGAATGTGTTGAAGGCTCCACATCATGGGACCGCTGAAGCTCGCGAGAAAATTCAGTAGGTGGAATGATTAGACGAAACATAGTCTGTCCCCTCCAACTAGGATAGATCCAGTAAAATAAAAAGTAAAATTATAACATTCGCTCATTTCTTTGATGAGGAAGCAAACAAGGTTTGTCTGAAAGAAGATGACGAAGCGAACCATAAAAGCTCTTGTTCTGCTTCTTCATATTATTCAAGTTCGTTTGTTGCCATCTAAGCTATTCTTCGTCGCTCATTTATGGTGATCACGTTCAGCGTGATGCGAATGACGACCTGGACAAGATTCTCAACTCGATCTCTCTTCGTGACGCGTCGCTCCGTTCGTTCGAGGAGGAGGAGAAGAAATGCGCTCTCGACGGCAGGTAATAACGAAACAGATGTTGAGCCAGAGCATGTGAAGTAACTGGAATTTCTTGTCGTTGGACCCTTACTCTATTGGTAGGGACGTTTTGTTTAGTGACCATAATCCGCGCTGAATTCCTTCAAGTAGATTTTCTCCTTAACCCGTTATCAAACTAAGTTTTCTCTTATGCAGTAGGATAGGATCTGAAGGCAAGCGCTTGGTGACGAATAGAACGGCCAAGCTGATCCCAGCTGAGTTGTTAGCATTTTCTTACCAAATACTATTTTCCTATGCTGGCTGAATAATCGGGTCTTCAGCTTCTAGAGGTTTCTTTTCCGCGCATATCGTATCCATAGCTGGGCGACAGCAGTAGAGGCCTTGTGGTTTTTCGGTGCTCTGATGGTCTGGGAAGGCCTGACTGTCATTTTATTTTTTTGTTCAAGGCCCTGTTTATACTTCGACGCCGAGCGACGAGACGCCACATATAGCGACCATATTGATTGAGCGAGGCGATCGATCAATTTGGCCACTGTATGGCGTCGTGTCGCTCGGTGTCGGAAGTATAAACGGGGTCTAAGATATTCACATATACCCTTTTCATGTCGAATAGGACAGTTTTCGAATCAGATTGGATACTCTTCAAAGTAACTTTAAGACTTTTGAAATCAAAGCGAACTTTTCCAGATCGATATGGAAGACTAAGACTCAATAACATGGTTAGAATACTTTTTTGTTCAATGGAAACTTTCTTTGATTTTTTTAGTTCACTTGCCTCAATAAGTGTAATGATTTTATTTTATTTTTTGGGAAAAGATAGTAAATTGAAATTGTTTTAAAGTACAACAAAGATGCTTTAAAGTACAGCAAAGCAATCATATAGCACATTAAAGGATCGGATCGCGCCATGCACCCGGAAAGCTCGTCGCGATTTTTATTTGATTGATAGTGTAAATGCTGCTTGCATGAAGCGTAAGAGGAGGATATGTGTGTTTCTTATAATTGCTTTTGTTGTACCGTTTACAAGCGTGAAACGCCATGCGAACAAACATTTTGCTGTCAATCGAATAAAAATCGCGACGTCTTGGACAGGGCATGGCGCGATCTCCTTTTTTGACATTAAGAGATGGCCGCCTTCCTGCTCTTCAAAACAAGCTTTAAACCATAATTTTTCCTCAACAAACTGAAGTTGTTATAAAATTTTGAACAATGTGTTCACTTAATGGAAAGTGAACTAAAGCTTCAAAGAAAGTCATAACAAGTTTTCCTTGAAGAAAAATTATTCTAACCTTTAGAAGAAGCTCATTTTGATTTGGAAGAGTTCCGTTCGATTTCAAAAGTCTTAGGTTTGAAAAGTGTCCAGATCGACGTGAAAATGGTGTCTATATATACCATTTTCACGTCGAATTGGACACTTTTCACGTCAAATTGGACACTCTTCTAAGCTTCAAGTCAAAGCGAACTCTTCCAAATCAAAACGAGCTTCTTCTGCATTAAAGTAAGGTCTCTCCAAAAACTTAGAATAATTTTTTGTTCAAGGAAAATTTTAGTATGACTTTCTTTAAAGTTTTAATTTACTCCTCAATAAGAGAGCAAATAGTTTGAAATTTTATAGAAATTTTATTTTTTGAAGGAAACAATGATTTAAATCTAGTTTTGTAGAGCAGGAAGGCGGCCACTTTATATTTCCAAAACAAAGATTGCGCCATGTCCTCGTCCGGAACTTCGCGATTTTTATTCCTTTGATAGCAAAATTTCTGTTTGCATGGAGTTTCACACTTGCAAACGGTGCAACATAAAGAGTTGTAAAAATAACACATATCCCGACTTTCTTGCTGCGTGTAAGCAGTATTTACACTATCAGTCAGATAAACATTGCGACTTACTTTGCGAGTGCATGGCGCGATCCAGTCTTTTAATGTTATATGTACGATTGCTGTCTTGCTGCGGTTTAAAACGAAATTTAATTTATTCTTCGTTCTCAAAACATAAAAATTGCATAAAACTATTACGATCATTTGGGCAGCTGAACTAAAAAAAATCAGGAAAAGTTCTTCTAAATTTTCCTCAAACCAAAAATTATTTTTATCGTCTTGAGAGTCTGTAGTTCAACCTGTAAGAAGCTCGTTTCGATTTGGAAGACGTTCAGTTTGGTCTCAAAGCTCATAGGCCAGCTTAGAGGAGTGTCTTATTTGACTTGAAAAGCGTCCAATTTGATTTGAAAAGTGTCCACTCTTAGAAGGATAAATCACTGACTCGTGTATCGGCTGGCTCCTAGACCAAGTACTTTTCAAATCGGCTCCACAACATACATCAGAATAAAATATGTGGCACATCCCATAAATGGGGTGATTAACACTCCCTTTTATTCTTCCTTTATCCTTATATTTATTTTTACCTGTTTTTCCTAGGCAAAGACAAAACACACTTTAAATGGATAGTACTCCACAATGGTATTGGTATTGAGAGAAGCGTGAGCTTCGACCGTACTGTGCGATTCATTTGATGTCCGTGTGTTCTAGTATGCGTAATACGTCGAAGCTGCAAGAAACTCCTCAACCGCTGAAGATGCGAACTACCTCGACAGCAGCTGCCGCCCGAGTTTTAAGTGGAGGTGGGTGCTGTTTTTAATAAGCTTAGGTTCAGAAGCTTCCAAACGCCTTGAAGTTCAACCTATGTGCTCAAATTTCGATTGTTTTTGGCTAAAATTTTCATGTCATCTCTCTTGCCGCGGTCGGTGAATAGGTAAAGGCCTGTTTATACTCCGCGGCGGGAGCGATATGAGCGACTACTCCGCACAAGTAATGCGTATCGATTTTTGCGAGGCGAGTGCTCGATGTTGGTCGACTCGTGTGCTTTGCACGAGCGACTCAGTCAGTTTCGTCTGCAAGAACGTGCTCTGAAATACCACTCGCCTTTTTTTTCGCGATCGAGCGATGCGGAATCACTCGATAGCGGTTATCCACGTTGTCCGATAGATGAAAGCAGCTCTTATATTGCTCCACTGTGTTTCGATTTAAGTATAAATGGAGCATTAGGCAAGAGTCTGTCTAACATCGTCGGCGCAAATGTCGAGAAGTGAGTAAAAATCGTTGTTGAGATGGGTTGGTTCAATCTTAAAGTGCCCCGACGGGAACAAAGAGAAGCGCTAGGCTTGGCGCATTCGTAAGGCAGACGCCAACCTCGTCGTTTACTTCAGTTGTTTGTGCTAAGTTCTTTATGCCTCTTTCAGAAGGTCTGGAAGAAAGGAAGCGCCACGTCGACGCCTACGTACGTATGCGAAGAAAGCTTCGAAATTTGCAAATTGTGGCGTTGAAGTTGTGGAAGAGGTAGGTTTATCCGCACCGGATTGGTCTCCTATCTTCATGAGTGTTGGTCCCCGTTGAATAAGCTGAAGCGTTCAGATCAGCGACGTCCGCGGAGCTGTCTGTGAGCACTGATCGCCTCCTGGGAGTGGTGGATAAGGAACTCAAGGTGGCCGTTGAAGGAGCACATTCTTTGCTGTATCAGCAGCATCTCTCAACGGTTAGAGATTTCTGCATTGAGAGATCAACGCTTCGTATGATCTCTGTTCAAAATTCATCAGCGTTTAGAGAGAGTTCATGACGGAGATAATGCTTCGTCAAAAGAAGGTCTACGAGGCCACGAAGCAGTGCAGCGATACAGTCATACGGCTTCTGGGTTTGGCCACTCCTGCTGAGCCGGGGTAAGAAGCCGCTGCGGTCGTCCGCTTGAGTGGGTTCTTCTCATCAGTGATTGCCGTCATTCAGAGAGCCCATTGCGCCTACTGAGCCCGACTTGGAGCAATTGCGGGAACCTGTGCGAATTCCGCCGAAGGTGGTGAACAAGAATGGTGAGTTCAGAGGATGTCTATACTTGAGCTGTCGCGCTGCGGAGCGACGTAGGTGTAAACTGCAGCTATGTCGGGTAATTTAACCAAAAGGGACCGAAAAGCAGGAAAATTTGAGAGAACCGGCGGAATTTAGCAGCTATTTACTCCGAGTACTGCCACAGCCCTCTATTTAAGCATTACTTTGGATTTCGCTCAATAAGCTCCCTTTGTGAGCTTCTATGGTTTCTTCCAGTTAACAACGGTGCTGGAGATCTAAGCGCCCGGACCATGCGGCACAATCTGGACCTCAGAAGAGAGCAAGCGGAGATGCTGAACAAGAGCTTCGAGGAGAAGTCGAGAAATATCGAGCAGATGTGGGTGATTCAACTCATTTTGGTGTCGAAACAGGAACATTCGGAATTTTTCAGGACGAAGGAGTCGATTGCCGTTCAGATTGATCAGTACGATCGAGTCATCGCCGAGCGAAAAGAGCTGATAAACCGGCTTGACCAGATTTCGTCCGAGGAACAGTCAGGTATGAATTTGCCTACAATCCTGCCGTAGGGATGAGTCCATCTGCTTGTTCATGTGTCCTTCTGCGCGAAATTAATAGGTGCTGGAGAAGCCTTGTAGCATGGATACAGAGCGATCTAGCGGTCTGTACTAGGTTGGCCATGCTTCTTGGTATTGACGGCTGAAGTATGGTCTTATGTGAAGCTTTGAAGTCATTCGACCTATCAAGTGTCCTATCAAGCCCACTACGCGATTTCAGAAGCGCCTGCCGATTCTGAAGCGCGAAGGACTCCCACTCCTCGGCGAGATGGTGTGTGTCCACTAGACTTCAGCCAACTGTCCGAGGATACTCCTGGTGACGATAAGGCAGAAAGGGAGCAAGACGACATGACACCCTTAGCTGCTGATGCTGCTGGCTGTAAGCACGAGGACGAGGTTAGTTACGGTGTTTTATAATTGGGAATAGTAGAGGTACGGTAACGTAGTTGGATAGGAAAGGGTGAAGTCGGCGATGTATTCTACAGCACATAAGTCCTATAAAAACTCCCTAGTGAGTAGCTTGCTCAAGTGTTTCAGGGTCAGACGGATGCAGTGATTGCCCGAACTAGATCTGAATGCACGGTCTACGAGGATTCATACTCACATTTCAGTGATGAGGTGTGTTAGTCTGCACGGACAGTTCCAGTTTGGAGCTTTATCTAAATATATGGTGCCATCCTAGTTGGTTGGGGCAAGCTTAGGATAGCATTGTTGTCTTCGAGGCGTTACTTCGCCTGGTTAACTGCATTTTACACCACTGGCCGCTAACGATATTCCGATGTAGAGTCTGTTCATAGTCTGCAACAAAGGCGACTTGTCGCCAGAGCAGCCCGTACGTATCGATTTTCGCGGAGGTCACCCGCTTCGGGTCGACGCATTGCACGAACGATTAAGTATAAACACGTCCATAGACTTAGCGACACCCAAATTGAAAAGTATGGGGAATCAGCAGGGGCGGGATGGTGCAGTCTGGTGCAATTTTTCGCGATACTGCCCATGTTTGTGCGTGCTTCATCCAACTAGGAAAGTGTGGCTTATTTACTGTTTTACTGTCGTAAAACCGATACCGTGGTTTTCTCATTCTCCATCGCAAGCGCTAATCTTCTACAAAAGTCGATATTATCGATTGATATTGATTGGTTACGAGTCAACCAATATTAGTCGATTTGTATGCTTGTGTTGAGATCTATCTAGCGATTCACGTGCTGCTCATCGGAAATGACCACCTTTCCGAAAATCCATTATACTGATCGAAAGCGGGAAATCGATAGTATTGATTGATATTGATTGGTTGACTAGTTTGTGTATATGCTGTGAAACATACATCGTATTTAGTTGCACTATCTGTTCTTTTCGGTGAGATGCTAAAAACACTCCATATCTTTGTATGAAAATATGCGGCGCCGTTCATGCATCCATTCATGAGTTCGTCCGAAATTCTTCCGGACGGACACATGAATGGATGCGGACGGCGCGATTAACGCTCAAAAAAGGCGCGCGTGGTGCTTTAGAAGGAATCGATACTTGACACTGTGTATCTGTGCAAAAGTCGTGCAGTAAGGCCCCGTTTATACTTCGTCGCGACGCGACGCGACGCCACGTATAGCGGCCATATTGATTGTGCGACGCGATCGATCAATTTGGCCTCATTGCGTGGCCATCGCTTCGCGCCGCGACGAAGTATAAACGGGGCCTAAGGCCTTCTTATCGATCAGCCACTCATTTCAGGACGATAGGCACGACTCTGAGAGCTCTGATGGCACTCTTTATCAGTCGGATCTGGAGAACCATGTCCAGGATGAAGAGGAGAAAGGTTGGGCTTCATTGTTCCGGGGCATCTGTTACGAGAGCTCCCTTCTGGAGCCTGTCAGCACGATTCAATACGCTCTTCAGAATCCCATCATTTCCCATCTCGACGTACACTGGATACGGCTGAGACGCTGGCCATGTTGTCCCGTAGCACTGTAGCGGTAGTCACTACGACGGCCCCGCGAGATGAGGTTCAGAAGGAGATTGCACAGATTATAGACGTGAGTCGCTACCGAGAAAGTTTGATTTGACCGTTTTAGGGCTATTTTTCGTTCAAAAGAGTCAGCCTTCAATGTTCCAGGAAGCTCTTCGCAGCACTGATAGTCCTTCGCTTCAAGTGGAATCTGAGACCACTCCAAGGCCCCCGAAACCAGTTGAAGGAGACTCTGGAGCGCTGGAGGCTCCTACAGATGCTGGTGATGCTGATGTGGCCTTTGTTTCGTACGATGACGGCAGCTATTCGAAGCCGAAGACCGACGAAGAGGAGGCAGCAGGGACTGAAGACAGGACTGAGCTGAGCGGAATCAACGACGAAAAGTTCGCCGCCGGTGATGGCGCTGGCACTGATCCGCTGGCTGAAGCAGTTTCAGAAGCGTCAGCGGCTAGTGAGGTCGTCACTGATGACCAAGTTGCTCCAGAACCTCAAATCGACCAAAAAATGTTCAACGTGCCGTGCCCTCCTCGCCCTCCGAAGGACTTCTCCCGCCTAAGGCTGTTCTTCGGCAGCCCTGACGAACCGACGGAGGACAGCGTCGAAAGGGAGGAGTTCGACGAATCTCTGCAGAATGACCAGTTCGTGTTCAGAACTCAGCCGTTGAGTGAGGTCGCTGTGGAAGACATTGATGAGTCGACTTACACGAAGCCAGCGCCGGACACAGAGTCGATCCATGAAGAAGAGGAGGACCACATACCCGTGATAACGTTCACGAATTTCGTCTACAAGGAGCCGATCCCAGGAGAGATATATGAGGTAAGGGTAGTTGTCGTTAATGTGGCCTACATGGGGAAAAGGGAGCGAACGGGCATGCCATGCGGAGGGGCATGTGTGTCGCTGCTCTGATTGGCCTTCACCTCCCGTCTTCCCGTTGTGGGCCGCATAAACGACTAGTACATCATTTAAAACTATAAAAACTCCAAATTTGGTGCGTTCATCCACGAGTTGAGCAGCATAAAGGCCACCGCTATCGATTACGCGCATTGTGTGATCGGTATCGGTGCTTCATGCGGCTTAGTTGTCTGGCCACTTCGCAAGCTAAGTATAAACTGTGTATTAGACAACCCTTTGACTAAAATCCAAGTTTTTGAACAGCGTTCTCGACATTTTGGCCATATCTAGGCGTAGACGCTGTCGCTATCACCTTTGTCCGGTAGAACTTTTGGCACAGAGCTGCAAGCGCTTTTGCTTTGGTATCGATCGAGTGTGCTAGCTAATCGATATAGGTGCATCTCATATAGCAGCAACTCACGGCGAGTGAGATAATTTTTTCGATAAAACACCTATTTTAACCCTTTCAAAAGATGTCCAGTTCGATTGGAGAAGTTGACTTGAAAAGTGCCATTTTTAAGTGGAATCAGTTCAGCGGCCGCTAGGGTGTCATAGCCGAAGCGTAATTGATCCTAGAAGCCGTCTAATCGATGTCAGAGGCTATCATGATGTCGCGCTACGCGACAGTTCAAGTATAAACTGCACCTTGGGTAGAGAAACTTACCTAACAGCTTTAAAGGCAGTAAAGTTCCATAAATTCAGTTGGCTCTCAGTTTTTAAATTTCGTTTAGAGGGTGTTGAATAGCTGTCTATAGAGCAGTGGTTAATGGCAGCGGTTATTCCTTGAGGAAGGCATGAATATTGATTATTACCCAATAACGGCTCAAGGAAAATCGATACTTATGCCTTGAATGGGCGATTGTCGCAGCCATCGCGGACTATGAACAGCCCCTATGAATGCCATGCTCTCTATGCTTTAGGAAGATGAGGATCTCGAGAAGACCCAGTGGGAAGTGACTCCGCCGGCGTCTCCGGTTAGGACCACAGTTCACCCGTTGTTAGGCGGTGTCGCTAAGGAGGATGTTCAGCTCCGTCATGAAGAGATCGAATCTCAGGAAGCTGAAGGTGAATGCCGATTCAGACTCCCTTTCTTCGAATTCGAATCATAGGACCGTATCTGTGTTGGTGAAACTGAAACTAATTCTGCTACTTTAGAAACCTCGAAAGAAGGTGATTCAAGTACAGGAGACGTGGATGACTGGCTAACGGATGATGAAGAGCAGCCGAGCGTCGGAACTGGAGAGTACACAGAGAGCGAGGATGAAGAAGAAATGGAAGAAGAGCGCTTGAAGACCCCTGGAGCAGCTGTTATTGATAAGAGCGAGGCAATTTGTCCAGTGGATAGCGCTGAAGAGAAAGGAGGAGATGACGGTTCTGGTGAGGAAGTTGGGGTTGCTTCAGGACACCCTGAACAGATCGAAGGAATAGAAAGGTCTGCCGTTGAATGTCTAGCCCTCTACCACTGGTCTTTTCCCAATTCTGCGAGGTTTAGTGAACATGTGGCAGCCGAGGATGTCAAAACGGACGGTGAGGCGGTGCAGACTGACAAGGACTCGCTGGATTTGTCGCTAGAGCTCACCGTCAACGATATTTCAACCAGGGTAGGTTATTCAAGCAGTTCTTGGCATTCTAAGAGCTTTAATGTGCTCGTTTTCCTAAATATAGGTGGAGTTAGACCAAACATGTAGAGGTTAATGAGACGGTTTTAGGCCCCGTTCATACTTCATCGCGGCGCGACGCGACGCCACGTATAGTATCCATATTGATTGTGCGACGCGATCGATCAATTTGGCCTCATTGCGTGGCCATCGCGTCGCTCCGCGACGAAGTATAAACGAGGTCTTAGACTCCTCTAGGCCAGATTTTCATCCATAACTCACCAGAAATAGATTTTGCTCCAGGACCCAAATAGGAGCGAGATATGTGACACGTTGTCGACGTCGATTCTGCAAATGATGCTCGACCCGTCCTCCCCAAGATGTCCGCCTCAGCCGATTAGACGTCGATACGAACTCAACGACTCCGTGTTAGAGGACTCGATCACTGCGAGATCGCCAAGGACTCCTCAAGAGTAAGTACTGGTCGACTTCGAAGTGTCTCAAGCTTGGTTTATGCTTATGTGGCGACAGTGCTCTTCAGTTCGAGAACTACCGATATCGATTAGTTGCGCGGGTGATCGATATTGTTTTGGCGTCTGAAGTATAGAAGTCTTCTTTACGCCTTTGGTACAATCTCGCGTAGTTTACTCTGCGATAGAGGAACCGGTTGTCACTGATCGTGACCGATGTTTTCCACACGGGACCGCTGTTTCGTTGTGGATTTTGGGGAAGAGTTGTCGCGTCATCACTCGCGCAGTAGATGAGATGTTATAGCATTTTCACGTCAAATTACACACTCCTAAACAAATTTGATGCTCCCGGAATCAAAGTGAACGTCGAAACGAGCTTCTTGCAGGTTAAACATCTTCAAGATGGTAGAATAATTTCTTATTCAAGGAAAATCCATACAAACAGGATTTCTGCTAATAATAAAAAATGATAAAAAGTTATATTAAATAAATTATAAGTTATAAATTAATAAAAATAGTAAAAATCGCAATGTTTTGGACGAAGGCGTAACTCAGTCTCTTCTTCGGCACTAAAAAGCGGCCGCTTTCTTACTCTTTAAAGGAAGCTTTAAACCATTATTTTCCTCAAAAAATGAGAACTTCATAGAATTTTAAACTGTGTGTTCACTGATTGGGTGAAAGAATAAAAAAAGATAAAGGACGGCGCTATTCAATTCATTTTTGGAATGCGCCATGCGTTCTACTTCTACGGGATGTCGTGGAGGAGACTTGAGTGCGTATTCGGCCAACCGATGAACAAGTCAGCGCTTTATCCTTCCCAGACAAAAATGGTACCAGGAAGCTGGTGTCGGATGCACACGACGGCCGGCATCTCCTCCGACTGCGCTACACGGCCACCGCTATTGAATGTGTGAATTAAAATTTCAAATAAAGCCATATAAAAATTTTCCGTAAACAAAACATAAATTTTTCTATCGTTTTTGGAAAGTCTCTAGTTTAATGTGGAAGGATCTCATTCTGAATTGGAAGATGTTCAGTCTGGTACGAAAGCTGTCTGGAAGAGTGTTCAATTTGACGTGAAAATGGTGTATACTCACGAGAACTGGAGGGGAGACATAAAATTCCGTGACGGAACCGGCCTGTTCATACTTCGCAACGAGAGCGTCTCGTCGCCCGTGCAAAACATGCAAATCGATTGAACCAAGCGATCGCCCTGGAATCTGTTCAAACTCGAGCGCTGTCGCTACCGTGGCGAAGTATGAACATGGCCAAACGGGACTCGTCGTCGCATCGACGAGCGACAGATGCGGAAGAGGAGCGTTCTGCGAACTATAACCGACTAGGCGACCGCGACACCACGCGACGTGCATCACCATCGCCGTGCATATCCCTCTCACTTGCGCGGACGAGAGTATACCATGGGCGTTAGCATTACTTGCTCAGAAATGATGGCTTCTAGGAGATTCATAACGAAGATGCCTGGCTCGCTGTCACCTCGATACCAAGCACTGATGGATGAGAGCCTCAGCGCGTCTGTGGTGGGTGAATGAGCTTCTAAGCTCCAGATCCTCGTTGTTACTATGTCCCCAAAGAGCTTTCGGACACGTTGGTATTCCAGCTAGAAGTCATCGCCAAGACCGAAGCTGTGATGTCCGCCACTGACGAGAAACTCAGGGAAATCAATGAGGAGATGGGTGAGTTTGGCTGTGTGAAGGAACCTTCTTCACTACTCCTTTGCTTTCCAGAAAAAATGAAGCTCAGAGACCCGACGGGAGAAGAGTCGCAGTCCAAACCGCCTCGCGACGCGATTTTCGAAGCTGAACATGAGTTCACTGCCCCAGTGGTGAGTAATATGTTTATAATTTTTGTATAATCGATTAGGTCTTAGCGTAAGCTGTGCTGATAATGGTTCCCTTCTTCAAATTTGCTTTTTTGATGACCTTATTTTCTACCAAAGCATGGTGTTCAGCCGCCAGTTGCTCCTAAACAGCCAGTAGCCTCTGAAGAAGACACCATTGTGGATCAGAACGGTTAGTCGGTATTTTTCACTTCTGTTTCCACTCATAGGCACAGTTTTAAATACGTAGCGCGTCTCACGTTGCGGCCGTTTGGAAACATGCATATCGATTAGCTTGTGGTGGATCGATATCAGTAAGCCCTAGTTTATAGTAGTGCGGCTGCACGGCGCGGTACCATAGTCGGAATAGTTATCGATCGGGCGGCGCGGAAATCGATATCTATGGCGATCATGGTGCCGCGCCGCGTGGCGCTGCAAATATAAACGTGTGCTAGTTCTCGTACCGATAAGTAGTTCGTGACGGCAGCGACCGAATCGATTAACATCTAGCGATCGCCCAGCAGAAATCGATGTGCATGCTTTCTCCTCGCGATCAGTCCCTGCCGATCTCCTGTCGCGGACTATGAACAGGCCCTAGGCCCCTAAAACGAAAGATGCGGCTTCGATCGCCGTCTGCAGTGTCATTCTATTCACGACCCATGCGTTTCAGCTAAAAGAGACGGCGTCGGCCTCGCGTTTCTTGACGGCTCGCTGGACGAGACGTGTGAGGACCTCTTTACCATTGAGAAGGTACGCTGGGCTTCTTCAGAATTCTTAGACAACCAATGGGCGGATAATAAGCGTGTTCAGCCGGCGTCAATCTTCGACAGCGCGAGTGCAACGTCGGGATCGCAGACAGGCTTAGCTTCGGTGCATGGTTAGTTCTAGTTTCGTAGAATTTTTCGTCTTACCCGCACAAGGGCCTACCAATCTTGTGCTTTCTTAATCTCGCCTTGTCCACAGTGCTTGAATTTGCGTAATTTTTATTATTATTTTACCAATAGGAGTATTGTTGGCAAAGATAAAGCACGGCGCTAATCATTCCATTTTGGGATGCGCCACGCATTCCATTTACTTCTGGGACTCTAGAGCCAATCAGGCCGTGGCGAATTCGCGTGCTATTCAGACAGGACGTTCACAGTTGGTGCCATGATTGGTGGCGTGCGTTTGGTCGGTGCTCTGATTGGTTATGATTGGTTGGCGCGTTCTCTCGCTGCTCGCATTCGCGACATCGATCATTTTCCTTTTTCTAATTACCACCGACCGAAACAGAGTTTATAATACCCAATTTCAGTGCTAGACACACCTCGAAAGATCGTGCCCAGGCCGCGCTCTCCGCCATCGTTGGAGGACATCAAAAAGCAAAGGCTTCTGGAGCTCAGAGAACAACTCAATTCGGAAGACTGGATAACAAAGACTGTACGTTGTTCGTTATTTTCTGGAGACCTAAGGGCCTGTTCATACTTCGCGACGAGAGCGACTCGTCGCTCGTGCAAAATATGCCAAGCGATAAAAACTGAACGATCGCCTCCGAAATCTGTTCATACTCGAGCGTTATCGCTGTCGCTCCCTGTCGCTCTCGTCGCTGCTGTCGTCTGTTCATACTTCGCGCCGACGACGAAAGCGACAGGAGCGCGGAGTATGAAGTACGTAGTTAATCACGCACACCACACTACATCCGTCGCTCTAATCGCTATTGTCGCTAATGTCGTTCTCGTCGCTCCCGTCACTGCTGTCGCGTGTTCATACTTCGCGCCGGCGATGGGAGCGACAGGAGCGACTTCGGCGACGGATGGACTGTGAAGCACGTAGTTACGCACATCACACTACATCCACCGCTCCAGTCGCTACTGTCGCTCCCGTCGATCTTGTCGCGAAGTATGAACAGGGTCTAATGGTTCTCGATGGAGCTCAAATTGGGTGGGATTAGAGCAAGTCTGTCATGTTTGAACATGCGAGTATATGTTTGAAGAGGTTGGTCCCACCCAACTTGGACGACAGCGATTTTCCTGTAGTTTTGGCTGAAGAATTTTGTTGTTCAGTGCCTACAGTATTCGAAGGAGGCTTGGGCCATGGTGGGAACAAAGGGCTTCGTGCGACTTCTGTACGATGAGCTGATCGAGCGTCCGGCGTCCGTTGATGGGGTGGTCGCCGAAGGTGAGGAGGAGCAGATGTTGCTGGACATCAACAGGTAAGGCGTTCACGTAGTCCAACGAACGAGGGAGCGAGTGGGTGTGTGCCTCCAGGGATCTGGTATGGGCGGCCGTGATCGAACTGGCCGCGATGCTGTGGCCCGAGCATCCGGACGACGATGGTCGCGGCGTCAGCACGAAGTGGCGTCCGATTCCGAGAAGCGAGAAGGAGTTCGAAGAGACAGCTGTGAAATTCGTGTTGGAGCAGTTGGGAGGTTAGCGGTCGTTGACAAAGAGACTGAACCTTACTGCTAACACTCCGGTAAGATGTACCGTATTCAGAGCTGCCCCCAACGCATCGCGCCAAGCGGCAGAGTCGTCCAGTTCCCTCCCTGTCCGAGACGTCAGTGGACGGAGCCGTGGCCAGACTGTTCTACAGAGATCGCGACGCCTTCGTGAGTGTATACAGATCGTCCGGTAGTGTCGTGCCGCAGGTGTAGTTGAACGGGACGCATCGTATCCGTGTCCGCGCTCCATTCAACTCCACATGCGACATATTCTTATCACTTACCTTGCGGAACATCTTCCGGAATGTTCAGCTTACGCCATGCGCTCCTCTGAGGTTTCGCTGTTGACTTGATTGATAGTGAGACATCAATGTCTTGTCTTGTCTTTCAGTATTGCATGAACTTTTGCGTTTAGCTCTGCTACGTCTTCAGTTTGTCCCCGACTTCAAGTAGACTCCGTTTGGTGAAGGTCGACAAAAAAGGGATATTCGCCTTATTTTCTTATTCAAGAAGGAAGTTTCGCTATAAATTTTGAATTTGGCCTGCATGGGGAGGCCTAGCAATGTAATATAGCAGCCCATAAGAGCATCGATGGGTGACGTACCCGGCGCTGAGGGGCTGAGGCGTCGAACGGAGAGTATGCCACCCATCGATGGGGCAGGGAGAGTGCTTTAACCATCGATCAATTCTAACCCTCATCTGTTAATTTTGGAGGTGGAAACCCGGAAAGGTGAAAAACTCTGACAAGGAGAGTGTCCAATATTGCGTTGAGCTTTTGCGACGCATTTTTACAGGACGCAGAGTTCCCTGTGGAGAGCCAAAACCATAGTTAGTTTTTTCGGATTGCTCTTCTGTGGTCGAAAAAAGGCGTGTGAAAACGTGAACGCGAAGTCCATCACGCCCTGCTGTCACCGAATGTTGTCGCTTGGCGCAGCGGATAGCGATGTCGCCTCTCGGGCCCAACGAGAGGGTTTTATGGTTCGGTTCCCGGTGTTGCCAAAGTTTTTGCACACATTGGGTCGTCATCATTATGTGCCTGCGTGATCACAAGAGTCAATTTGTACACGATTAATGCTTTTAGTAAATAAAAATCTTTCAGTGGATATTTAGTTACTAAAAGCATTAATCGTGTATAAGTTGACTCCTGCACGAGCACGCAAGCACATAATAAAGACGACCCGATGATGTATGTAAAAACTTTGGCGACACCGGGAACCTACTCATAAAACCCACTCGGTGTGGCCGAGGGGCGACATCGCTGTCCACTGTGCCAATCGACCACTTCGGTAGGGTAGCAGCAGGGCGTGCTTCGTACTCACGTTTACGCACGCCTTTTTCGACCACAGAAGATCGCTCCGAAAAAACTAACTATGGTTTTGGACCCCCAACCTGGGCCCTACGTCCTGTAAAAATGCTTCGCAAGAAGTCAACAAAGTTTGGAGGCTCTCATTGTAATGCTCCTGTTGCCGAGCTGCTGGCCCTGACGGTCTTTGGATGTTCCGACCCCCTTCCTCTTGCTTCCAGGCCACATATGCGACTTGTTGTTGACATTTGCTCCATCAACTCATCCAACTTTTCTGCACTTAGAAATAAGCACTTAGAGATTAGAAGTGTCCAGTTTGACGTGAAAATTGTAGCTACTTTGAGGCAATCTTGGGTGTTTATACTTCATCTATTCGGTTCACGCTTCCAGGAACGCCAAGTGGTCACGGAATACAGGAAGATGTGCGAAGAACTGATCGAGAAAGTCGGCGACCGCTTCATCTCCAGTGAACTCGAGCAGGCGCAAGAAGAGCGCGGTGTCGACGAGTCGCTTCTGTCGCAGTCGGCGACGTTCGGCCACGTGAGCGGCGACTTCGGACGGCCGTCGCTGGCTCGTCTGTCGATCGCCAGCGGCCAGTCGATCGGTCGTCGTTCATCCACCAGTGCTGTGACAGTTCCGCCGCTGCTCGTCGAAGAGTCGGAGATCTGAGGGGGCGGTTTGAGTCCCGTCAAGGTATCGATCCTCGGCGCGTCTAATCGATATCGACGCTGCGCCCACAGCTCTTTCTGCTCACCAGATCTCTCCGTTTCCTGCTGTTCCCGTAACGAGTAGCTCATCTACAGGTATTTCGTTGTTCAGTGTAATGTGCCCCAAGCCGGTTTACTCTGTATATTTTTGTTGTTTTCCGTTGTTTGTTTACTAACAGGAGGCCCAGTGTATCGCCTCGATTAAATATTACTCGAACTGCGTGTTTTCTTCCATCCGCGGCTTGTTCCGTGCAAGTATTCATCTAGTGAAGACGCATTGAAGCAGAAGGACCCCACAAGATGGCGCAAGGTTGGAAGGGGGCGGAGTTATCGGCAATTTGGACGGCGATCGAATAGCATATGGTAACTAGACGTTAGGTTGTTGCTACCTACGCATGAATAATCACTAGATTGGAACTAAAATTCCTCTTCTGGTGACGTCCATATGTCTTTGTTGCGCCATCCGTTGGATTCTTTTTTTAGTTGTGATGTTGTATTGGACAAATTGCGCCTCTTCGCTCTCATTTTTATATTTTCCTAAGAATCGCACTGTTTTAATATTATTGGAAGGGGTTTCTCCCATCCATATGGGAGAGGCAGACCTTGTATGCGTCCATGGATGCGTCCACGCGAAATTATGGGCCACCGTCTTATTAACTTCCCTATCTTACTTATCTATGGGACCTGTTTGTGTGTTTATTATGCTAACAATACCTTTCGTTCAGCATCTACAGCATAGGCAAAGATCAAATCAAACGATAGATCAATATCGATTTTTGCACATTTTCAAAAGGGCGACCCCTACGTGCGTCCATGCGTGCGTCCGCGCAAAATTGGGGGACGCCGTCTTACGGGCTCCACTGTCTTATCTGTCAACAAAGTCCATCTGCTTACCAGTATCGGTCAATACTCTATGTTTAAGATGATATTGTTTATTACGCAAGCTCCACAACGTAAACAAAAACCGGCGTCCCGGTCAATATCGATTTTTGCATAATCAAATCGTCAAAGGGTTGTAAGAAAGGTAGGAAGAGTATGTGCTTTGTTATTGTTTGCACAAGAACTATATCATGTACTACCAAATTAATCCGTCCGTGTGTACGTTGGTGCGTCCATCTGTGAGTCTGTCCGCGCGAAATTAAGGGCATCCGTGTGTTGCTCATCGTTTTTTGTGCACTTTTGAGGAGGTCATATGGGATAAGGGGTAACATGTATATGGTGATCAGAGGACAGGCTTATCAGCAAGTGGCTGAGAATCGACAAGGCGATCAATATCGATCGATGACATCAATTTTCGCCGTCGCTTGGGTGTTTAGAATGAGGTTGCCGCGAAAATGATTGCCATTTGACGTGCTGTGTTGAATATCGAGCGGTTGATATCGACTTCTGAATCGAAAGTGCCAGCTATTACTGCTGGGCATCGTCACAAAAGGGTGGGACCACCTTGTATCTCTTTTTTTGGTGTTTTCGCGCTAACTAGAGTTTCATTCCTGTTGGACATGACGCATTGTGGCTAGAAGAAAAACCGTACAACTCTGGAGAATGCCTAGATAAGACTACGGTAAGAAAGGTTCCTGTAGTCTCTGATGTCTGTCTGCAAATGCAGATGACTGCGTAATGTCCGCGCTATGTGGACAACTGCGTGACATTATTTCAGGCCGACAACGACTTCGTTCCGAAGCACATTCGTTTCAGTTTTTGTTCATTGAGACCTCATCGTATGGAACACAATCCTCCAAAACAAGATTAGCGAAAGGGTTTTCGCCAGTCCGACGGTGCAGTTCCGTTTCCTTCCACTGACTATGTTGTATTTTAGTTGGATTTGTATGATTTTTTCACAGTTTATGATGAAAATGTAGAGTGGCCTCACCTTCCTGCGATAGCTCCATTAACGGATATCTTGTTAAGTACTGTTCTACACTAAATGCAAGCCTCTTCCACCAAAAGGAGCTCTGCGCAGCTATAGGGAGTTCTGTAAAGATCAAGGACTTCCACCTCTTGTGAGTCATCAGCGCGTCTGAAGCGTTCACATGAAGCGTCGCCACAGTTGGGCGACCGCTGTCGAATGGGAAATCCAGTTCTGTGGATGCGGCGAGGCTATGAGGAACCAGATCGGTGGTGTCCGCTACCATCGACGGCTGGTAGAGGCCGCCGGCCGTTAATGAGAGCGGACACCATGCTGGGTTACCGTCGTTTCCCATTTGGTAGCTCCCTTTTTGGGTGGGTTTCAGTGTTCTGTTCCATCCAAGAAGACATTTCTCGTCATACATTTCCCTGTTTCTCTTCGTTTTTACCCGCTTCTTTTAGGGGTGGGGTTCGATCGACTTCCAGACGTCCACGAATACTTATGGGGTCCGCTCTGCTGGGGAATGTCTTCCCCTGTATTGCCGAGCTTTCCTTTCATCCGTTCCCTTCTTGAGCTCGTGGATTGTTCATCTCTCCTTTCCGTCGCTGCGTATGTCACCCTTCCGAAACTCGATGCGCTGTCTTTTTTCGGTTAGTTTCCCCAACACGTCGCTGCCGATTTGTCTTCCTAATGGAGTTTTCGTTGAGGCGTGATTTCTCTGGACTTTTTTCTCAGCATTTCATGTTTATCGTCACAGTGTAGAACGTGGTACGATGCATGATTCCTCTTCGTGCCACTGTTTCCGCGGTCAACTAATTCAAAAATTCGCTTTATGCCTGAAAATTCTAAGGAATTACTAGTTGAAGTGGTTCAGTGCGGAAAAGACTTCAAAGTTTATTAATCTCAGTAGGAATAGATGTCCGACAGCCGAGAAATCTGTTGAGCGTAGAGCCTTAGAGGCCGTTCAGAGCATCGTCGCGGTGGGACGCGACGAAATGATAAACTCCTATATCGATCGGGCAGGAAGAATAATCGATATGGGGAAATATCATTAATATATACGTCGCGTCCGGCCTCGATGGAGCTCTGAACGCTCTCTTGGAGAAGGGAAGTTAGCCGTTAATGTTTGTCAAATTCCCAAAGAGGCTTGACCTTCTTCGAGGCAGGGCCTTTTCCGAATCTGTCCTAGTTGGGGGGGGGGGTCATCGCTAGAGGAGCGAAACAAATGTAAACCGTGTGAAGTCTTCTTCACCGAATCGGTAGAATAGAATACATTACTCGTTTTGATGGTGTTGTAGAGTGGCGAGATGTACATCTATCCTCAAATAGTTACTTGAAGATGCGCCACTCTTCCCACGTATAAATGGAGCACTTTGGATGCGTTTTTGGACACTTTAACGACTTAGGTACGGGTCCAGGTCCATAGATGAGGTTTGGAAACGCCTGGAAAGGTTTCTGCGCCAGTTGGCACCGAACAGGAGAGCCGCCAGCGTATGTTCCACGCCTTCTGTCCACTGCGCTGCCGTCTATCGGGTCCGTCAGATGTCGTTCAGAAAGTGTTTGGCGCAGCATGGCTGGCTTAAGTAGTTCTCATTCCAGAAGGTCCCATTATGAGCGAATTCACCGCAACCAGCCTTCCATGCCCTTGATGAGATCGGCTCGACTCTGCCGGAAGAGTGGATGCGCAATGTCCTCAAAGGAATGGCCTCGCTGGCATTCTGGAGGTCAGCCGCCACTCGGCCGCCGCCGCTACCTCAGCCGCTCCTCTTCCTCCCCCTCCTACCTTGCACTCTTAATTCGGCCGCTGAAGACTCCGCTCCTCTTCGGAAGCGATCAATGCGCACTTCTTACCTGGCCGTTCGCCGGAAGAGCTCTTTACTCCTGAGCTCTTGCCGCCGATCAATGCCGACCATGAAGAGAGTCCCCCGCTTTCCTGCTCGATTCTCCTGTCGCCTTCAGCGTCCAGCGATCTCATTCCGTTCGCTTCCAACAGGATTCTTCCCTTACATCTATCACCACCCATCCACCCACACTCAGCCGTCTAAGCGTCGTCCGGCACCCGGTTCTCGGCGGCTGCGGTCTACCATACGTTCCCCATCCGCAGACGCGAACAACGTGTCCAAACCGCCGCTCCTTGCGCATCCCATTCCCCCCCCCCCAACTCCCATTTTCGAAGGGGAAATCGTCCAGCGAAGTCGGCTGGCTGGCTTGAGAAAAAGCGCCTCTGTTACGGGAAATGCGCGGCGCAGCGCTGTCACCGGTTCGACAACGACGACGTCGAAGGTCGCACGAGTGTTGAGTCACTTCGCGCTTTACGACACGCAGCCAGTTTCTCCTGACATTTTGCGACTAACGCTGGCGGTATTTTTGCCTTCAATAACGCCCACTTTGAGTGGAAATCTTGAAAAAGCGCCGATATTGGAGGCGTTTATACTTCTGCTCGAGCGACACTTCTTGATACGATACGCTGTTATTTTTCATAACGAGAAAACCACAGAAATATCAACCCTGATCCAAGGTTATTTCTGTTCGTCGTCATTTGCAGATCGATATCGATCGAAATCGATAATATCAATCGATATCGATTACCCACGTTGTTGGATGACCAATGGATGCTGTTGTTTTTCATAAGGAGAAAACCAGAGAAATATCAATCCCTGATCCAAGGTTATTTCTGTTCGTCGTCATTTGCAGATCATTGTCCGAAATCGATAATATCAATCGATATTGATTTGTTTATTGACTTTATTTGGTTTGTTTTGTAGTACTCATCTTAAAGGCATCATATTCACCTGATTCGCACCTCACACGGTTACTATGGGCTGGAATGGCCATTAATTTTGCGCGGACGAATGGTCAGATGTATGGATTAAGTGCTTCATGCCTAACAAGATGCTCTCGTTTTATTGAAAGGCTTTAGTTGATTTAGTGTTTTTACACTTCCGGAGAAGGGATTGACTTCGTAGAGCATAAAATTGGCCAGCTAATCGATATCGATTGGTAATACCAATGGTTGCCTATCACATTGGCCATCCAACCGATGAGACCTAAATATGGAGCATCGACATTCAACAACTGCTGGATTCTGATTGCATGTTGCGAGGGCTGCCCACTGGTTATTAATTTTGCGCGGACGAGCGAACAGACAGGTGGACGTATGAGCTATTTCACACGTAGTGGTTGCTTGTAACATCTTGACGGCGTGAACGAGAGTGAGGGGCTGTGTCGTCAGATTCAATGTTTAGATGACAAAATCCTGATGCCGACCAAGGTGGTTAAGCTGAGCCTGTGTAATCTGACGTCATGTGAGGTAATGACAACGTAGGATGGATCGGAACTCCTATTGTGTGGACAGAATGGCTTCTTTTTCGCTCTCGAGAAGCGTGAAAACATACTGTGCGTAGCCCGTGCGTCTTCTTCTTATCCGTCCACGCAAAATTAATGACTATTATGGTGGAATCCTTCAATCAACAGCAAACATCGTAGTGCAGAAAAACAAAATTTTCACCGAATTGTTCATTTGCGCACGATTCAGAGCATTCAGAGATCTGTCTGACGTCTGTGGAGTTATCTGGAAAGATTTATTTAGGCGTTGACAAAGACTTGTGTGCGTCGTGTCGCGCGGCCTTGTGCTTCACGACGACCTTCCGAGACTCCTTCTTGAACAGACTCCCTGGGAAAAAGAGCGGCTCGGTCAGTGGGATGATCTGAAGCGGAATGATTCAAGGTGTACGAATCGCCATTTACGGACAAGGAAGCTGTGATCTACCAGGAGAAAGACGAACAGCACGAACAGCGGCTTCATGTCGGAGTTGCACTGAAGAAATCATTGTCTGCAGGGCTGGCTTTTATGCGAATGTCCACGAACAGTCTTATTGCCGTCCTTACGGATTTTATTGTCGTTTTTTCCTGATGCCGAGTGCTCAGCGCTTCATTTGCATTTTAAATTTCGATCCATTCGACAGCCGAGCGAGCTACCAGCTCTGGAAATCTCACCAATATGGAGTTTATTGCTAAAGCAGTTGTGCTGAGAGTCTGTCTTTCTGTGCATGCATCTACGCAAAATTAATGACCGTTAGACGGGCGTCACCACGTCATTGTCGGCTTTATCGATTCTTACTTAGGACTAAGCTTGAGGTGTAGGCAAGAGCTCTGTTCGTTCCATCTGTGTGTCTCTCGCTGAGACCGTTCGCGCAATATTAATGGCCATTTCTTGGAGTTCACCATTCTTTGCTCACAATTGACCGTTTGAAGTGAGAAGCATGCGAATTGCGATAGACGGGCCTTAGACCAATGAAGAAATATCGATCGACTGACCAGTATTGATCGGTGTTGTCGATTTTTGTCTAGAAGCAACAGGGAGTGAGTTAGGTGGCAATCACGCGAATATAATGGCCGCTGAACATGCTTTTAATAAACTCACCTGCCTAGTAGGCAGTGCCTACCTCAAGCTTGATCCTAATCAAATTCGATAAAGCTGACAATGATGTGGTATCCATCTAGCGGCAATTAATTTTGCGCCGATGCACGAACGAAGGAGTGCCGGCATAGCTGCTTTAAATACATTTAAACCTTCCTCTAGCTAAGGGGTCAGTTTAGATCGGTCTAAATAAATAGGGAAACTAAACGAATGGATAAATAAATGAGTAGATGAGTCGGACCGATGTGAACAGTGTCCACATTTTTTGTTGGACAACGGGTTTAAAATCTCGTTTCCCTCCTGGGAGCACTGGCCCGCCTACCAGCCCCGACAAACCTCCCAGTTATCCATCTTGTTCCGGTTTTCTCGTAGTTTTTCGGTCAGCCGTGGTTGCAGGCGATCATTTCCGGTCTGCAGCCGCGCTGCTGTCCGTCGCTGCAGAGGTGAAGAGGCTCTTAGCCGCTGACAAGCTCTCTCTCTTTCAAGCCCGAAGTTCGTTTTGCGACCGCATTGTCGCCTGATGGACGTTTTTCCGCGCGGACCTGCTGCCAACAGCTGGGCGCGCCCGTGCACTTTTCACCTTCGGATGCTCGTCGCTGTGGTTTTCCTAGGATTTCTGGCTTCATGGCGGTTTCTATTGCTTGTGGATGTCCCGCATTTGTTGGCAGGGAGGTTTTTTCGTCCTTAGGCCTTTTGTTCGTCGCGGTTGAGTTCAAACGCCTGATGAGTTTTCGTGGGAACAGCCTCTGGAAGGCATTCATCCGAATTCGTTTTCCCACAGTCCATTAACTTCCAAGTAGCTGGATGTTGTAGAATACTGTAAGCAGCCTAAGGCTAGATGTGCTGGTGGTTTACACTAACTCAATAGCAATAGCCTTCGAATCTCTCGGCTATACTCCATGCATATCGTCTGCCGCGACGCGACCGCGCGCCTTTCCAATCGATAACCGTGCTATGACGCTCGTTTGCCGTTGTCCCGGCAGTATATTCATCTGTTATCCTTATTTTCCTCCAAGCAGAGCATGTTGAGCTCATCTGTATAACAGGAGCTGTCCATGTTGGAAGAGGTCAGTTGGAATGTGTGCGAAATTGCGTAGAATTGCTGACCAAACCGACAGGACGTTATTTTGGCTTATGAAGTGTATTTTTCTATAACCATCCCAGCCATCTCCTTCCCTGATCTTCCCAAGAACTCTAGTTACAGCCTAATAGCAATTTAGATTCAGTGGTCTCCTAAAGAAAATGTGTGCCAGAAAGAGAAGTAAGGAATAAAGCAATGGTGGAAGGAACTGTAAACTTCAAAGCTACTTTCCAACTTTGCTTTCTCTTCCTGCACGGCTGGCAGTCTTGACTGCGAGTGTTGAGCAGTAAGCCTTAAAAAGGTTTAATTACCCAAGTTTGAGGGAACCTTACATTCTCGACTCGACAGTTTGTGTTTGTGGTTAGCCGTTTTTTACATTATTTCAAAACCCTTTTTGTGCTCGTTGTTTTTGTATAGCATATCTGCGCTTCACTAAAGAGGTATAGGAAAGATGTCATACTAATAGGCTGTTTGAGGGCAGTGGCGAAAATAGCCTATTTTTAATCTTTTCTTTTTATGTGTCATTTTCACTTCAAGCTGGACACTTCTAAACAAGCCTAATGCTTTTCAAAATAAAATTGAACGTCTCCTAAATCGAAACGAGCTCTTTTCGGCTTAAAATAAAGGCCTAGCAAGAAAAGGGAAAAAGTGAAGGCTAAGTAAGGGAAGAAGGTTAGAATATTTTTTTTTTGTACAAAGAAAATTTTAGTATGACTTTCTTTGAAGTTTTATTTCGCCTCCCAGTGAGTGAACATATTGTTTGATTTTTTTCAGAATTCTAATTTTTTGAAAAAATAACGATTCAAAGCATGTTTTGAAGAGGAGAAATACGGCTATTTTTAGTAACAAAAGAAGAGATTGCGCCATGTCATCGTTTGAGACGTCGCTATTTTTAGTCGATTGATAGGAAGATTTCTGTTCGATGGATTTTCACATCTGTAAACGTTAAAACAATAACTTTTGTAAGGAGCACACATATCGTCACCTTGACTCTTCCTGCAAGCAACATTTACACTATCATAATAAATAAATAAACATCTCGACGAGCTTTTCGAGGGCATGGCGTGATCTCGTCTTTAATAGCACCACATGATTGCTGCCTTATTACGCTTTAAAACGAAATTTGATTTATTATTTGTCGTCAAAAATTAACATAAAATTATTACACTTAACGGGATGTGTGAATTAAAAAAATTTAAAAAGCTATTCCCAATTTTCCTTGAACAAAAAATTATTCTAACTATTTTGGAAAATATTATGTATTGTAGGTCTATTTAGTTTAACCTGTAAGAGCTCGTTTCGATTTAGAAGTTGTTCACTTTATATTTATTCATACATATTTAATGGATACCCATGTGTTCGAAGGTTAAAAAAACACAACCACAATAACAGCAACAAAACAATCAAAACAAGCGGATGGATAATAACAACATGTGATCTCGTAGGGAACGGGAAGAAAGAATCAAGCATCGCGGAATCAGCAGACTCCATTCGGAGGGTTTTCCTACTCTGATCTCAGAAGCATCAGCTTTGTTTAGAGAAGCCCAATTTGACGTGAAAATGATACGGATGTGTAGAAGATAATCGGCGCTCATAGGGTATGACAGTGCAGGATCTCTCAAAAAAATGCATACACTGTTTGAAAGGTGATAACTCTGCTCACAGTAAAGGTTCTGAAGAAGTTATGGGCTCATATGAAAGCCTGAGAAAATTGAAATTTTTTGACATATGAGCAGCATGGAGTGCGCCATGCACTTGTGTGAAATTTGGCATTTTACACTCGATTGAATGTGTTTCGCTTGAATACTTGCTGACGAAAAATGCCGGCTATCCTTAAAGATGCAGGTTCTGTTTGAAGGGTTCTAACATTGCTGGTAGTGAAGCTTTTGAAGATGTTTGAGACTCGTATGAAAGCACAGAGTTTCTGCGACGTGCAAATAGTCGGGATTGCGCCATACCCTCGCTTGTAACCTTGCATTTTAGACTCGATTGGTTGTGCATGGGCTGAATGCCTGTTATAATCTTGTTACTGCTTGGTGAGATTAACCTGTGCTGTGCTTCTTCTAACATTTAGAACTTAACAACTATGTGAAAGACACGTGACATTCGAGTTTATTGACTGCATGATTTAAATATGAGTAAGAGTTCCATTTTACAAGACGCACTCTGTGGACTGATGAAGCAACATTCAAGCTGAATGGAAATGTTAATCGGCATAACTACAGCTACTGGGCTGCAGCAAACGTTAAAATAAGCACAGCACAGGTTGATCTGGCCAAGTTGTAACAAGACAGTAACAAGTATTCAGCCCATGCACAATCAATCGAGTCTGAAACGCGAGGTTTCAGGCGGGAGCATGGCGTAATCTTGCCTATTCACATGACGCAGTAAGTCTCGTTACCCTGTGCTTTCACACGAGTCTCAAACATCTTCAAAAGCTTCACTACCAGCAATGCTAGAACCCTTCAAACAGTACCTGCATATAAGGATAGCCCCAATTTTTCGTCAGTGTTAGTGTATTTTTAGGTTTTGAACTTTAAAAGAAGCACAAATTAATCAAAACGGCCACTCTTTGAACAAATTATAACATGTATTCAAACGAAACACAATCAATCGAGTGTAAAACGCAAAGTTTCAGACAAGCGCATGGCGCATTCCATGCTTATCATATGTCAGAAAATTTCTATTTTTTCAAGCTTTCATATGAGCCCTTAACTTCTTCATAACCTTTACTGTGAGCAAAGTTATCACCTTTCAAACAGTGTAGACATTTTTTTGAGACACTCTGTGTTTAGACTCAGTTTGTCTCCAGCAGTCTTTCTCCGCCTGCGGAAAGAAGCTCTCCCTTGTCTGACCACGTTCCAAAAAAGATCGCTGGAATTGCTCTTTGGGGAAATGTTTAGGAACATTAGGGAGCCCTCGATAACGAATTCTCGTGCACTTTCACAGCGGCGCGTGTTCAGCGGCCCACAGCTTCGCCTAATTGCAGGGGAAAACGCGACGTCGTTTGTGCAAAACGGCTGATAGATAGGTGCCTCCTGATGACACGGACGAGGATGTTTTAGTAGGGCAGGAAGGGGCTGACCACTCGATGCGTTGGGCCGTCTTTTCCTTTACTGCACGACTTGAAGGAGTTTTATGCTGATCGAATGACGTAAGCAATGAAAATAGCATGCAGAAGGTAGGCTAGTAATTAATAAATATGGTATATGTCGTTAATGTGGCCTACATTCGGAGGCGGGAACGCGGCATTCAACCGAATCACCGGTCGTACATATACGCGCCACCTAATCAGTGCACCGCCTGCGCAGAGGCCTTTGGATAGCAGGAGCGTTCGGTGCGGCCTGTTTGGTGTGGTGCACCCAACACGCCCAATGTAGGCCATAATCCCGACTCGTACTCGTACAACTTCCACAAAAGGCTTAATGCTTACCGCCAATGCCTCCAGACACTACGTGGCAACATTCCGAATCGAATTCGGGATAATCCTTGCCAGTTCAAACGAATCCGTTCCGGAATTGTGGGAAAACGAATCTTCAGGAGCCAAATCAATCAGGTTTTAGTTCCAGTTCAGAAGAACATCCACATTTCAGAAGTAAATGAGAACGATTGTAAAGTCGTTCGTTCCTTTGATTCCTGGAAGTAGCCCGAAGCATTTCTTCAGCAAAATAGCCCGTCACTTAAGCGCTTCAGCTAATTTTTCTGCATTGTGGTGAAGTAGGCTCTGACTTTTTCAATCCTTTCAGTGAGAATGCATTTCAAAAAATTCGCCAAAATAATGGATGGAATGAGGGAATAAGGTTAGACATGGATCTAAGGCCTGGTTTATACTTGCGCCGCCTCCGGGCGCGGCTTGATGGTCGACATAGATATCGATTTTTGCGCCGCCTTGTCGATATCTATTCCGACTATGCTGTCGCATCGCGCAGCGGTGCAACTATAAAGCAGAGCTAATAGAGAAAAACCCGTTATATTATCGTCCAGTTACTGGCCGAGTTGTTCGAGTGTGCACCAGCTTGGTCTGAATTCGTCGCTGTCGCGTGCCAAAGTAGCCCAGTGAGTGATCGATGGTAAAACGAACGATAATATGACGGAAATTCTTCGCTGTTCCAGTTATGGCTGACGTTATTCGCTGATTTCATCTGTTAGTTTTGCGAAATGAGCGAGTAACGTCAGCCATAGCTGGAACAGCGAAGCATTTCTGTCATATTATCGCTCGTTTTACCATCGATCACTTACTGGGCTACTTTGGCAAGCGACAGCGACTGATTCAGACGAAGCTGGTGCACACTCGAGCAACTCGACGATAGTATAGCGGGTTCTTTCGCTACTAGATCTATGTCTAACCTTATTCACCCATTCCATCCATTATTTTGGGGAATTTTCCAAAATTTGTTCTCACTGAAAGGATGAAAAAGTCGAATTTTGGTGAACTTTTTATAATCTGTTGTCACTGAATGGGTTGGAAAAACAAAGGGACTTAAAGAAAGCAAAGCCTGCTGCATAAGAACGCAGGGAAAAATAGCTGAAGCGGTGAAATCCTACGATTATTGCTGAAAAACGCTTCTGACCACGCACCATAAATCAAACGAACGAACGGCTTCCCAATATTGCTGATTTACTTCTGAAATATGGTGCTAATTCTGTAAGTATGTAGAAACAAAACCTCATTGGGATTGCCCCCAGAGATCAGTTTGCTTTCGACTTCAGGAGGAATTCGCTTGCGTCGTTCCACTCCGCGACGGAAGTATAGATCTCCGTCAGCCTGACACTACTGATTCTTGCTACTCGGTCTTGTCCTGGATGCTTCGTGTTCTATTTCCGATCGATCATCGATATTTTCAGCCAATTTTAATCGCCACCTACATCTGTTGAAGGGTGTCTTGTTAGTCAGACGCTGGAGATAGTTCTAGAAAGTGCTGGGAAAATTGCATTCATCATTCTCTCTGCCCTAGGCGATGGGGCCACAGGTTGGCCTCGGTGCGAAGTCGAACTCAGAATCCATAGTCGATCCGACGGCTTCGTCACCAGTGCCCAGAATACGCGGTTTCTCTATGTGCGCTGTCGATTCCAAACGCATTGCATCGCTCGTTGATATGGAACGCGCCTTGTCGTTAATGTGGCCGAAGAAAAACCGGCCATTTATATCGCCACTCGGTGGTTGTGGGCGGGGCGTTCCGTTTGGGAGGGGAGCTGTTCAGCCAGCCGCTGTCCGCATTCATCCACTCGTCTAGTTCTTGTCGAAGGGGGGAGGCGGCTTCTCGCTTTTAAGGGTTTGTTCAGAATTCAAGGAGTTCAAGGGCTTCTTTGGACCATTGGGGATGTTCTTTCGGGCAACTTTGGTGGGTAGATCGGCGTCTGTACGTCGATTTCAGCGAATTTCTCCTTCGCAGCTTCCAATGGGTTCTTCAGCTCCCTACCGTAACCGCGTCGACGCATCTGATCTCCGCTGTTTCTCAGACGGTCAGCATGAGCATCGACATCCGCCTTGTCGCGCTGTCTCTTCGGCGAATTAGGTCACCTCCGACGATCGATAGACACCGATTCCGTCTGAATCGCATATTCTGGCGGCTGGCTAACGGCTTCAGAAACCCCAACCATGCCTTCAGACCCCTGACCTTGTCGCTGATCCGGATTCCAGCAGCCGCCCGCTCAAGCTGAGCTGTGAAAAACACCTGTTCTGACCCCGAGGACTGGTCCGGCGTGTGTAACGTTGCTCCTGGAGCCGTTCCGATTCGCCAGCTGCCTCCTCAGTCGCCGTCCCGGTCCGTCTGTTAACGGCAACATCTCCGCCTACCGGTTCCCCCCTCGCCACCGTTGATCTGGTGATCGAATCGATTGAATTGGACTTGGCCTAGAGGTGCGTGGTCTAACGACCGGTTCCTTGGCGCCCACCGGTGGCCGTTGCTTCTGTTTTTGTCCGCGATTTTTTTCGCATTTTGCTGTCCGTCTTCTCTCTGCTTGTACGAGAAAGAGAATGAGACCTATTTATAGCCAGCTGTTGGTGTTTTATTCGGCCAAGAGCGGTTTTTATTCCACGTTTTTATGTGTTTTACAGAGATTACAGGCTGGAGCGGGCTATTGGGAAGTCGATCAGGATGTTTTTCTGAGCGAATGAAAGAAGCCCAATATCTCCTTGTAAGGAAACACGGCACCATTTAGGTCGGACGGAACATATTCGGTTTTGGCGAGGTTTCCGATGTGTGTCGTCAGGTACGGTGTGTGCTGTGCAGCCATCTAACTCGACTTCTTCACCCATAGGACCTGTTTATACTCCGCAACGGGAGCGACGGTAGCGACAGGAACAACAACACAAAGCGTGCCCATCGATTTTTCCCAGGTTGATCAGGCTCGGCACTGATCGTTACGTATCTTTCGCCCTGTCACTCCCGTCGCGAGCTATAAACAGGTCCATAGCTTCTATATAGCTATATTCGATAATATATAGCAATGATTCTTCGTTGTACTCACCTTGCATTGTCATCGATTTTCTATGATCTCCCCCAGAACTTATGCTGCGCTCATAATGCTTGTAGAAGTTCTCTACCGGTTCAGTCCTAGTTTGGGGGGGGGGGGGACCAAAATGGTTCTGCATTTCGTCGAGCACGCAGAAGCTGCGCAGCTGCCCTCAATTGGGTTTGGTCCCCTAGGCTAGGATTGCACTCGTCTGCATTCAATGTTCTGGACAAACTAAGCAGCCTTATTGTGACCACCTTTCTTTACTTCGCTGTGGTAGAGATGAAGTGAACTCCTAGTAAATTGAGTTAGCGGTCTCTAAACAGGGGTACATATCGGGTATTTGCCCAGCAAGGTGCAAAAAACGTGGCCGGGAGGCGTCAGTCAGTCAAAGTCGGTCTCTAATATTGATATCCGTCTCCGATTTGACCACCTGCTGGAACTCTAGAATGTGGACCAATTCGTCAGGACAAACACCCACATGTACCAGATCAGGATAGTGTCTGGAATCCAGTTTGGCGCGCTGTCCTTTTGCTCCTAACCATTTCGATTTGATTCTTCAAACCTGCCAAACTTCACTCCAATGGTCTCTTCAAGGCCGACGGATCTGCTAGTTGTCGCTTCACATTCAAATTGTCTGTGACATCACGTGGAAGTGGAGTGCATGGCGCATCCAAGAGGGTTATCTAGCGCTGACTCGCCAATTTTTTAGTTAATGCAGTTGGAATACATACGGCCTGGGTATGTGTTTGTTCTCGAATAAAAGAGTGTGTAGACTCCTGCGGACTGTTTAGCGCAGTTTTGCAGACATTCTGCGTCACCCACCCAATTAGGAAACCGCCTCGACGTTAAGCTGAGTGGTTATCCTCCTGACAAATGTCGTTGTTCGATACCTTCTTTCTTCGGAAATAGCTGGCGATGTGTGAATGCAGCTGCGATGTCTAGATAAGATCGAATCGAAAGGTGGATGGAACCCAGCTAGTTTTGCCACGACCTTCACGGCTTTCTTCGTAGATTTTTTAAATGGGGTAGAGATTTGTAGGCGAAAAGGGGGACCTTAACAAGAATTTGTTGTTTAAGTAGTTAAGAATATTACGGAGCTAATCAAGCCCCATCTGTTGACCGGTGCATGCGTCCACGCAAAATTATTGGCTGAGGGGCGGGGTTCGTCGGTTTCGGTCCTCAGCTGACCGCTTAACATGTGGGTTATGTCAATGTGATGTCTTATGCAGCTGAGCATAATGGTATTAATCCGTCCGTATCTCCGTCCATGAGTCCGTCAACGCAATATTGCTGGCCACTGGAAGGGGTTCGTTGGATTTGTACATATCGGGTTGTATGACTATGAGAGGTTGGTGATAGTGAAGTTACAGCGTGCGTGTGTCTGTCTATGAGTCTGCTCGCGCGGTCTCGTTGGCCAATGAGTGGAGTTAATCGATCTTTGTCGGCATCTGCCTGTTTGAGATGCGATCTGCGTAAATTTGAAGATCGTTTCAGCATACATATATGTGCAGCGGAGATAATTTGTGCGTGCGTCTGTCACTTTCTCTGTCCTCGCAGTATTAGTGACCGTTTGGTGTGTTTGATTTCTGTCCATAATCGTTCACGAAAGTGATGCTTATCCGATGTCCTTAGTATAACAGAGTTTACATTTATGGGTCCAAGTACGAGTCCATCCACGATGTGTTATTATCCACCTGATTCGTCCACTGGCTCCTCCATGCGTCCGCGCAAAATTAGTTGCCGCTGGGTGGGTGGGATTCATCGATTTTCTTTCAAGTTTGACCGTTTGAGATGTGGATTATGTAAATCTGAGATGCTATTTCATCGCATATGATGGAGTTAATCCGTACGTGCGTCTATCACCTTGTCCACAGTAGTGTTCCTAGCGGTGGTCCGATGGCCTACCCTACTATGTATAGCAAGGTTCGCATTTATGCATCCGTCCACAGAATGTTATTATCGGCTGATCCGTCTGTGGGTCCTCCCATGCGTCCGCGCAGTATTAGTTGCCGCTGGATGGGATTCATCGATTTAATGTTCAGCTCTGCCTGTTCGAGATATGAATTATTTAAACAATATAGGAAAATGAGCCACTAAAGTCTGCAGTCCGCTCGTGTTCCGAGCCGCAACAGACCAATGACTCAGCCATCCATCGGCAGTTGTCGCGCCAGCCGACTTTCTCGCGACGTGCTCGTAATGAGTCAGTTGTTTTGTTGCTTTTGACTCACAATCAGCTCATTTGCTGCTTCTGATGGATACCAAACATCGTTGTGGCGCTGCACTTTCCCCTTTCTTCCGGTTGTGCTATTGGAGTGGTGCTTTGTAGTATATCCTGCACCCCTCTTCCATACCGTTTTGAATCCCATGCAAGGAGCTGTGACCGCCGGATACGGAGCCGGCTGACCCAGGGTCATAAACTGCTATCCAGGGGAAATACCGTAGCAGTGCAGCTAAGCGTGCCACCATTGATTCTCCTGGAGGGCCATGTAATGCTCACATCACTCACTTGTGACCAATTGGTGTGGTCTTCGTCCAGTTTGCTCTCCTCATTTCCCTTGTGTCTTTTCTATTTTCTGATAAATATTGTGTACTCCCAGTTCTATTATTTTGTGATCGTCGCTGACATCAATAAGACAGCCGAGCTGGTTGTGAAGATGCAGAAGCCCGGACTAGACCGACTTTCTTTCACTTAAAAGTTGGCTGATAAGCAAGTTGTCGAACTCTCCGTGGTCGATGTGAGCAGGTACAACACCGATTTGAAGAGCCTTGTGTTTCTCTGTTGATTCGCTGTCCTTTGGGTGGTCCCTGTAGTGGCCAAATACGCACTTGAAGTGGCTCCGCGCTGTCAGTCACGCTCGCCGTTCTCTTTTTTATGGAACTATCCCTTCGAAGCCCTCTTTTGACTTGTCCTGGCCGTTGGCAACGGATTCTTCTACGTTACATCACAGAGAGCTCAGATTTCCCTTTGTATACGCCACATATTCTGTTACAGTATGCTATCGTGAGATGGTTTGATGAGTTACAAGGCAAGCCGATAGACGGGTGACCTCTACGAGTCTCTCTAGAGGCCAAATTCCATTCCATGACGTCCAATAGAAGTAGAATGCGTGGCGCATTCCGTAGGCGCGTTGAATGAAGTCGAGCTTTGGGTTTGCCATTGTCGGTCGTTATTGCTTACCTATTGTGATGCTTCACCTGCACGTTCGCGTGATTCTTACCTCAAATGTCAGTTATGGTCAAAAATCGATATCATTGATCGGTATTGATTGATGAAGTTTTCGCGAAGAAAGTCCAGCCGCGCTCTGCCATAAAAATCGATGATATCGACCGGTCGTGTACTTGATTCTGGTCAGATTTATGAGACTTGTCCAGCGGTCATTAATATTGCGCGGACAAAAATCCATCTAATTCATCTAGCGGTCGTTAATATCGAGTAAGTGGACTCAACGGCGAATCACCGACGGAATAATGCGGCTATATATGGTAGCAC
Source organism: Heligmosomoides polygyrus bakeri (assembly GCA_947359475.1). Lineage (NCBI taxonomy): Eukaryota > Metazoa > Nematoda > Chromadorea > Rhabditida > Heligmosomidae > Heligmosomoides > Heligmosomoides polygyrus. Next base: position 101,913,614 of record OX375869.1, read on the forward strand.
AGAGTCACATCCGCATCGATCCCATCTCAAAGATCAACTATGCAAAAAATTATGAAGTCCTACCAGCGGCCATTATTATTGCGCGAAGGGGCTCACAGACGGAACCACAGACTGGTTAAGTGTTAATTCTATATACGTTAGAAACTCTACGGTAGGTCTAGTAACATCCCCAGTTTACGGTAGCTATTGAAACTATAGGTGAAGATTGCTTTCACTGCACTCTGGAGCAGGCAATTTTACCATATAAAACGGCTAATCTGTCCGTAGGCCCTTTCCTTTCTCGCAAAACTAATGGCCGCGTAGAGGGTCTCATCGATTTTTATCCGCATCTGTTCATTTGAGATATTGGAGTCACGGATGTGGTGCGCCGTCCTAGTACATATATGTAATGAACTTAATTCGTCTGTGTGTCCATCGGTGCGTCCGTCCGCGCATTAATGGTTGCCTTGGATGTGGCTCTTTGATTTTTGCACAAAGCTGAGCGCTGTTGCTCGCTTTAGAGCTTTAAGGGAGACAAAGATCGAATGGAAAGAGTTGATACCCATTCAAGGATGCGCCATGCCTTCTATTTCCTCATAGTGTCATGAACAGAGGTGTGCGTGTTCGAGTCCTCCGCCTGCTGAATGCTCGTTTATGTTCGGACACTAGCGTTGCAGTTGTAGTTTGGCTCCCATTTTATAGCCCCACGGTATCCTTATGAAGCGCTTGAAACGCCTCCAACTGCGAATAGTCCGCAATGATGTATGTTCGCTGCTTGCAAGCAACCCGTCGAGATAAAGAGCTGCAGGGTTTTTGAGCGACTGGCGCTCAACCGGCTCTCGCGTCTCGGCCGTCCGACTCCCGACGTCATCGCTTTTTATCGTCCGCTATCACTAGTCGCATCGGGAACTGCCGACAGATCTCGCTCGTCGCGCACGCGCGCCCCGATCCGCCGCCGCCGTCATCAGACTCACAGCAACCGCGTCGACCACCGGCTCCGGCGGCGTTTCCGCTGTTGATTCTGACTGCCTGACCGGTTCGGTTCGGTGTTCGTCGTCGCCGTCGTCCTCCACCGAAAGTGCAGTTCGGCGAGCGTTTTTGAACGGCCGATCCGTCTCCCGCAGCAGCTGCCGTCACCTCTCACTTGTTACCGACACCCGTCGGCAGTGTCCGCTCGGCCGCCGACGCGCAATTCGTCTTTAATCAGCAAGTGCGAGGTGTTTCCGGGGCCTCCCTACTTGCTCCGTGCCGCTAGCGGCCTCCGGTTGCTTCCCCTCGTGCGAACAGCGCGTTGACGACCGTCGTAAACGTTAAAGGGTTCGATCCCCTGAAGTGTAACATCGAAAAGTCCGCCGTTGCGCGATGTTGCGAAATCGCCGTCTTCTTTTGGGGTCATTTGGAAGGAGTCATGAAGCCTTTCGGTGTGCCGTTTCTTTGCCTCGAAATGCCTCAGCTCTTAGTATACTTCCTCTGCGACTTCTCGTTGAATTCTCTCGGAATGCGCCATGCATTTTGTTTCCGTAAAGCCTTGAGAAGCATCCTCTTTCTTGTGATGATTAGCTGCTTTGGATCCATTGGAGCACTCTGGCACGCGTCAAGGACGAATGAAGATGTTACTCGGGCAACCCGACGGTCAGCGGAACGACAGGTGGTTGTATTGTTTTTCTAGTTGTCACCTAGTATAATAGTGTCTGGTTAGCTACTTGGCTGATATCTTGTCGATGGCGATTGAAAATTAATAGTATCGATTGATATTGATCGGTTGATCGAGTTTATTCACTTACTTGGAGCGGCAATATCAAACTGTATTGATCGGATGGTTGATTTCGTTGACATTCGTGAGCACTTAAGGCCTATGAATGAACGAACTGATTAAGCTTAAGCTCTATGCACATTAAGAAATCGATAATATCGATTAATGGATCGGTTTTGCTCGCTCTTTCTAGGAAGCTGCCAGTTGCAATATTGGTAGGGGAATCTGCTATGTTTACAACTTGTGAAAGCCGGCCACTAATTTTGCGTGAACGGGCGGACCAACTGATCGATGGGTTAGCGAAATTATTATTGTAGTGCGCTTATTTATAGTCCACCTCCTGTACCACAAGTCAGCGGTCTAGTCGGTTTTCGTCCGATTACATGTTCAGAAGCCCTCTATCTCGTTCTGATCTGTTCTTAGTATTTATAAGATCTACTGGTCGCTTTTCCGGGGTTTATACTTGTTGGATGGAGGGTATGAAGGCTCCTTATATCTTCCAGAAGTAGAGCATGGCGCAATCTCTAAGCACCAAGTGACTAGCCGGCTTTTCAAATTTCTCTGCTTTCTTCTTCTTTTTTTTGTTTTTACTTTCTCATGCTTCATCTTCTTCTAGTTTTTCTGGCATTACGCCCCCTTCGACTGGAGGGTTGTGGCTGTTGTCGTGCCGTATAAAGTGCGTTTGATGTTGCTTCATGGTATTGTAGGAATTGTGTTGATTCAGCGCATAATAGTGTTGACGACACTTGATTTCACTTGATTTGGAGGCATTCTTCAGGCTGTGATGTGATTTTCGCTCGACCCCTGGGATTTCCCGGGTGTTTGCGCATATGGATCCCCTAGCCTGTCATCAAAAACTCGCACAAAGTAGCGATAGAGGCCAGATAGAGACCTCTGCTTGTCAGTTTTTTCAGGGAGGATCCACGCCTTCTTCATCGGAGTAAAGAAAGCCGATTATGGAGTTGAAGCCAGAGATCTCTGCGCCATTGTAGCCTTCAAGTGTTCGACTTCCTTCGTAAGAATTCATGTTGAAGTACTCCTAGTGGCAAACGCGTTCCCGGTCTGAAAGTCGAGGCGTGATATTGCGCCCATTCAGATTGTCCCTCACCACTAGGAAGCTGCTAGTTCGAGAATTGTCGGCACTGTTTAAAAGTCCAGTATGCTCATCGACTACATGAGATTTCGATAACACAGCTCAGGTCCTCTTTCGATCCTGATGCGGAATACAACAGATGAGCACTTTTCTAGAGCCTAGTAATGTGTAGCATTATGTTGGCTTGAAAACAATGATCTACTTGAGTTACTCACCGTTCATTCTTCCCCAAACTCGTCACTAAACGTGTTCTTAAGAAACCAGGGACGAGTCTTCGGTGGAAAACTCGTCCGATAGTCGCGGGCCCAGACGAGGACAGTTTGAGGGTACGGCAACAACAGCCTGTAAGGGCCTGTTCATACTCCCCGACGGGACGACAGCAGCGATAGGAGCGGAGCCTACCTATCGACTTTTTCCGAGGCAATGGCTGGGCACTGATCGATACGTATCCTTCACCTTGTCGCTCTCGCCTCTGCTCCCATAGCGAAGTATGAACAGGCCCTAGGCGGTTGAGAAATATCATCCGCGTTGCTAGTATTTGGCGGAGAAACTCGTCCGTTAATTTTCAGAGTTCGTTTAACGGCGAATTTTTCCCGTAAACGTAACAGCTCTCACTAGCTTGGAGAATAGCAATTTTGGTATCGCTACAGGCAACATGTCTGCGACAGCATATTCCTCGCCGGGTCTTGAAAATAGTGTCTCCTCGCTTTTCCATCGTGAAGTAAAGCCCTTGGCTAGGGAGCTTGAAATCCATCGTTATTTCTGGCCTCCTCCGAACCGTGTTAGGCCCCGTTTATACTTCCGGCGCCGAGCGACGCGATGCCACGTATAGTGGCCAAATTGATCGACCAATGTGGCCACAGTACGTAGTGCCGCGTCGCTCGGTATCGGGCCCTTACCTACAATTTCCCACCGAACTGTTCGTACTGTAGTGCTTTTCTTGCTTTACCTTCTCTATGAAGTATTTCTCATTAAAAAGACTTTCGAACTCGGGACTGATTGGTGGAATAATCTGAAGATTTGAACGGATATGTATAAGGCGAATAGAGCTTCGTGTGAAATATGCACTACACTCGTCCGAACGAGATCAGATCACTGCTTTCGTTCTTTTGCCTTCTTCACATCTTCCTTGTTTCGCTGATTTATTAATCTGATCAGAAGACACAATCTCCTCAATGATTCTGCTCGACCTTCTATGTTAGAAAGAGCACTTTATACCTGTTGACTGCGTCCGTGCCGCAGTATCGGTATCGATTAGTCAGCATGGTCAGTCGATTTCGGTGGTTCTTATCAACGGATACGGCTATGGTAGGGAAAAAGGCCCGTGCGCGTACTAAGAACTCCAGGATGTGGTTCATCTACCGCTTCTGTGTCAAAATTCGCAGCATCCTGAAGTTCCTTCGTTTGCCCATTCTCAGTCACAGGTATTTCTTTTATGGGCGCGCACCTACTTCTCCACAAGTGCCATTCTGAGGCTTCGAAAGGTACCCGCGAGTTAGGGCATTCCATACTTCGCGACAAAAGCGACTCGTCGCCCGTGCAAAACATGCATATCGATTAAAACCGCAAGCGACTGGAGCGACAGCGCCGCCGAAAAGTGCTCATACTCGAGCGCCGGCGCTGTCGCTCCAGTCGCTGCTGCCTTCGGTTCAAACTTCCGCGCGCTGCACTTCTGTGGCTGCTGTCGCGAAGTATGCATAGGCCCTTAGCCCTAGTGCATACTTGCGCCGCCACGCGGCGCGGCACCACTATCGCCATAGATATCGATTTTTCGCGCCCCCGGTCGATATGTATCTCAACCATCGTCCCGCGCCTCGCAGCGGCGCAAGTATAAACTAGAGCTTATCCGTGAAGCGGGAGGAGTTTTCCGTTCCCTGCAAGGCGATCGTTACGGGACCGCGAGGACGACCCCCACTGCAACCGATAGAATGTGACTATTGATGACACCACTGTCGTTTTCCCCGGGTTTTTTGAATTTTTTGGATGCACTGGGATTACTGCGTAGTTTTCTTTGCACTTTTCATAATAAGAGATTGTGTCATGAGTTATTCATGCGTCTCTAGCGTTTTGCTGCTGTTCCAGAGCGTCATCTTCCGCGTTTGTTGATTCCTCTGTTCAGTTTTTCGCATGTTTCTAAACTATTTTGCTTATTTGCGGATTTTCTCGCAGTGTCGAATGGTGAAGGTGGTAAATAAGCATGAACAATGGGTCTGGGATCGAAAAAAACCGGAGAAAGAGAAGGAGAAATTCGAAAAAAAGGGGGAAGTGCCAGAGAAGCAGCAAAAGGTTGCGAAGAAAAGCGTCCAGATTATGCAAAATGCTGATCAGCTATAGATTAACAGAAAAGTAGCGAAAAAGTCATTGTTAGCCACTAATGGAGTGGTCGACGTGAACGCAAGCGCTCCGGTGGTCCCGCAGCGATGGCCTGGAACTGCAAGGGAGGGGAACTCGTCCAGCTGGGCGGACAACTCGTCGCTACCGTTGGAAATCCGACCGAAAGCACTTTCATGTTGTTTCCAGATTTTGCTACATTCTATCTTCGTCAGAAAACTGTGGAGCAAGTCGTTTTTTTCTGCAGCCGTCGGAATTTCCTTCATTGATATTCGTGCGTTTTCGTCTTTTTACTGTGCTGGCTTCAATATCGCATCGATTTCCACATCGCGGTGGTTCTGCTTTTTTCTCATTTGTTCGCCGAATGCAATTGGTCGCCTTCACCGCCGTTGTCCATATTTGCCGGCCGATTCTGGATGTGATCGATGATGGAATGTGATCGAATTTCAGAGCCGGAATATGCATCTGTACGTCAACACACTGCCAATAGTCGTTCTGTTCGTGCTGGCGTTCCTGGCCGCACCCTGCTCAGCTGACGAGGACCTTGTTGAGACGTTCAAGAACATCGACGTCTTCCGGCTCAGGTGAGAGAAGAGAATTCGAGGTCACTTTGAAGTTTGGTGCAGTTGGAGAGGTCGAACGTGTTACTCGCGAGTTGCGACGAGTTGCGACGAGTTGTTCGCCAAGGTCTAGACAAGTTTCCCTATAGCACTCGGGCGATCGTTGCGGGACCACCCGAGTAAAAAAACTGGAAAAACTCGTCCGATTCTTGGCGAACAACTCGTCATCACCCTTGGCTGTTCAGCCGCAAGTGAACCTGTTTAGCCTGGCTTCTGACTCAGCCTGACAGGTTTAAAAAAGTTGTCAACTAGAACGGGACCGGTTCTTTCATATTTGCTCCACCCAATTTGAATTGGATCTTAAGCTTTTATAGCAAAAATTGCACGTATGTGCCATTTTCACCTCAAATTGGACACTCTTCTAAGCAGGGTTGACGCTTTGGAATCATCCTCTCCCAAATCAAAGGTTTTCTATATTGAAATAGAGACTCTCCAAGAGGGTTAAGATCTTTTTTGTGAAGAGAAAATGTAGTATGACTTTCTTTGAGGTCCAGCTGTCCCAGTAAGTCTATACATCGTTTGAAGATTTATAAATGTTTATTTTTAAGGGGAAAGCAATGAGTTAACTACAGGTTTAAGGCTCCGTTTATACTTCAACGCAGAGCGACGCGACACCAGGTATTGTGGTCATATTGATCAGGCGACACGATCGATCACTTCGGCCGCTATACATGCCGTCGCGTCGCTCAGCGTCAGAAGTATAAACGGGGCCTAAAAGTTAGAAGGCAGATGTAATTTATCATATTGAATTAATCAACTATACCAGACACTCGCAGTGGGCAACTGGAAAGACAGCTACAGTTCACTGAAGAAATCGATCGGCCGTTGACAGCATGTCTCCGAAAATTCGTCGAAATTTCTATTGCGGGAGTTTTATTCGTATGCTTCAGCAAGCTCTAACCCATTTCAAACTCCCGCCTAGAGGGGTCAGTTTCACTGTTGGCGAAACTCCGTTATCTACCTGTAGAATTCAAACGGTGAGCCATAGTTGCAACTACAGTTGACCGGTGAGACTTCATCAGAGGTGAAACCTACCCTTTGGGCGGGGTCTGAAATGTGTCAAAGCTTGCCAACAGATACGTTTCTTCTCCCGTCGTAGAAATTTCGTTGAATTTAAGTAGAAATACTGTCCATCTGCGGGTGAGTTTCTTCGGCGAACTATAGTTGTTCTTTCGGCTGCTGCTCCGTGTGTCTAAGATACGTGAACGTGATGAGATGTAAAGTAAGCAGTCGTGAATGCTGCGTTGAACTGCTAGATTAGGATTGTCCCGCCCTTTTTATTTCCACAGGACGAAGGAAAAAGACGCAGGGTGCGTGAGAGCGGGAGAGCGGGTCTGCAATCGATCGATACGGTTTAACCGGTAATGATCGCGAAATACAGGCCAAATCCCCAATCAAAAAACGAGACTCCGCCTTCAGCTGTGCAAAAAGGCGAAAAATTCCGCAAGATTCCCTCCTTCCTTCCTCCCAGCTATTAGTATAGGTTTAAGGGTCTATACTTCGGCGACGAGCGACGCGATCGATCAATTTAGCCACTATACATGCCATCCCGTCGCTCGGCATCGGAAGTATAAACGGGCCTAAGGGGGGTTTAGCAAAATATCATGGGCTACGGAGCAGATTCACATTTAGCGTCAATACCATTACTCTGACTACGGGTTAAATGCTATCTATCTTGTGACCTCACACGCCATAGGGAGATCGTCGAGATTTTGCACACTTCTAGTCTGCTACCACCCAACTATGAAAGCGACAACAATTCTCAGTAACTAATGAATAGACCAAGCAAGCGTTGAAGTATTAGCGCCTGCTAATTGGTGTGCAATGTCTGCCGGCGAAGGTGTAAACAGAGCAGTCGTGATGAAGTGCCGTAAATTTTCGCACACGTGTTAATGAGATGAGAACGCCGGCGGCCATGTTCCCGCCACGTCGTTAGATTCACCGTCAAGCTTACTTCCTCGGCTAGGATGCTTATTGTTAGGTTTTGCGGTAAAAGAAGGGAATATTGGGTAGGGAAGGTACATGTCTATCCTAGTTTGGTGGGGGGGGGGCACATAACTAAAAATTATGCAGATTGACTTAGGATTCATGGAGTGGTTCTAGACAACAAAATAGGGCCGAAGCTGATAAAATTTACAAAGCAAAAAAAATCACCACGGCTGTAAACAGGCAAAGCAATGTGTCCTCCTCACTATGTTGGATCCGGGTTATAACATGTCAGGCGGCGGTCAGCACGCGGTATGCGGCTTTGTGTGCCTCCCTCACATGATAGATCCCGTTTATAACACGTCAGACGGCTGTCAGCGGCATTTAAATACGTCTCGCCCGCCTGGATGTCTTTACAACCGCGGCTATTTGTTTGTTCGTTCGCTTTTTTGTATTCCGTTCTCTAGAAGCCGCTCCGTAAATCCCAAGTCAATTGGTTGCGTAATTTTTAGTTATGTGCCCCCTCCCCGATTAGGATAGATCCCATGTGGACTAGCAGACTGTTCGACTGTCAGTAGACCTTGGCATGTTGAGTTCAGGTCGATGTTGTCTTGTCGAGCTGGTAGCCAAGGTCATTATCACATTTATTGGACTCGGCTTGCGTTTCGGCGACCGCGCCTTCGTCAGAGCCTGAAAAAGTCGAAAAACACTCAAGAAACTGCCCTGCCAAACACCATTTTATCTTGCAAAGTACTAGTCGTAAAGAGAGATAGGGAGAAGTCTAACATGACAGTTATGAAGGAACGAGGGACCTTAAGGTGGAGCCGAGAAGGGCCACCAGTCAACCGAAACTGGACTTGAACGAAGATGAATGAGCTATTACAACTAGGAGAAAAAGGGACCAGATTCAGAACCGCTTACCGCCCTCTAACGATGAAAATACCGCCATCCCCCCTCATATGACATTCATTAGCATCAGGTTTGGCGGTATTTTCATCGTTAGAGGGCGGTAAGCGGTTGTTGAATCTGACCCCTTGTTTTCATAGCTGTGGTGGCTCATTCACCGACGTTCAAGTTCAGCTTCGGATGAGTGGTGCCCTTTCTTGGCGACCACTTATAAGGTCAGTCGTTCCTTTATTACTGTCATGTTGGATTTTCTCCCTAATTCTCTTTACGGTTAGTACTCAGCGGGACGAAAATGTGTTTGGGAGAGCAGTTTCACAAATGATTTTCGACTTTTTCAGGCTCTGACGAAACACAGGTCGCCGAAACGTTAAGCCGAGTTAAAGCCGAGTTTTAGACGTGATAACAATCTTGGCTAGCGCCTCAACAAGACAATATGCACATGGGATCTTTCCTAGTCCGGGGGGGGGGGGCCACATAACTAAAAACTAGGCAACAAGATGAATTAATACTTACCGAGCTGCTCCTAGAGAACGAAACCTAATCTAAAAGAAACCAAAAACGGACGAACAAACAAATAAAAAATAAAAAATCGCCGCTGTTTACAACCGTCTCGGCGGGCAAAGAGCGACGGAATAGAGTCATGCCGCGCGCTGACCGCCGCTTGACATGTTATAACCAGGATCTAACATGTAGGGGAGGGCGCATGAAGCCGCATGCCGCGTGCTGGCCTGTCGCTTGACATGTTATAACCAGGATCTAACATGGTGAGAAGGGCACACAACTTTGCCTTCTTACAACCGGAACAAATGCAATTTTTTCGTTTTTTCTTTGTGACTTTTTCTTGCTTAGGTCCTGTGTTGTTCTGTAGGAGCGGCTCTGTGAGTCTTGAGTGAATTTGTGACATATAATACTTATTAGTTATGTGCCCCCCCCCCCCCCCGGACTAGGATAGATCCTGCACACAACCTTTGTGAACTTCTTGACTCATTAAAGGAGATGTTGTTCTGGAGCTTTTATAAAACTACGCAAGAAGATAGAATAGGAGTTGCAGCGACACTAAATGAAAGAATAGAGATATCAAACAGAAGAAGAAGATTGGATTCAACCCCCAAAATGGAACTGTTGGATGATATACAATTTTCACATCAAATCGGACATTCAAGTTACAATGGACACTCTTTTAAACAAGCTTGGCGGTTTTGAAATCAAAACGGCCGTCTGCCAAACTACACAAGGGACTTTTCAGATCTATCCTAGTCCGGGGGGCCACATAGGTTAAAAGTAGGCAACAAAATTAATTGAAACTTACCGAGCGGCTCCTAGAGAACGAGCTGGAACCTAAAAGAAACCGAAAACGAGCGAACAAACGAAAAAAAAATAAATAAAAAATCGCCGCGGTTTACAACCGTCTCGGCGGACAAAGAGCGACGGAATGGAGGCATGACGCGTGCTGACTGCCGCCTGACATGTTATAACCAGGATCTAACATGGTGGGGAGGGCGTATGAAGCCGCATGCCGCGTGCTGACCTCCGCCTGACATGTCATAACCAGGATCTAACATGGTGAGGAGGGCACATAACTTGCCTGCTTACAACCGCAAGAAATGTATTTTTCCGTTTTTTTCTTCATGACTTTTCTTGTTTAGGTCTCATGTTGTTCTGTAGGAGCAGCTCGGTAAGTATCAAGTGGATTTGTTACATATAATACTTTTGACTTATGTGGCCCCCGGACTAGGATAGGTCCCACTTTTCTACACTGTATGAATAATTTTTTGTTCAATGAAAATGTAGTACAACTTGCTTTGAAATTTTTTAAAATTCACCCTGAAAAATTTCAAAGAAAGTAATAAATTTTCATGGACAAATCGTTCTAGTATTATGGTTTTTCAAAGTCTCTATTTTACTTTGGAAAAAGCTCGGTTTGATTTAGAACGTGTTCAGTTTGAGTTCAAAGGCGATAAGTTTGCCTAGAAAGGTGTTCAATTTGGTCTGCGGGTCAATCCATACAGGCGAGTTCCGAGTGTTTGTCGCGCAGCGAATGAAGTATAAACATTCATATGTCAACTGGAGTAAAACTTAATCAGAATTTATTGAAGGTGATGATTGTATGTAAGTGTTCATTGTTCAATAATAGTACATTGTCATTGTAGTTGGGTTTTTTGACGTCAACCAGTTTTAGATCGTCGGTTGGCGCGTGTCCTCTGCTGGTTGTAGGCCAAGTGTGCCCCCAGGAGAATCCCCTCTACTACTTCAAGTGCTGCGGTGATCTGAACTCGTCGTGCTGCTTCCGATTACAGGTTGGTTCGACGTTTTTTTGTTCGATCGGTGGTGCGCCAAAGGGCTAAAGGGGGATAATCCTGTGGATAGGGGGATTAAGCGGAGACTTTTCCCGTGCGGGGATGGTGTGTTACCTGTTCGTGTGCCCTAGTGGCTTTCGGTTTGCTGCAAAGTAAGGAAGGGAAATGACGAAAACCTGAAAGTGACCCCCCTGTGTCCCGTAGAGTAAGGTTGTGTGGCGAGTCCGTTCAGTTGGGTGGGGCCAACCTGGTTCGTATAGGGTGGCCCTCCTAATTTGAGCAGCCGCACCCTCTCGAGCCGATCTTCTCCGTTCCAGGACTGGGTGCTGGTCCTGCTGCTCGTCCTGGCCGTCTCGATCGTGCTCAGCATCATCGTGAACATCATCCGATGCATGTGCTGCTACTAACCGATAGTCCGACCGACCGACCGACTAACTCGCCCCTCAGCGTGCTGCCCGGCTGTCCGGGGATGCCGCCCCTGGGCCATCACCGGCGTTTCTCATTCTGTATGTTGTGCATTTTGTTCTCTTTTGTGTCGTTCATCACTTGACCTTGCTCAGCCATCACACTTGCCTTCATCCATGTGCTAGAAGATGTTTACTAATCATTTTCGTTCATTCTTATTGATATTTTGAAATAAATATCCTGTATAGTGTTCGTCTGTAGATGGCTTTGGAGCAGATTTTCTGGGGTCGAGGAGCTGCTGGGCGAAAAGGATCGCCAGACGGTCACTGGACCAAGAGGTGATAGGGCCTATTCATACTTCGTGACGGGAACGATTGGTTGGCCATGCAAATCATGCGTATCGATTTCTCCTGAGTGATCGCTCGCGGAAAATCGATACGTATGATTTGCCTAGCCGAGCAATCGCTCCTGTCGCTCCCGCCGCGAATTATGAACAGGCCCTAAGCATCGACGGAGGTGGTTGGAGTCTGGACTCCTTCAGAATCGAAATTGTCTTCTCTTGGTGTCGTTGTGAACTTCCTCGTCTTCGCAGCCGCCATATCTGCCGAACCAAAACCGGAACCGTGGTGAGATCGATAGGTTTTGCCCTGTAGCTCCTGTAGTTGCCGATAGGAGAACTACCAACATCAATCGTCAGTGTGGCCTAATCGATATTTGTCTTAACGTTGCGTGACCCCGACGGCTGAACTATGACCGAGTCTAAAGGCCTGTTCATACTTTGCAATGAGAGAGACACTTCGCCCGTGCAAAACATGCAAATCGATTAAAATCGAACGATCGTCGCCGAAATCTGTTCGGGCCCATTTATGCTTCGACGCCGAGCGACGCGACGCCACTTATTGTGCCACATTGGAAGAGCGACGCAATCAATCAATTTGGTCATTATATGTGCCGTCGCGTCGCTGGGCGTTGGAAGTATAAATGGGGCCTTCATACTCGAGCGATATCGCTGTCGCTCCCGTCGCTGCTGTCGCTCCCGTCGCTGCTGTCGCCTGTTCACACTTCGCGAAGTCGCTCCCATCGCCGGCGCGCGCCGGCGATGGGAGCGACGAACGGAGTGTGGAGTACGTAATTAATCACGTACACCACACCACGTCCTTCGCCCAGTCAGTCTTGTCGCTGCCGTCGCGAAGTAGGAACAGGTCCTAGACATGCGTTTATACTCCAATCGCCGCGCAGCGCGTCTTAATGACAACTACCAATATCGATTTTTACGCGCGGTCCAATCAATATTGGTAATTCTTATTATGAAACCTGCGGTGCTTAAGCGGTATTTATATAACACTTCAACCATTTGGCAACGCGACGACCTGAAAGTTACCAATATCGAATAGGCGATGCAAGCACGAGGGTTTCACTCATAGCGCCAGCGACTGAAGTATAAATGGCTTTCACAGGCATGGTCATAGTCGGCGATAACAGCGACTTGTCGCCGCGCAAAGTGTGCAAATCGATTAGTGACAAGGGATCGGTCGCGTAGCAAGAATCATCCCGCACAGGCGACCAGCTGCTGCCGTAGCGAACTATGAACGAGTCTGAGCAGTGGATTCGAGAGCGACTGGTGCAGCTCTTCATCTCTGCACTGTTGTTCACAGCGGTCTTCATATTCATTGAGTTTCCGAAGTGGACGCCTTGGGACTGTTCATAGTCCGCGAAGGAAGCGACAGGCAGCTGCGCCGAAGCGCGAGCGACACCATTGCTCCTTTCTTTCCTGTCGCGGACTGTGAACTAGCCGCTTACCAGCTTAAAAAGTCGACAGTGGAGTTGCTTGCGAGCGATCTCGACATACTGACAGCCGGTATTCAGTGGCAATTGATTGGTATTGATCGATGGATTTGGTAGTTCGCTTCGAGGCGTGTTCAATCGGTGAGTCCCGCTTCGGAAGGAAATGAAGTCTGAACTTGTTGATGGCCCTGATCGATTAATTCTCGTAAAATTCTCGAATTTCTCTCCTATTATGCACCGATCAATTCCTTCCATCGGGCGGCTCTACACCTGTGATCTCTCGGCTTTACATGAGTTCCAGGAACATGCCATTGTCACGTTGGCTTAGGTCATAGTCCTTATCGCCGATATCAGTTGGAGCGACTGAAAGGTGGCTCAGTCGCCTAGTGTTTCCCAAAGCGTATGGTCTACCCCAGGTAAGTTGGCTGTTGCTTGTTGATTCTACAGAAGAGCCTTCCTTGGTTGAGTGGACCGCTACGATGCATGGCGCACTCCAAAGTCAACTCCTTTAGAGCGCGCTATGCCTTGGGTTCTAGAAAAGGGAGGAGCCTAGCGCAGATCTTGCGGTAAGAGTTAGCCATGTGTACTGCTGCTCGGAGATAGCCAGTCAGAGCATCTACCTCCCATGCAGGCCACATCGCCGACTTGTACCCCATTTTGCTGAATCCGCTTCAGATGGTCGACAAACTTCAGAATTTCAGGGTAAAGATGAGAACTGCCCTCTTCCTAGCTCTTTGCTGCGTTCTCTTCACTCTCTCCATGAGTGATGATGAGGAGGCTAAGAAGAAGAACGAGACCGAAACCGATGCTGAGGATGACGACGATGATGATGATGATGACGAGGACGACGACGAGGATGACTACGAGGACTCCGCCGACAATGACACGTTCATCGACATCGAAGAGGACAACGTGCTGTGCCGCACGTGTCGTCTGGTGGTCGCCGGAATCGAGAAGGGGGTGAGGAAGGCCGAGCACTTCAAAAAGGTGCGCCGATCGCGCTTTGAACGTTGGAGCTACGAGCGTTTTCCTAGCCGGGGGAAACCGACGCCACGTAGCGTCCTCTGCTGGCTAGAGCTCGCTGAATTAAACATCTGACGCTTTAGGCGGTTATGGAGCAGTGTCAGGACACTGACGCGTCGTTCTCGGTGATGATGTGCAACTCGTTCTTCCACAAAGTCACTCGACTAATCCACTCCGCCCAGGTAAAACCCCCATTCAGAGAATTCTCGGTTCGTTCGACAGCAGTTGTACCTGATCCCCTACTGCCGTTTGAATGTTCCCGCGCGCTTGCTGCAGTATCCCCAAACCTGCACATCACTCGAGCCGTTGTCATCGGAGCTCGTTTCTGTCATAGAGCGCGCAAACCCACAGAGACCTCTAGGAAGGATAGAGAGGAGTGCGCAGCTGGGTACCGGGCTAGGGAAGGGTCTCCGGGGCGTGGACCGTCCAATTTGCTCGTGCCGAAACCACTCTCGTCGCTCAGTGTGGATTACGCATCGATCGAATGTCCACGTAGACGCCGACGCGATCCACGACGCCATGGCAGCAACCGCGCGCTACAGTATCCCGTCAGCCTGCTCATCTACCCGCAATTCGAACGGCAGCAGGGGGTTAGTCATAAGTACAGTACCGCGCATGTCTTTTGGTCAATTCCCGAAAAACCCGCTTTGGAGCGTTCCAAAGCGGCTTTTTTATGTAACTTTCTTTAAAATCAAGCACTTGTAAAAAGAAACATATATTTGAGCTCCGCAGGCCGAGCTCTATCTCTTGATATATAAATCAATAGAGTAGAACAATGCATATAGGTCTGACATAATCAATCGAGTGGGCGCGAGAGCCTGTAGAGTGACAGTTTGGGAAATTTTATTGAAACTCCCAGCCGCCCTACTCAGAAATTGCCTTAAGCTTGCCTTTTGTGTGCGCAGTGAACAATGCATATAGAATCGAACCTATCAATCGAGTGGGCGCGACCACTCGATTGATAGGTTCGATTCTATATGCATTGTTCACTGCGCACACAAAAGGCAAGCTTAAGGCAATTTCTGAGTAGGGCGGCTGGGAGTTTCAATAAAATTTCCCAAACTGTCACTCTACAGGCTCTCGCGCCCACTCGATTGATTATGTCAGACCTATATGCATTGTTCTACTCTATTGATTTATATATCAAGAGATAGAGCTCGGCCTGCGGAGCTCAAATATATGTTTCTTTTTACAATTGCTTGATTTTAAAGAAAGTTACATAAAAAGCCGCTTTGAAACGCTCCAAAGCGGCTTTTTCGGGAATTGACCAAAAGACATGCGCGGTGCTGTAGGACCGATTCACAACGGGCAGGCAGATCAAGTGCTGGGCAACGCAGCACCAGCCAATCGGGGCCTTCCTCGATATCGCTGCACATTTGCCTGCGTCTCTCGCCGTCTCCAGTTGGCTGTCTGCCTGCCCGGAATGTATCGAATTCACTTAGCGTCGTCATACATATGAAGTTTCGCTGCCGTTTCAGACGCGTCACTCTCCGGACAGGATTTGCAGTGAATTTCTGCACATCTGCAAGGATTAACAGACGGTTTTTACGTGGTTTAGTCGAATTTTTGTTCGGTTACACTTTTCCAGTTAATGATTTCAATAAATATTGCCTTGATGGGAGATGTAAGATGTTTAGTGACAAGTTGTGCGTTCTCCTAGTTTGAGGAAGCTGAGTAGGGTGAATTTGTGCGGAATTGCATGAAAAGGTGATCGCGGCTTTGCGTCGATCCGTGCTGCCTCCGTCTGCCTCTTTCCGACAAAGAATCTGCCTAGGGGACTTCAGCCATCAAGGAGTCGTAGAACGATGGAGATGCGAGCAATCTCCAGTCGGAGAAACCAAGAGATGGATTTCCGGCGTTTGTATAGGACGATGGGAAGAAGAAGTTGACCGGCAGACTGGCACAATAGCTCTCTTGAAGTTCGACGAACTTTTCACGGCTGGGTTTGAAACGTGGTTTTTTTCGGTGAGTTTAAATAAATTTCAAACTCCCGCCCAAAGTAGTTGGTTCCAGCACTGCTGGTAAATCTTCGGGCATCTACCGGTTAAATTTCACCAGTGCGCTTTGAGCTGTCAGCTGAGAGCGTCTGAATGTGAGGTGAGGGTACGTGGTCCCGAACCATTTGTCGGCGAACCGCAGATGACCTCAGAGACTGGGAGAGTTCATCCGTAGGTGAAAATGGCGCATTTTGACGTCACAGGTGACCTGTAGGAGCTGTTTTGGGGCGGAGCTTCAGTGAGCGGTCTACTACCGGCCATTTCACCGCTCAGGTGATATGCTACGCAAGAAATTTTATGTCTAGAGAGGTCATTTAGCGCGGCAGGTCTCATGCGCTCATAACGAAGAAAATGCGGCTCCATTCACGTCCATCGTATAAACCTCTTTTTAAATTCCCGCATAGATACCGTAATCAGGTCATCTGTAGGTCTTCGGCCGCTCACCTGTAGACCAAAATCAGGTCACCCACAAGTGCTCGGGTAGCTCACCCACTTTTCACCTGCAGGTGAACTCTCCCAGTACAGAGACGATTTAAGAATATGGCGTGAAATGACGCGTAATTTGTGCAATTGCGTAAGATGCGTCACATTGCTACTCAGACACTCACAGCGGTCAGCCACTTCACCGGTAGGTGAACGGAATTTCATCAGCAGTCGAACTGTCACTTTGAGCGGGAGTTTGAAGCGGGTTAAAACGTAGCGGAAAACACGCTTCAAATTCCCACCATAGAAGTTTCGTTGAATCTTGCTAACTCCTTCGGTGAACTGTAGTTGCCCTTCCAGTTCACTTCTGCGAGTGTATGGGTACTCAGACACTGGGAGAGGTGACCTGCAGGTGATAAGAGCGTATTTCGACGTCACAGGTGTGCTGCGGGAGCTATTTTGGGAAGGAGTTTCATCAAGCGGTCTACTACCGGTCATCTTTAGTTCACCCATTTTCACCTACAGGTCACATCCCCTCCCAGCGTCTGAGTTCGAGTTCTGGAAATGGGAGAAATCGCGAATCCTTTGAAAAAAGAGAAAACGCCGAAAGCAAAAAGGCGAGAAGTGGAGAGGGGATTGCAATCACCCGAGGGCATCGATAGCACATTGATTGAGCTGAATGTGGAGGTCCCGCAACGAACGTCTACGTCTTGTACGAACCACCGACGCGGCGACTGAAATCCTGATGTACTATCGGGGAAAGCCGTTCACCAGTGGGTGAATATCCGTTTACCTATCGGTGAATCGCAGTTCTTCCAACTCGCCGGAAATTCATCCGCGGTTGACCGCTAGGGCTTTCAGAATTGCGGTCGGTATAGCTGTGTCCTATAGATCTACGTTAGCGCCGGTTCTTTTTCTCGTCCTGCAGTGTCCTTGGAGATTCTTCAGCGATCATCGTTGGTGACGACTGTCCACGAAGTGTGGTAGATGATGTTCATCAACATCTTCTACGTCTTCCTGCCTCGATGACTTCTCAACGATGGTCAGCTCCTCGATGTTCATCCATGAATGCTCTGGCTCGATCGATGTCTCATAGAGCGAGGACGGCGAGACAGGTCAGTTGAAGTAAAAGAAGGTCGAAGGAAATCATTCCTATGCTCCGTACAACTGCTATGTAAGGAACGAACCCATTTTTTAATCAAAATATGTCCTCTGATGGTCCATTAAGAATCGACATTTCAGGTTCGCCTATTGAGCTATTCTTCAACGCGAAAAAACCAAGCGGAACGACGTGACTCACCGGTGAGTCACACTTCACGGTAAAAATCGTATCGTTACCGATCCCGCTCCACCTCTACTCGTCCAGACCTCCAATCGAAGCGGTTCTCTTTCTCTTTCGATCTCCAGAATTCCAGTGGTCCAAACTTCAGAGAGTATCAACCATCGCCGTCACCCAGTTATCATCCAGAGGTGTCGTGTTTCAGTTTTAGCTCATTTTTGGCGTTGAATAAACACGAGCCACAGCGGCAGTTTATTCCAGTCGTCCGCGTCGGTCACACAGTAACCGTGACAGGGTCCCATGCTCCCTTCAGCTGTGGGATGCACTCGCCTTCTGGCTCCACATGTTCTTCGGGTCAATGGGTCTTATCAGTCGTCACACTGCACCCTTATCTGGCACGTCTTCTGCCCCTATGTTGACCTTGTCGAGCCTGATACTCATTCCTTGTACCTTGCTGGACGTGGTTGACGGTTTGATGGGACGCCTTCTTTAGTGTTTGCCTGCCTTCTGAAGAACTGCACCTTTTTCGTGGTCCTCCTAGGTGTTCTTTGCTCCTTCTGTCTGGGTAACGTCTACCTTCGCTTCTTCATGTCATTTTTGGGAGGCTGAAGCTCTTGGGAGGCTGAAGCTCTCTTCAATAGCGCTGGACAGCACGTTTACTTCTGAAGATCCCAGAGCAGGTTCTTCACAGATTCCTCAGCTGAAGGCATCAATCAGAATACCGTCGGAATCGGAATTCTTCCGCCTTCTTCCATGCCATCCCCTACCGGTTCATAGTGTTTGGAACTTCACAATGTCCCTCACCTGGAGATGTCTTTGATTCCAATCCCTCTTTCTTGAAAGAAACTTCGACAGAACGATTCCAGGAAGATGAAGAGCGCCCTGGTGCTGGTTCTGGTCCTCTCCATCGCCACCGGCTCCTACACCGGCCTTCGGAAGAAGCCACTCTGCGATATGTGCGAGAATCTCATCAAGAAAGTCGACGAAGTGCTCCAGCAAGGAGGCGACATAGAAAAGGCTCGTCCTAGTCGATCGATAATTGATTTTTTCATTGAAAATGTAGAAAAAATCGACGGCGTCTTCCAGGCGGTGGACGAGTTCTGTCAAGACGACGTGCCTACGATTCTCGTGGACTATTGCGAGAAGATCATCTCGAAGAATCTGAAGTACATCATTGAGAAGCTGAAGGTGCGTTTTCAGAGTTATTAATTATTTAAATTGTTAATTAAACTAATAGGTGGGCTTTAATCAAACGGAACAAATCGGAATGTTTGTGTTTGTGTTGTTCGGAATGTTTGTTATCACGCATGATTCCAAAATCCGCGTCTCATAAATAAAGTGAATAAAATTATAACAGCAGAAGAAATACAGTGGCTCGTCGAAATACTAAACAATTGATTACGTTCAATTGAGCGGAAAAAATCGAATCGATAATGCAAAAAATTGGACGAACAATGTTTCAGGACCACGACCCACCAGAGAAGATCTGCACCGACATCTATTTGTGTGCCGTATAAGGCTGTTTTTCGATAAATTTTTTGTTTCTCGGTGATGCGATGTGTGTTTGGAGTCGCCTTGTTGGACTACGCCGTGATTTTTTTGCCTTCGGACACAGGGATGCTGGTGACAGGGCCCATGTCGACCTTTAATTCTAAATAAACAAAAACGTCCCCAAAATCTCGAAGAATTTTTGGTTTTTAAAACGAAGTTGTATCTTTTACTGTCCAATAACGAGATGCGTTCTTTTATTGGGATTGCGCCATGCATTAAATTTTTTGTTGCGTTCAGGCATGTTGGGCAGGAAGATGTTGAGACATAAAAGGAGTACCTGAAATCTATAAACAAAAAAGACCCCGAAATCTCGATAGTCTTTTTTGGCTGTGTGATAGCGCTTTTTACTACGTGACGTTTTGTTTCGTTCCCCAGGGAGTGAGCCGTGAATTCCGCTTTTGCTGTACTTGGAACGGCCCAGAAAAAGAAGAGACATCAGAGACTAAGCGGGCGTTGTTGTTCTTTACGAAGGAAAAAATCCCCAAAAATCCTGATTAATTGAAATTCTGGTTTCCTTCTTGAAGAGATGGATGGTGATGCAAAATGTCGTGGACTGACTTTTCGGATTGCGCCATGCATTCAATTTTTTGGCTTTTAACACGTGGGGTTGAATGGATGGGTCTTGTAGTTCTCTATGAACAAAAATCGTTCTAAAATTGCAGTAAACATTCTGTTTTTTCGTGAAATAGCAGCTGAGGTCTTGAGAGGTTCTTGGGAATGCGCCATGTATTCATTTTTTGACTTAGAGATGGAAGGATTCTTGGATGGCCGTGTTTAACCAACAAGGTTTTGCTCTGTATGAGCAGGAATTTGTTCCTAAAATTTCATTGAATTCGTCGTTCAAAGGAAATTTGCTTGCCGATCTGTGAGATTAATTTTCGTGATTGAGCCGTGCATTTAACGTTTAGGCTCTGAGCGGGCAGGGTTGATAGATCTCCGCGGTGCCTCCTGGTGCCTACTGGGGCTATTTGTTTTTACGAATAGAAAATGCCTCTAAAATTTCGCTAAAAATGTAAAAATTTTTAGGCGATGTGAGAGCATTTATTGCCGACTGACGTCTAGAGTCGCTTCATTGGGATTGCGACATGAACTCGTTTTTTTTGCTGGCCTTAGAAGTGTAGGGCTGGGGTGTCGTCAGGATCTATTTTGGTAGATTTTCGATTCTACGGAAATTGGGCAACGGTATTGATGTAGAATATCTTCGACAGATTTTTAGGATTGCGCCATGCATTCGGTTTTTGGATCCGTACGCCTAAGGTTGGATTTTGTGGCGTTACTGAGTCCTACCGTTCTCGATTAACCGAAAATTTCTCTCAATTTTCCCTGAAACCGTGGTGAACTTTCTGTTTCTCAGAGGGTTGATAATGTGATCAGTCGATTTTTAGGATCGCACCATGCGTTCTATTTATCTTCGACGTTGGACGGGTAGGAATGGTAGGCGGCAGAGTTTCCCTCGTGTTCTGCATGGACAAAGAAAACTGTCCGAAAAGCGAACAGAGAGTCTTCTACTGGACTGTTTATCTCTTCTTCTGTCCGTATAACCTACTCTAGAAGGTAGAAGAGGTATTTTGCTTAGTTCCGGTGGACTGCGCCATGAATTGTACCCCTGCTTACTTTGCTGGGTCTGCTAAATGCGAACTCAGCTTATACAATGAATGGTATGTGCTTTCTAGAAGACGGGCAAGCCAATGAAATCTTGATTTTCTCTTCTAAATTAGTCGGAATCAAAGAGAATGGTGCCTTCTTCGTCTGCACAGAAGAAACTCTCAATAATTTATATGTTTCAACGGCAATATTTTTGTAAGAAAATTCTAGAAAAATCGATGGACCAATTCGCAGCGACGCCTGTTCTACGCCAAATCGACGCAGTTGCCGTTCGTCTTCGGCGAGATGATGTCGTACGGATAGCGACAGCACTGTGTGTTGGTGTTGTACGGCTCGGCGACGAGCTGCTCGTTGATGCGCAGGTAGCAGCAGGCCTGTCCGGCGCCCCGCGGCACGGCGCCGTTGCAGCAGAACTGCGTCCGCGACAGGTACTCGACGACGGTGCCGTTGTTGCGGATGCAGCACGCGTCCGCCTGGTCGCGGTCCGACACCTGCAAGTGCGGCTGATCGGATGGGAGAGTCTCTAGCCATCTTACGCCTGTGAAGAACGAAGAAGAACCGTCCGACCATGGGGATGCGCCATGCGTTCTACTGGCTCTTCAAAACACCAGGGGATGGTCAATATATACGATTTTCACGTCAAATTGTGCACTTTTCAAACCAAATTGGACTTCTTTCCAATCAAATTGAACATTCTTAAAGCCACCAAATTAAATTAAACACACTTCTAAGTCTAAGCCGATGTGCTTGTTTATTCGAAACATGAAAAGAACATGCTTCCACATTAAACTACAGACTCTCCAAAAATATCAGAATAATTTTTTGTTCAAGGAAAACCTTAGTATGAATTTTTCTAGTTCTAATTCACTAAACCAATGCATTTTTTGAGGAAAAACAATGGTATAAAACTTGTTTCGAAGAACAGGAAGGCGAGCATTTTCTAGCGCCTAAAAGAGGGATCGCGCCTGGCCTTCTTTCAAGGTGTTGCGACTTTTATTCGATTGATAGCAAAATGTCTGTTAGCACGGAGTTTCGCACCTTTAAGCGATATAACAACAGCAAAAACCAGTTGTAAAGTCATATTTATCCTCAGTTTAGTTTCTCGTTTAAGCAGGGGATTTACATTGAAGAACAAAGGGTAAACGATGACGTTGCTCAATCTTTTTTTGGGAATTTTTGGAACTTTTTGGGATGCATTCTACTTCTGCGGGGGGGGGGGGGTAGTGAAGGTGATTTAAAAGGTCAAAAAAGTTAACCAAGTGTCTCCAGGAATTGGTAAAGAAGGCATTTCATTTTCTCGTCAATTTGCGCGTCAAACCAGTCACTCTTCGAGTAAGAACCTCAAAATAGACATCCATCTGATCAAATACGAGACCTTTCAAACCATATTGGACACAATTCAAATCAGTTTCCTTAAGCCTCAAGTGGCTGGTATCGATGTAGTAAGCTGTCACAACGATGTTTTGTTGCAATCAAAACTTCTAGAGCCAGGCGGGACTCGCGGGAATGCTCACGAGGTGTGGATGTTGCGTTCGATCAGACGGCGCCGGTGGTGTAAAGGCGTAGAGCATTCCCGCCCGGTCAGAGGGAGGTGCGGGTTCGAGTCCTGCCTGGCGCTAGAAGTTTTGATCGCAACAAGACATCGTTGTGACAGCATATTGGACACTTTCCTAGCCATAAGCGAGCTCAAGGAATTTGAAATCGAACTGAACGCCTTACAAATCGGAATGGGCTTTTCACTCATCATACCAGAGATTCTTCGGGAAAGTTAGAACACTTTTTGTCTAAGGAATATTTAGTGCGACTTTGTAGATTTTTTTAGCTCGGCTGCTCCAATAATGGATAGCAGTCTTTGAAATTTTGTGAAATTTTAATTTTTAAAGGAGAATTGCGTTTTGGCACTGACTCTAGACTGAAAAGGGCGGAATTTTTCCACATTTCAGAGGAAGAGATCGAGCCATGCATTCGTTCGGCCCACTTTATTCTGATTGACAGTGTGAATGCTGCTCACACAAAATATCGAAGAGAAGATACACATGTGCTTTCTGGGATTGTTTTTGTTGTGCCTTGACAAGTGTATAACTCTAGAATTCTTTTAAAGTAGACATAGGTGCAAATCTACGAATAAAAAAATCTTCAAATTTCTGTATTACAATAATAGCATAAAATGTAACGAAGTAATGACCGCAACAAAAGGATAATAATAACAACGACAATGACGACAAACAGAAACAGAAAACATGCCTTGTTTCGCCTCTGACTTCATACAAAACATGCTGGGAATCAGTTATCTCGAGGCTCAGCATTGATAAAGGTATTTAACTATTTAAATTATCTGTACAGTATAGGTACATTGTATTATTTATCTCCACACAGAAACGTTATTATTTATTATTTTTATTCAAAACCCAAATTTCATCGAAAATTCTCTTACAAGTTAGTGGGGCAGCTGGAATAAAAAGTTTCACTAAAAAAATCCAGATTTTCCTTGGACAAATAAGTTCTCTAACTTTCTTTGAGAATCTCTAGTGTAATAATGAAAGAAGCTCTTTAATTCGGAAGTTATTTTGTGTTTGATTTCATTTTTTTTCAAGTTTCCTTAGAAGTGGGTGCAATTTAGTTTGAGACGGTGTAAAAATTTGACGTGAAAATGTTGTATTGTAAAACGCATGGCGCATCACTGAGATGTATTTAAAGTGATCGGTGGTGCTTCCACGTTGCTTTAGAAGCTTCAAAAATGATACTTAACACCATTTTCTTCTCTGCTTTTCTATTTTATAGCTCGTTATGCGGCTTGGGCTATTTTAGGTTCGAGAGGAAAGCTAAGGCGCTTAAGCACCTGGTCATTCCTAATCGGGGCGGCCACGCCTTGTTTTCGAGTATTCGACAGAAATATTGTATTCACGGACCTTGTTGCCACAACAGATCTGCAGACGACCGCCATCGAAAGCCGAAGAGCCGCAGCACACGTCGGTCGGCGTAGTGGTTCTGAATTCTCGGCATCAAGGGGAGTACAGCTGCCCCCTGGGGGCTACTGGGAGGGGGAGTTACCTGGTCAGGTTGCCGTTGCAGCACAGAAACGAGCTGTCCGACTTCGAGTAGACCGCCTGGCCGCAGCAGTCGCCGCTCACCACGTTGTGCACCTGAATTAAAGGGTCCTGCGGCGAATCGACGCGAAAAGGGCAGAGGATCAGCCCCTCGAGGGTTCAATATGGAGTCAGAAGACGAAAAATGGAAATCGTCACCGTTCCCTCGCAGCAGGTCTGGCCAAACCTCAAAACGTCGTTGCCACAGCACTGATCCGCATAGGAACCGCTGCGGTATCGTTCCCTGAATAGCAGGGCTCAATTCCGAGGATGGTGAATATAGTCAGCCGTACCTACCGAACTATTCCTTCACAGCAGAGCTGCGAGAAGGTGTTGTACGGCATCAGACCGCAGCAGGCGGTTCCGAAGAGGTCGTCGATGCTCTCGTACGTGTTGCACAGTCCTTCGTCAGCTCCACAGCACGCTTTTATCACTGAACGGGCAGGAAATGTGCCGAACAGAGTGGACTGCGCCATGCATTTCGCTTCTGTCAGGCTCTACGATGTATGCAAAGGATCTCGAACTAACACGATGTCCATCAGCAACTTCACCGATCGGCCTCTTAGTCCCTAATTTTCTGCCTTATATCCCTTGTTTGTTTTTCAGTAAATTTTTCCATTTCCTGGAATAAATACTGTCGACCTTTGGTTTGTTGAGGTTTATTTCACAATATTATGTTAATCATTAAGCTGAGTCCAGGCATTTTCTCTGTTTTGGCATTGTGCGCACATTTATGTGCAAATAGATAAACAAATAAATAAATAAAAATGACTTATGCTTTGAGATGGTTTTCCACTGTTTTTGCAAACTATTGCTGAGCTTATGAGCCACCGGGAAGGTGTTATAACAAAAGGTTCGTCTGAAGATAGGTGGCGAAACGAACCTTTTGAAAAAAGAAAAATGTTTAGTTTTATTCACTACGCTTTGAATTTTCTTTATTATTGCGCTATAAAAACAAATAAAGAGGCGCATAAGGTGTAGGAATAAGTGTGTCTTGATGTGGTGTAACCAGTAGGTCACAATGAATAGGTGATCTCTCTGTCATTTTTGAAACCCAAAAGGAATTCTTCGGATAGTTCGTGGTTTCTCTGGCTTTCACTTCACCTGGGTGTGGAACACTCGTTGGATGTGCTGTATGGGACTAGCAGTTGGAAGTGGAAGAAATAATGATCCGGATCGTTCTGGGAGGCAAACCGCGGCATATTTCCCAATGAACCAACAAAAATATTCGAAACAGAACTCGACTTTACTGCAAGAATTAGCAACAAATTATGCGCTTTTTCAATAAATCGTGAAAAAGCGCCCTAATTTTCCGCTCCAGAAGCAGCGGTAAACGAAACGCACCTAGCTGGGCTCGTATCCGCAGAAGTAGGCAGAATAAGGCGACGAGATTCGTGGACATGATGGGTATTCGAGCACACCTGCCCGCCGGCCGCTCGATCGTCGTCATCGTCGTGGCGGTCAGCGCCAGCTGCGGAAACAAAGCCCCGCGCCTAGCCGACGGCCGCTCGAGCCTGTACAGAAGGCCGCCGGAGTGAACGCTTCGACGATGGAGGTATTCAGATGAGGCCATGGTAAAGATCCATCGAGGTCAAAGAAGAGAAGGAAGGATTCCGAAGGTCCTGCGGTGGTCACGACACTGCCTTCTGCCCATTCACGTGGCTCGGCTTCCATCTCAAACCGGTATTTCTGCTCCAGAATCGTTGATATCATCCGATATTGATTAGTCACCGGTCGATATTGTCCATTGTTCGTTATATTGTATTGTGTTGTGGGTTCGTAGAGTCAACAAGCATCCGTTTTCGTGTAATCATCACATCAAACGACAACATCTGCATAAAAATCGATCACATCGACCGACATTGATTGATCGCCAATCTATAATGTTTCCTTTTGTGGAGTCTGCTTTCAGCGCTGCATATGTATCCCCGTAGTCACGTAGAAGTCTGCAGATACTCGCTCCGAAATCAAATAGAAGTCTGCCCTCGTAGTCGCCCCAGAAGTCCCTGATTGTCACACATAACTCACTTAGAACTACACCAACAATCACTCGTTAGTCTTCTGATAGCCGCCTAAAAGAAACAATAAGTAAAATGTAAATACTAAAGTGCTAAAGCTACCAATTTTAATGTAAGAGGTCGTCCATTCTACTGTTGCTTTTAACGGTTATTTTGTTTGTTTGTCGACTTCGTTGGAGTTGTAATGCACCCTAGAGTGCAAATAAATAAATAAATAAATAAATAAATAAATAAATAAATAAATAAATAAATAAAAGCCCCTTAATAGTCACCTCGTAGACACCTAGCCGTCAACAAGAAGTTTCCTAGAAGTCACCTAGAAATTCCCTAACAGTCACATGGTATTCACATGGTAGTCACCTGATAGTCACCTGATAACCACTCAGTAGCCACCTAGCACCAAGAAGTCGCCTAAAAATCATTTGCAATATCCAAGTGACAGCCGATAGAAGTATGCATTCCAATGAATTTATCGACATGATGGCCATGATTTCGGTGCAGATTTTTCAATTTTGATCTGCAGATCGGAATACGACAAAAGTATAGTAGCCAATCACCCCGCGTAATGCTACAGAAGAGGCTCTAGCGTAAGCAGAAATATAGAATCGAAGCACGGTAGGCAAAGGGTGCCAAAGTCGAGGCGACGGGTAAGGAACTGGTCAGAATGTTGCCTGCAACCGCAACCCTGCCTGCCTTCCTGCATTTGACTGCGCGCGATCTCCTTTCGATGAAGAAATCAATGACAGCTGGCAATTGAAAGAAAAAGAGAAGGAATTGAAACGAACGAAAAAAAAAACTAAGCACCAATAAATATCCATATCAACAGAATTCGATAGAATTGAAAAGTAGAAAACAAAATAGAAACAGATGTGATTTTTGTGACCTACGACCCAAACTACCCCTATGGGCGAATTTTGGCCGCGATCTGACGACATGACCTAACGCCGAAACCGCAATTTTTCGAGCGCAGATCAACAGATGTGATTTTCGTGACCTAGATGCCGATTTGGCACCATTCCGGGCGGGTCAACTGTCAAGTGCTCCCGACCACTCACAGGTTACTGTCGAAAACACTCGACAGAGTTGCCCTGCAGCACCCGGCAGGTGTCCTACAGCTACTTGCGAGATGCCCCGACATGCCTACCAGCACACCGGCCATATTTCAGAAGCCGATTTGGCACCATTCCGGGCGGGTCAACTGTCAAGTGCTCCCGACCGCTCACAGGTTACTGTCGAAAACACTCGACAGAGTTGCCCTGCAGCACCCGGCAGGTGTCCTACAGCTACTTGCGAGATGCCCCGACATGCCTACCAGCACACCGGCCATATTTCAGATGCCGATTTGGCACCATTCCGGGCGGGTCAACTGTCAAGTGCTCCCGACCGCTCACAGGTTACTGTCGAAAACACTCGACAGAGTTGCCCTGCAGCACCCGGCAGGTGTCCTACAGCTACTTGCGAGATGCCCCGACATGCCTACCAGCACACCGGCCATATTTCAGAAGCCGATTTGGCACCATTCCGGGCGGGTCAACTGTCAAGTGCTCCCGACCGCTCACAGGTTACTGTCGAAAACACTCGACAGAGTTGCCCTGCAGCACCCGGCAGGTGTCCTACAGCTACTTGCGAGATGCCCCGACGTGACTACCAGGCACACCGGCCATATTTCAGAAGCCGATTTGGCACCATTCCGGGCGGGTCAACTGTCAAGTGCTCCCGACCACTCACAGGTTACTGTCGAAAACACTCAACAGAGTTGCGCTGCAGCACCCAGCAGGTGTCCTACAGCTACTTGCGAGATGCCCCGACGTGACTACCAGGCACACCGGCCATATTTTTTGGCACCATTCCGGGCGGGTCAACTGTCAAGTGCTCCCGACCACTCACAGGTTACTGTCGAAAACACTCGACAGAGTTGCGCTGCAGCACCCGGCAGGTGTCCTACAGCTACTTGCGAGATGCCCCGACGTGACTACCAGGCACACCGGCCATATTTTTTGGCACCATTCCGGGCCGGTCAACTGTCAAGTGCTCCCGACCACTCACAGGTTACTGTCGAAAACACTCGACAGAGTTGCGCTGCAGCACCCGGCAGGTGTCCTACAGCTACTTGCGAGATGCCCCGACGTGACTACCAGGCACACCGGCCATATTTTTTGGCACCATTCCGGGCGGGTCAACTGTCAAGTGCTCCCGACCACTCACAGGTTACTGTCGAAAACACTCGACAGAGTTGCCCTGCAGCACCCGGCAGGTGTCCTACAGCTACTTGCGAGATGCCCCGACATGCCTACCAGCACACCGGCCATATTTCAGATGCCGATTTGGCACCATTCCGGGCGGGTCAACTGTCAAGTGCTCCCGACCGCTCACAGGTTACTGTCGAAAACACTCGACAGAGTTGCCCTGCAGCACCCGGCAGGTGTCCTACAGCTACTTGCGAGATGCCCCGACATGCCTACCAGCACACCGGCCATATTTCAGAAGCCGATTTGGCACCATTCCGGGCGGGTCAACTGTCAAGTGCTCCCGACCGCTCACAGGTTACTGTCGAAAACACTCGACAGAGTTGCCCTGCAGCACCCGGCAGGTGTCCTACAGCTACTTGCGAGATGCCCCGACGTGACTACCAGGCACACCGGCCATATTTCAGAAGCCGATTTGGCACCATTCCGGGCGGGTCAACTGTCAAGTGCTCCCGACCACTCACAGGTTACTGTCGAAAACACTCAACAGAGTTGCGCTGCAGCACCCAGCAGGTGTCCTACAGCTACTTGCGAGATGCCCCGACGTGACTACCAGGCACACCGGCCATATTTTTTGGCACCATTCCGGGCGGGTCAACTGTCAAGTGCTCCCGACCACTCACAGGTTACTGTCGAAAACACTCGACAGAGTTGCGCTGCAGCACCCGGCAGGTGTCCTACAGCTACTTGCGAGATGCCCCGACGTGACTACCAGGCACACCGGCCATATTTTTTGGCACCATTCCGGGCCGGTCAACTGTCAAGTGCTCCCGACCACTCACAGGTTACTGTCGAAAACACTCGACAGAGTTGCGCTGCAGCACCCGGCAGGTGTCCTACAGCTACTTGCGAGATGCCCCGACGTGACTACCAGGCACACCGGCCATATTTTTTGGCACCATTCCGGGCGGGTCAACTGTCAAGTGCTCCCGACCACTCACAGGTTACTGTCGAAAACACTCGACAGAGTTGCCCTGCAGCACCCGGCAGGTGTCCTACAGCTACTTGCGAGATGCCCCGACATGCCTACCAGGCACACCGGCCATATTTCAGATGCCGATTTGGCACCATTCCGGGCGGGTCAACTGTCAAGTGCTCCCGACCGCTCACAGGTTACTGTCGAAAACACTCGACAGAGTTGCCCTGCAGCACCCGGCAGGTGTCCTACAGCTAATTGCGAGATGCCCCGACGTGACTACCAGGCACACCGGCCATATTTCAGAAGCCGATTTGGCACCATTCCGGGCGGGTCAACTGTCAAGTGCTCCCGACCACTCACAGGTTACTGTCGAAAACACTCGACAGAGTTGCGCTGCAGCACCCGGCAGGTGTCCTACAGCTACTTGCGAGATGCCCCGACGTGACTACCAGGCACACCGGCCATATTTCAGAAGCCGATTTGGCACCATTCCGGGCGGGTCAACTGTCAAGTGCTCCCGACCGCTCACAGGTTACTGTCGAAAACACTCGACAGAGTTGCCCTGCAGCACCCGGCAGGTGTCCTACAGCTACTTGCGAGATGCCCCGACGTGACTACCAGGCACACCGGCCATATTTCAGAAGCCGATTTGGCACCATTCCGGGCGGGTCAACTGTCAAGTGCTCCCGACCACTCACAGGTTACTGTCGAAAACACTCGACAGAGTTGCGCTGCAGCACCCGGCAGGTGTCCTACAGCTACTTGCGAGATGCCCCGACGTGACTACCAGGCACACCGGCCATATTTTTTGGCACCATTCCGGGCGGGTCAACTGTCAAGTGCTCCCGACCACTCACAGGTTACTGTCGAAAACACTCGACAGAGTTGCGCTGCAGCACCCGGCAGGTGTCCTACAGCTACTTGCGAGATGCCCCGACGTGACTACCAGGCACACCGGCCATATTTTTTGGCACCATTCCGGGCGGGTCAACTGTCAAGTGCTCCCGACCACTCACAGGTTACTGTCGAAAACTCTCGACAGAGTTGCGCTGCAGCACCCGGCAGGTGTCCTACAGCTACTTGCGAGATGCCCCGACGTGACTACCAGGCACACCGGCCATATTTTTTGGCACCATTCCGGGCGGGTCAACTGTCAAGTGCTCCCGACCACTCACAGGTTACTGTCGAAAACACTCGACAGAGTTGCCCTGCAGCACCCGGCAGGTGTCCTACAGCTACTTGCGAGATGCCCCGACGTGACTACCAGGCACACCGGCCATATTTTTTGGCACCATTCCGGGCGGGT
Source organism: Heligmosomoides polygyrus bakeri (assembly GCA_947359475.1). Classification (NCBI taxonomy): domain Eukaryota; kingdom Metazoa; phylum Nematoda; class Chromadorea; order Rhabditida; family Heligmosomidae; genus Heligmosomoides; species Heligmosomoides polygyrus. The sequence goes on from OX375869.1 coordinate 101,944,162, forward strand.
CAACTGTCAAGTGCTTCCGACCACTCACAGGTTACTGTCGAAAACACTCGACAGAGTTGCGCTGCAGCACCCGGCAGGTGTCCTACAGCTACTTGCGAGATGCCCCGACGTGACTACCAGGCACACCGGCCATATTTTTTGGCACCATTCCGGGCGGGTCAACTGTCAAGTGCTTCCGACCACTCACAGGTTACTGTCGAAAACACTCGACAGAGTTGCCCTGCAGCACCCGGCAGGTGTCCTACAGCTACTTGCGAGATGCCCCGACGTGACTACCAGGCACACCGGCCATATTTTTTGGCACCATTCCGGGCGGGTCAACTGTCAAGTGCTCCCGACCACTCACAGGTTACTGTCGAAAACACTCGACAGAGTTGCGCTGCAGCACCCGGCAGGTGTCCTACAGCTACTTGCGAGATGCCCCGACGTGACTACCAGGCACACCGGCCATATTTTTTGGCACCATTCCGGGCGGGTCAACTGTCAAGTGCTCCCGACCACTCACAGGTTACTGTCGAAAACACTCGACAGAGTTGCGCTGCAGCACCCGGCAGGTGTCCTACAGCTACTTGCGAGATGCCCCGACGTGACTACCAGGCACACCGGCCATATTTTTTGGCACCATTCCGGGCGGGTCAACTGTCAAGTGCTTCCGACCACTCACAGGTTACTGTCGAAAACACTCGACAGAGTTGCGCTGCAGCACCCGGCAGGTGTCCTACAGCTACTTGCGAGATGCCCCGACGTGACTACCAGGCACACCGGCCATATTTTTTGGCACCATTCCGGGCGGGTCAACTGTCAAGTGCTTCCGACCACTCACAGGTTACTGTCGAAAACACTCGACAGAGTTGCCCTGCAGCACCCGGCAGGTGTCCTACAGCTACTTGCGAGATGCCCCGACGTGACTACCAGGCACACCGGCCATATTTCAGATGCCGATTTGGCACCATTCCGGGCGGGTCAACTGTCAAGTGCTCCCGACCACTCACAGGTTACTGTCGAAAACACTCGACAGAGTTGCGCTGCAGCACCCGGCAGGTGTCCTACAGCTACTTGCGAGATGCCCCGACGTGACTACCAGGCACACCGGCCATATTTCAGAAGCCGATTTGGCACCATTCCGGGCGGGTCAACTGTCAAGTGCTCCCGACCACTCACAGGTTACTGTCGAAAACACTCGACAGAGTTGCGCTGCAGCACCCGGCAGGTGTCCTACAGCTACTTGCGAGATGCCCCGACGTGACTACCAGGCACACCGGCCATATTTTTTGGCACCATTCCGGGCGGGTCAACTGTCAAGTGCTCCCGACCACTCACAGGTTACTGTCGAAAACACTCGACAGAGTTGCGCTGCAGCACCCGGCAGGTGTCCTACAGCTACTTGCGAGATGCCCCGACGTGACTACCAGGCACACCGGCCATATTTTTTGGCACCATTCCGGGCGGGTCAACTGTCAAGTGCTTCCGACCACTCACAGGTTACTGTCGAAAACACTCGACAGAGTTGCGCTGCAGCACCCGGCAGGTGTCCTACAGCTACTTGCGAGATGCCCCGACGTGACTACCAGGCACACCGGCCATATTTCAGATGCCGATTTGGCACCATTCCGGGCGGGTCAACTGTCAAGTGCTCCCGACCACTCACAGGTTACTGTCGAAAACACTCGACAGAGTTGCGCTGCAGCACCCGGCAGGTGTCCTACAGCTACTTGCGAGATGCCCCGACGTGACTACCAGGCACACCGGCCATATTTCAGAAGCCGATTTGGCACCATTCCGGGCGGGTCAACTGTCAAGTGCTCCCGACCACTCACAGGTTACTGTCGAAAACACTCGACAGAGTTGCGCTGCAGCACCCGGCAGGTGTCCTACAGCTACTTGCGAGATGCCCCGACGTGACTACCAGGCACACCGGCCATATTTTTTGGCACCATTCCGGGCGGGTCAACTGTCAAGTGCTCCCGACCACTCACAGGTTACTGTCGAAAACACTCGACAGAGTTGCGCTGCAGCACCCGGCAGGTGTCCTACAGCTACTTGCGAGATGCCCCGACGTGACTACCAGGCACACCGGCCATATTTTTTGGCACCATTCCGGGCGGGTCAACTGTCAAGTGCTTCCGACCACTCACAGGTTACTGTCGAAAACACTCGACAGAGTTGCCCTGCAGCACCCGGCAGGTGTCCTACAGCTACTTGCGAGATGCCCCGACGTGACTACCAGGCACACCGGCCATATTTCAGATGCCGATTTGGCACCATTCCGGGCGGGTCAACTGTCAAGTGCTCCCGACCACTCACAGGTTACTGTCGAAAACACTCGACAGAGTTGCGCTGCAGCACCCGGCAGGTGTCCTACAGCTACTTGCGAGATGCCCCGACGTGACTACCAGGCACACCGGCCATATTTCAGAAGCCGATTTGGCACCATTCCGGGCGGGTCAACTGTCAAGTGCTCCCGACCACTCACAGGTTACTGTCGAAAACACTCGACAGAGTTGCGCTGCAGCACCCGGCAGGTGTCCTACAGCTACTTGCGAGATGCCCCGACGTGACTACCAGGCACACCGGCCATATTTTTTGGCACCATTCCGGGCGGGTCAACTGTCAAGTGCTCCCGACCACTCACAGGTTACTGTCGAAAACACTCGACAGAGTTGCGCTGCAGCACCCGGCAGGTGTCCTACAGCTACTTGCGAGATGCCCCGACGTGACTACCAGGCACACCGGCCATATTTTTTGGCACCATTCCGGGCGGGTCAACTGTCAAGTGCTTCCGACCACTCACAGGTTACTGTCGAAAACACTCGACAGAGTTGCGCTGCAGCACCCGGCAGGTGTCCTACAGCTACTTGCGAGATGCCCCGACGTGACTACCAGGCACACCGGCCATATTTTTTGGCACCATTCCGGGCGGGTCAACTGTCAAGTGCTTCCGACCACTCACAGGTTACTGTCGAAAACACTCGACAGAGTTGCCCTGCAGCACCCGGCAGGTGTCCTACAGCTACTTGCGAGATGCCCCGACGTGACTACCAGGCACACCGGCCATATTTTTTGGCACCATTCCGGGCGGGTCAACTGTCAAGTGCTCCCGACCACTCACAGGTTACTGTCGAAAACACTCGACAGAGTTGCCCTGCAGCACCCGGCAGGTGTCCTACAGCTACTTGCGAGATGCCCCGACGTGACTACCAGGCACACCGGCCATATTTCAGATGCCGATTTGGCACCATTCCGGGCGGGTCAACTGTCAAGTGCTCCCGACCACTCACAGGTTACTGTCGAAAACACTCGACAGAGTTGCGCTGCAGCACCCGGCAGGTGTCCTACAGCTACTTGCGAGATGCCCCGACGTGACTACCAGGCACACCGGCCATATTTTTTGGCACCATTCCGGGCGGGTCAACTGTCAAGTGCTCCCGACCACTCACAGGTTACTGTCGAAAACACTCGACAGAGTTGCCCTGCAGCACCCGGCAGGTGTCCTACAGCTACTTGCGAGATGCCCCGACGTGACTACCAGGCACACCGGCCATATTTCAGATGCCGATTTGGCACCATTCCGGGCGGGTCAACTGTCAAGTGCTCCCGACCACTCACAGGTTACTGTCGAAAACACTCGACAGAGTTGCGCTGCAGCACCCGGCAGGTGTCCTACAGCTACTTGCGAGATGCCCCGACGTGACTACCAGGCACACCGGCCATATTTTTTGGCACCATTCCGGGCGGGTCAACTGTCAAGTGCTCCCGACCACTCACAGGTTACTGTCGAAAACACTCGACAGAGTTGCCCTGCAGCACCCGGCAGGTGTCCTACAGCTACTTGCGAGATGCCCCGACGTGACTACCAGGCACACCGGCCATATTTCAGATGCCGATTTGGCACCATTCCGGGCGGGTCAACTGTCAAGTGCTCCCGACCACTCACAGGTTACTGTCGAAAACACTCGACAGAGTTGCGCTGCAGCACCCGGCAGGTGTCCTACAGCTACTTGCGAGATGCCCCGACGTGACTACCAGGCACACCGGCCATATTTCAGAAGCCGATTTGGCACCATTCCGGGCGGGTCAACTGTCAAGTGCTCCCGACCACTCACAGGTTACTGTCGAAAACACTCGACAGAGTTGCGCTGCAGCACCCGGCAGGTGTCCTACAGCTACTTGCGAGATGCCCCGACGTGACTACCAGGCACACCGGCCATATTTTTTGGCACCATTCCGGGCGGGTCAACTGTCAAGTGCTCCCGACCACTCACAGGTTACTGTCGAAAACACTCGACAGAGTTGCGCTGCAGCACCCGGCAGGTGTCCTACAGCTACTTGCGAGATGCCCCGACGTGACTACCAGGCACACCGGCCATATTTTTTGGCACCATTCCGGGCGGGTCAACTGTCAAGTGCTTCCGACCACTCACAGGTTACTGTCGAAAACACTCGACAGAGTTGCGCTGCAGCACCCGGCAGGTGTCCTACAGCTACTTGCGAGATGCCCCGACGTGACTACCAGGCACACCGGCCATATTTTTTGGCACCATTCCGGGCGGGTCAACTGTCAAGTGCTTCCGACCACTCACAGGTTACTGTCGAAAACACTCGACAGAGTTGCCCTGCAGCACCCGGCAGGTGTCCTACAGCTACTTGCGAGATGCCCCGACGTGACTACCAGGCACACCGGCCATATTTTTTGGCACCATTCCGGGCGGGTCAACTGTCAAGTGCTCCCGACCACTCACAGGTTACTGTCGAAAACACTCGACAGAGTTGCCCTGCAGCACCCGGCAGGTGTCCTACAGCTACTTGCGAGATGCCCCGACGTGACTACCAGGCACACCGGCCATATTTCAGATGCCGATTTGGCACCATTCCGGGCGGGTCAACTGTCAAGTGCTCCCGACCACTCACAGGTTACTGTCGAAAACACTCGACAGAGTTGCGCTGCAGCACCCGGCAGGTGTCCTACAGCTACTTGCGAGATGCCCCGACGTGACTACCAGGCACACCGGCCATATTTTTTGGCACCATTCCGGGCGGGTCAACTGTCAAGTGCTCCCGACCACTCACAGGTTACTGTCGAAAACACTCGACAGAGTTGCCCTGCAGCACCCGGCAGGTGTCCTACAGCTACTTGCGAGATGCCCCGACGTGACTACCAGGCACACCGGCCATATTTCAGAAGCCGATTTGGCACCATTCCGGGCGGGTCAACTGTCAAGTGCTCCCGACCACTCACAGGTTACTGTCGAAAACACTCGACAGAGTTGCGCTGCAGCACCCGGCAGGTGTCCTACAGCTACTTGCGAGATGCCCCGACGTGACTACCAGGCACACCGGCCATATTTTTTGGCACCATTCCGGGCGGGTCAACTGTCAAGTGCTCCCGACCACTCACAGGTTACTGTCGAAAACACTCGACAGAGTTGCGCTGCAGCACCCGGCAGGTGTCCTACAGCTACTTGCGAGATGCCCCGACGTGACTACCAGGCACACCGGCCATATTTTTTGGCACCATTCCGGGCGGGTCAACTGTCAAGTGCTCCCGACCACTCACAGGTTACTGTCGAAAACACTCGACAGAGTTGCCCTGCAGCACCCGGCAGGTGTCCTACAGCTACTTGCGAGATGCCCCGACGTGACTACCAGGCACACCGGCCATATTTTTTGGCACCATTCCGGGCGGGTCAACTGTCAAGTGCTCCCGACCACTCACAGGTTACTGTCGAAAACACTCGACAGAGTTGCCCTGCAGCACCCGGCAGGTGTCCTACAGCTACTTGCGAGATGCCCCGACGTGACTACCAGGCACACCGGCCATATTTCAGATGCCGATTTGGCACCATTCCGGGCGGGTCAACTGTCAAGTGCTCCCGACCACTCACAGGTTACTGTCGAAAACACTCGACAGAGTTGCGCTGCAGCACCCGGCAGGTGTCCTACAGCTACTTGCGAGATGCCCCGACGTGACTACCAGGCACACCGGCCATATTTTTTGGCACCATTCCGGGCGGGTCAACTGTCAAGTGCTCCCGACCACTCACAGGTTACTGTCGAAAACACTCGACAGAGTTGCCCTGCAGCACCCGGCAGGTGTCCTACAGCTACTTGCGAGATGCCCCGACGTGACTACCAGGCACACCGGCCATATTTTTTGGCACCATTCCGGGCGGGTCAACTGTCAAGTGCTCCCGACCACTCACAGGTTACTGTCGAAAACACTCGACAGAGTTGCGCTGCAGCACCCGGCAGGTGTCCTACAGCTACTTGCGAGATGCCCCGACGTGACTACCAGGCACACCGGCCATATTTTTTGGCACCATTCCGGGCGGGTCAACTGTCAAGTGCTCCCGACCACTCACAGGTTACTGTCGAAAACACTCGAGAGAGTTGCCCTGCAGCACCCGGCAGGTGTCCTACAGCTACTTGCGAGATGCCCCGACGTGACTACCAGGCACACCGGCCATATTTTTTGGCACCATTCCGGGCGGGTCAACTGTCAAGTGCTCCCGACCACTCACAGGTTACTGTCGAAAACACTCGACAGAGTTGCCCTGCAGCACCCGGCAGGTGTCCTACAGCTACTTGCGAGATGCCCCGACGTGACTACCAGGCACACCGGCCATATTTCAGAAGCCGATTTGGCACCATTCCGGGCGGGTCAACTGTCAAGTGCTCCCGACCACTCACAGGTTACTGTCGAAAACACTCGACAGAGTTGCGCTGCAGCACCCGGCAGGTGTCCTACAGCTACTTGCGAGATGCCCCGACGTGACTACCAGGCACACCGGCCATATTTCAGAAGCCGATTTGGCACCATTCCGGGCGGGTCAACTGTCAAGTGCTCCCGACCACTCACAGGTTACTGTCGAAAACACTCGACAGAGTTGCCCTGCAGCACCCGGCAGGTGTCCTACAGCTACTTGCGAGATGCCCCGACGTGACTACCAGGCACACCGGCCATATTTCAGATGCCGATTTGGCACCATTCCGGGCGGGTCAACTGTCAAGTGCTCCCGACCACTCACAGGTTACTGTCGAAAACACTCGACAGAGTTGCGCTGCAGCACCCGGCAGGTGTCCTACAGCTACTTGCGAGATGCCCCGACGTGACTACCAGGCACACCGGCCATATTTTTTGGCACCATTCCGGGCGGGTCAACTGTCAAGTGCTCCCGACCACTCACAGGTTACTGTCGAAAACACTCGACAGAGTTGCGCTGCAGCACCCGGCAGGTGTCCTACAGCTACTTGCGAGATGCCCCGACGTGACTACCAGGCACACCGGCCATATTTTTTGGCACCATTCCGGGCGGGTCAACTGTCAAGTGCTCCCGACCACTCACAGGTTACTGTCGAAAACACTCGACAGAGTTGCCCTGCAGCACCCGGCAGGTGTCCTACAGCTACTTGCGAGATGCCCCGACGTGACTACCAGGCACACCGGCCATATTTTTTGGCACCATTCCGGGCGGGTCAACTGTCAAGTGCTTCCGACCACTCACAGGTTACTGTCGAAAACACTCGACAGAGTTGCGCTGCAGCACCCGGCAGGTGTCCTACAGCTACTTGCGAGATGCCCCGACGTGACTACCAGGCACACCGGCCATATTTTTTGGCACCATTCCGGGCGGGTCAACTGTCAAGTGCTTCCGACCACTCACAGGTTACTGTCGAAAACACTCGACAGAGTTGCCCTGCAGCACCCGGCAGGTGTCCTACAGCTACTTGCGAGATGCCCCGACGTGACTACCAGGCACACCGGCCATATTTTTTGGCACCATTCCGGGCGGGTCAACTGTCAAGTGCTCCCGACCACTCACAGGTTACTGTCGAAAACACTCGACAGAGTTGCGCTGCAGCACCCGGCAGGTGTCCTACAGCTACTTGCGAGATGCCCCGACGTGACTACCAGGCACACCGGCCATATTTTTTGGCACCATTCCGGGCGGGTCAACTGTCAAGTGCTCCCGACCACTCACAGGTTACTGTCGAAAACACTCGACAGAGTTGCGCTGCAGCACCCGGCAGGTGTCCTACAGCTACTTGCGAGATGCCCCGACGTGACTACCAGGCACACCGGCCATATTTTTTGGCACCATTCCGGGCGGGTCAACTGTCAAGTGCTTCCGACCACTCACAGGTTACAGTCGAAAACACTCGACAGAGTTGCGCTGCAGCACCCGGCAGGTGTCCTACAGCTACTTGCGAGATGCCCCGACGTGACTACCAGGCACACCGGCCATATTTTTTGGCACCATTCCGGGCGGGTCAACTGTCAAGTGCTTCCGACCACTCACAGGTTACTGTCGAAAACACTCGACAGAGTTGCCCTGCAGCACCCGGCAGGTGTCCTACAGCTACTTGCGAGATGCCCCGACGTGACTACCAGGCACACCGGCCATATTTTTTGGCACCATTCCGGGCGGGTCAACTGTCAAGTGCTCCCGACCACTCACAGGTTACTGTCGAAAACACTCGACAGAGTTGCCCTGCAGCACCCGGCAGGTGTCCTACAGCTACTTGCGAGATGCCCCGACGTGACTACCAGGCACACCGGCCATATTTCAGATGCCGATTTGGCACCATTCCGGGCGGGTCAACTGTCAAGTGCTCCCGACCACTCACAGGTTACTGTCGAAAACACTCGACAGAGTGCGCTGCAGCACCCGGCAGGTGTCCTACAGCTACTTGCGAGATGCCCCGACGTGACTACCAGGCACACCGGCCATATTTTTTGGCACCATTCCGGGCGGGTCAACTGTCAAGTGCTCCCGACCACTCACAGGTTACTGTCGAAAACACTCGACAGAGTTGCCCTGCAGCACCCGGCAGGTGTCCTACAGCTACTTGCGAGATGCCCCGACGTGACTACCAGGCACACCGGCCATATTTTTTGGCACCATTCCGGGCGGGTCAACTGTCAAGTGCTCCCGACCACTCACAGGTTACTGTCGAAAACACTCGACAGAGTTGCGCTGCAGCACCCGGCAGGTGTCCTACAGCTACTTGCGAGATGCCCCGACGTGACTACCAGGCACACCGGCCATATTTTTTGGCACCATTCCGGGCGGGTCAACTGTCAAGTGCTCCCGACCACTCACAGGTTACTGTCGAAAACACTCGACAGAGTTGCCCTGCAGCACCCGGCAGGTGTCCTACAGCTACTTGCGAGATGCCCCGACGTGACTACCAGGCACACCGGCCATATTTTTTGGCACCATTCCGGGCGGGTCAACTGTCAAGTGCTCCCGACCACTCACAGGTTACTGTCGAAAACACTCGACAGAGTTGCCCTGCAGCACCCGGCAGGTGTCCTACAGCTACTTGCGAGATGCCCCGACGTGACTACCAGGCACACCGGCCATATTTCAGAAGCCGATTTGGCACCATTCCGGGCGGGTCAACTGTCAAGTGCTCCCGACCACTCACAGGTTACTGTCGAAAACACTCGACAGAGTTGCGCTGCAGCACCCGGCAGGTGTCCTACAGCTACTTGCGAGATGCCCCGACGTGACTACCAGGCACACCGGCCATATTTCAGAAGCCGATTTGGCACCATTCCGGGCGGGTCAACTGTCAAGTGCTCCCGACCACTCACAGGTTACTGTCGAAAACACTCGACAGAGTTGCCCTGCAGCACCCGGCAGGTGTCCTACAGCTACTTGCGAGATGCCCCGACGTGACTACCAGGCACACCGTCCATATTTCAGATGCCGATTTGGCACCATTCCGGGCGGGTCAACTGTCAAGTGCTCCCCACCACTCACAGGTTACTGTCGAAAACACTCGACAGAGTTGCGCTGCAGCACCCGGCAGGTGTCCTACAGCTACTTGCGAGATGCCCCGACGTGACTACCAGGCACACCGGCCATATTTTTTGGCACCATTCCGGGCGGGTCAACTGTCAAGTGCTCCCGACCACTCACAGGTTACTGTCGAAAACACTCGACAGAGTTGCGCTGCAGCACCCGGCAGGTGTCCTACAGCTACTTGCGAGATGCCCCGACGTGACTACCAGGCACACCGGCCATATTTCAGATGCCGATTTGGCACCATTCCGGGCGGGTCAACTGTCAAGTGCTCCCGACCACTCACAGGTTACTGTCGAAAACACTCGACAGAGTTGCGCTGCAGCACCCGGCAGGTGTCCTACAGCTACTTGCGAGATGCCCCGACGTGACTACCAGGCACACCGGCCATATTTTTTGGCACCATTCCGGGCGGGTCAACTGTCAAGTGCTCCCGACCACTCACAGGTTACTGTCGAAAACACTCGACAGAGTTGCCCTGCAGCACCCGGCAGGTGTCCTACAGCTACTTGCGAGATGCCCCGACGTGACTACCAGGCACACCGGCCATATTTCAGAAGCCGATTTGGCACCATTCCGGGCGGGTCAACTGTCAAGTGCTCCCGACCACTCACAGGTTACTGTCGAAAACACTCGACAGAGTTGCGCTGCAGCACATGGCAGGTGTCCTACAGCTACTTGCGAGATGCCCCGACGTGACTACCAGGCACACCGGCCATATTTCAGAAGCCGATTTGGCACCATTCCGGGCGGGTCAACTGTCAAGTGCTCCCGACCACTCTAGGGTTACTGTCGAAAACACTCGACAGAGTTGCGCTGCAGCACCCGGCAGGTGTCCTACAGCTACTTGCGAGATGCCCCGACGTGACTACCAGGCACACCGGCCATATTTCAGAAGCCGATTTGGCACCATTCCGGGCGGGTCAACTGTCAAGTGCTCCCGACCACTCACAGGTTACTGTCGAAAACACTCGACAGAGTTGCCCTGCAGCACCCGGCAGGTGTCCTACAGCTACTTGCGAGATGCCCCGACGTGACTACCAGGCACACCGGCCATATTTCAGATGCCGATTTGGCACCATTCCGGGCGGGTCAACTGTCAAGTGCTCCCGACCACTCACAGGTTACTGTCGAAAACACTCGACAGAGTTGCGCTGCAGCACCCGGCAGGTGTCCTACAGCTACTTGCGAGATGCCCCGACGTGACTACCAGGCACACCGGCCATATTTCAGATGCCGATTTGGCACCATTCCGGGCGGGTCAACTGTCAAGTGCTCCCGACCACTCACAGGTTACTGTCGAAAACACTCGACAGAGTTGCGCTGCAGCACCCGGCAGGTGTCCTACAGCTACTTGCGAGATGCCCCGACGTGACTACCAGGCACACCGGCCATATTTTTTGGCACCATTCCGGGCGGGTCAACTGTCAAGTGCTCCCGACCACTCACAGGTTACTGTCGAAAACACTCGACAGAGTTGCGCTGCAGCACCCGGCAGGTGTCCTACAGCTACTTGCGAGATGCCCCGACGTGACTACCAGGCACACCGGCCATATTTTTTGGCACCATTCCGGGCGGGTCAACTGTCAAGTGCTCCCGACCACTCACAGGTTACTGTCGAAAACACTCGACAGAGTTGCCCTGCAGCACCCGGCAGGTGTCCTACAGCTACTTGCGAGATGCCCCGACGTGACTACCAGGCACACCGGCCATATTTCAGATGCCGATTTGGCACCATTCCGGGCGGGTCAACTGTCAAGTGCTCCCGACCACTCACAGGTTACTGTCGAAAACACTCGACAGAGTTGCGCTGCAGCACCCGGCAGGTGTCCTACAGCTACTTGCGAGATGCCCCGACGTGACTACCAGGCACACCGGCCATATTTTTTGGCACCATTCCGGGCGGGTCAACTGTCAAGTGCTCCCGACCACTCACAGGTTACTGTCGAAAACACTCGACAGAGTTGCGCTGCAGCACCCGGCAGGTGTCCTACAGCTCCTTGCGAGATGCCCCGACGTGACTACCAGGCACACCGGCCATATTTCAGATGCCGATTTGGCACCATTCCGGGCGGGTCAACTGTCAAGTGCTCCCGACCACTCACAGGTTACTGTCGAAAACACTCGACAGAGTTGCCCTGCAGCACCCGGCAGGTGTCCTACAGCTACTTGCGAGATGCCCCGACGTGACTACCAGGCACACCGGCCATATTTCAGATGCCGATTTGGCACCATTCCGGGCGGGTCAACTGTCAAGTGCTCCCGACCACTCACAGGTTACTGTCGAAAACACTCGACAGAGTTGCGCTGCAGCACCCGGCAGGTGTCCTACAGCTACTTGCGAGATGCCCCGACGTGACTACCAGGCACACCGGCCATATTTTTTGGCACCATTCCGGGCGGGTCAACTGTCAAGTGCTCCCGACCACTCACAGGTTACTGTCGAAAACACTCGACAGAGTTGCCCTGCAGCACCCGGCAGGTGTCCTACAGCTACTTGCGAGATGCCCCGACGTGACTACCAGGCACACCGGCCATATTTCAGATGCCGATTTGGCACCATTCCGGGCGGGTCAACTGTCAAGTGCTCCCGACCACTCACAGGTTACTGTCGAAAACACTCGACAGAGTTGCGCTGCAGCACCCGGCAGGTGTCCTACAGCTACTTGCGAGATGCCCCGACGTGACTACCAGGCACACCGGCCATATTTCAGAAGCCGATTTGGCACCATTCCGGGCGGGTCAACTGTCAAGTGCTCCCGACCACTCACAGGTTACTGTCGAAAACACTCGACAGAGTTGCGCTGCAGCACCCGGCAGGTGTCCTACAGCTACTTGCGAGATGCCCCGACGTGACTACCAGGCACACCGGCCATATTTTTTGGCACCATTCCGGGCGGGTCAACTGTCAAGTGCTCCCGACCACTCACAGGTTACTGTCGAAAACACTCGACAGAGTTGCCCTGCAGCACCCGGCAGGTGTCCTACAGCTACTTGCGAGATGCCCCGACGTGACTACCAGGCACACCGGCCATATTTCAGAAGCCGATTTGGCACCATTCCGGGCGGGTCAACTGTCAAGTGCTCCCGACCACTCACAGGTTACTGTCGAAAACACTCGACAGAGTTGCGCTGCAGCACCCGGCAGGTGTCCTACAGCTACTTGCGAGATGCCCCGACGTGACTACCAGGCACACCGGCCATATTTTTTGGCACCATTCCGGGCGGGTCAACTGTCAAGTGCTCCCGACCACTCACAGGTTACTGTCGAAAACACTCGACAGAGTTGCCCTGCAGCACCCGGCAGGTGTCCTACAGCTACTTGCGAGATGCCCCGACGTGACTACCAGGCACACCGGCCATATTTCAGATGCCGATTTGGCACCATTCCGGGCGGGTCAACTGTCAAGTGCTCCCGACCACTCACAGGTTACTGTCGAAAACACTCGACAGAGTTGCGCTGCAGCACCCGGCAGGTGTCCTACAGCTACTTGCGAGATGCCCCGACGTGACTACCAGGCACACCGGCCATATTTTTTGGCACCATTCCGGGCGGGTCAACTGTCAAGTGCTCCCGACCACTCACAGGTTACTGTCGAAAACACTCGACAGAGTTGCGCTGCAGCACCCGGCAGGTGTCCTACAGCTACTTGCGAGATGCCCCGACGTGACTACCAGGCACACCGGCCATATTTTTTGGCACCATTCCGGGCGGGTCAACTGTCAAGTGCTCCCGACCACTCACAGGTTACTGTCGAAAACACTCGACAGAGTTGCCCTGCAGCACCCGGCAGGTGTCCTACAGCTACTTGCGAGATGCCCCGACGTGACTACCAGGCACACCGGCCATATTTCAGATGCCGATTTGGCACCATTCCGGGCGGGTCAACTGTCAAGTGCTCCCGACCACTCACAGGTTACTGTCGAAAACACTCGACAGAGTTGCGCTGCAGCACCCGGCAGGTGTCCTACAGCTACTTGCGAGATGCCCCGACGTGACTACCAGGCACACCGGCCATATTTTTTGGCACCATTCCGGGCGGGTCAACTGTCAAGTGCTCCCGACCACTCACAGGTTACTGTCGAAAACACTCGACAGAGTTGCCCTGCAGCACCCGGCAGGTGTCCTACAGCTACTTGCGAGATGCCCCGACGTGACTACCAGGCACACCGGCCATACTTCAGATGCCGATTTGGCACCATTCCGGGCGGGTCAACTGTCAAGTGCATCCGACCACTCACAGGTTACTGTCGAAAACACTCGACAGAGTTGCCCTGCAGCACCCGGCAGGTGTCCTACAGCTACTTGCGAGATGCCCCGACGTGACTACCAGGCACACCGGCCATACTTCAGATGCCGATTTGGCACCATTCCGGGCGGGTCAACTGTCAAGTGCTCCCGACCACTCACAGGTTACTGTCGAAAACACTCGACAGAGTTGCGCTGCAGCACCCGGCAGGTGTCCTACAGCTCCTTGCGAGATGCCCCGACGTGACTACCAGGCACACCGGCCATATTTCAGATGCCGATTTGGCACCATTCCGGGCGGGTCAACTGTCAAGTGCTCCCGACCACTCACAGGTTACTGTCGAAAACACTCGACAGAGTTGCCCTGCAGCACCCGGCAGGTGTCCTACAGCTACTTGCGAGATGCCCCGACGTGACTACCAGGCACACCGGCCATATTTCAGATGCCGATTTGGCACCATTCCGGGCGGGTCAACTGTCAAGTGCTCCCGACCACTCACAGGTTACTGTCGAAAACACTCGACAGAGTTGCGCTGCAGCACCCGGCAGGTGTCCTACAGCTACTTGCGAGATGCCCCGACGTGACTACCAGGCACACCGGCCATATTTTTTGGCACCATTCCGGGCGGGTCAACTGTCAAGTGCTCCCGACCACTCACAGGTTACTGTCGAAAACACTCGACAGAGTTGCCCTGCAGCACCCGGCAGGTGTCCTACAGCTACTTGCGAGATGCCCCGACGTGACTACCAGGCACACCGGCCATATTTCAGATGCCGATTTGGCACCATTCCGGGCGGGTCAACTGTCAAGTGCTCCCGACCACTCACAGGTTACTGTCGAAAACACTCGACAGAGTTGCGCTGCAGCACCCGGCAGGTGTCCTACAGCTACTTGCGAGATGCCCCGACGTGACTACCAGGCACACCGGCCATATTTTTTGGCACCATTCCGGGCGGGTCAACTGTCAAGTGCTCCCGACCACTCACAGGTTACTGTCGAAAACACTCGACAGAGTTGCCCTGCAGCACCCGGCAGGTGTCCTACAGCTACTTGCGAGATGCCCCGACGTGACTACCAGGCACACCGGCCATATTTCAGATGCCGATTTGGCACCATTCCGGGCGGGTCAACTGTCAAGTGCTCCCGACCACTCACAGGTTACTGTCGAAAACACTCGACAGAGTTGCGCTGCAGCACCCGGCAGGTGTCCTACAGCTCCTTGCGAGATGCCCCGACGTGACTACCAGGCACACCGGCCATATTTCAGATGCCGATTTGGCACCATTCCGGGCGGGTCAACTGTCAAGTGCATCCGACCACTCACAGGTTACTGTCGAAAACACTCGACAGAGTTGCCCTGCAGCACCCGGCAGGTGTCCTACAGCTACTTGCGAGATGCCCCGACGTGACTACCAGGCACACCGGCCATACTTCAGATGCCGATTTGGCACCATTCCGGGCGGGTCAACTGTCAAGTGCTCCCGACCACTCACAGGTTACTGTCGAAAACACTCGACAGAGTTGCGCTGCAGCACCCGGCAGGTGTCCTACAGCTACTTGCGAGATGCCCCGACGTGACTACCAGGCACACCGGCCATATTTTTTGGCACCATTCCGGGCGGGTCAACTGTCAAGTGCTCCCGACCACTCACAGGTTACTGTCGAAAACACTCGACAGAGTTGCGCTGCAGCACCCGGCAGGTGTCCTACAGCTCCTTGCGAGATGCCCCGACGTGACTACCAGGCACACCGGCCATATTTCAGATGCCGATTTGGCACCATTCCGGGCGGGTCAACTGTCAAGTGCATCCGACCACTCACAGGTTACTGTCGAAAACACTCGACAGAGTTGCCCTGCAGCACCCGGCAGGTGTCCAGTAAGTGCGAGGGGTGGTAACTCTGGGTTCGGCGTAAGGTTTATCCATAGCAGCAGTCAATACAAGGACGAAGAGTGGATCACAGTGTCCCGGGATTGAGAGTCGATCGTGCTGCCCTCGGAGTCGTCCTTGGGTTCGCTGTCGCTGTCGTTGAGCTCCTCGTCGCCGCTCTCGTCCTCGGCGCTGCCGGCCGCCGTCGTCGCCTCCACGCATCTCCTCGATCGCTCCCCCGCCTCGGCTCGCTAGAATCAATCGGATCAGAGAAGGCGTGGAAATCACAGAACGCTCAGCTAGCTTCGCTTACACCTCCCCCTTTTTACCAAAAGATCGTGACCCAGAATTTAGCTGAAAGATGCGTAACTGAACCGATCCCTAGATCAAACTGAGAAACACCTACCCTATTCCGGTGGAAGGTAGTCTCCCAAATTCATGGCTGGAACGATGGCTCCATGCTGCCTTGCCCACGCGAGAACCGCATTCCAGAATGGCACAACCGCAAGCGAAGCCTGGTGGCCCAACACGAACTGTCCGTGCTTACAGCGCGTGAGTGCCACGTTCATCCGATGCGGATCGTCCAAGAACTCAGCCGCGTCCGCTTGGAAGTCCGTCTTTGTGGTCAGCAGCACGACCACGTTCTTTTCCCTGCCCTGGATGGCATCCACGGTGGACAGATCGACGCCGGTGTCGCGCGCGAAATCCGCAAGCCGTCGGTGCTGTTCTTTGTAGAACGTGATTATACATACACTGCTCGCGGCGATGCCCCTTGTTAGAAGACGTCCTACCAGAGTGGTGCAGACCATAGCCTCCGCATCATTGAAATGAGAGTGAGTTGCTCTCCGAGAACTACCGCTGACGTCCAAGAACATGAACGGTAGGGACTGATTCGGGAACCGCATCATGTTCAACAGCATGTGTCGCTCCTCAGCCGCCGTTCCACTCCTCAACTGCCCATCGTAGACGAAGTGGTTAGGGAGCTCGTTCAGGAGAGGATGCGCCCTGAACGTGGTGACAAGGGGAGCTATGGGGACGGCCCTCGCCCGCGTTAGAGCGTCCATCACGCTACGCGCTCCGAACTTAGCGGCGGTAGAGTGCCGTGAACAGCGCGCATACGGCTCCAATTGGTGTACATCGCCGATGTAAATATGGCGCGCTTTCGGCAAACGGCTCAGTATTGCGGCAAAGACGGGTTCTGGTACTTGCGAAGCCTCGTCGCATATGATGAGCTCGAAGTCGTCCAGGTAGTTCTTAAATATGCCGCCCTTCCCCGTCGCATTCAGCAAAGATGACGTCGTTATTGCGACGACCTGCGGCTGGTACTTGAGGAACATGACCTCGACGACCTTGTCAATCAAATCGGAGACGTCCTTCTCAGCTAGGACAAGATCCTCCCTTTCCTGCTCTGTCAAGAACTCCTGGCGCTCCCTATTCTGCATGTGAGCCTCGAACACAATCCGGCCATCCCTGAAGCGCTCACATTCGTCCAAGGCTTCCTCCTCCAACTCGTTCCTGTAGAGATCAGGTAGTCGTTTGAGGACCTCATGCATGTCGGCAGGAGTCGCGGCGATGGAGTCGTCGAACACTACCGATTCAGCGATGTAACGGCAAACGGCTAGGTCGGCGAACGCGTCGAGGGACAGGATGGTTTCAGTGATCTGGGCGACGGCTGCGTTCGTGGTGGCGGTGAGGATGATGTGCGCTCCTCCCCGCGCCTGTCTTGCTGCTATACAAGCACCGACGACGGTTTTGCCGGTTCCGAACGCGGCCTGTATCCCCACAATCGGGAAGGGTGTAGTCCCGATGGCCAGGGCCTGTCGCTGGTCCTCCGTCAGAATTACTGACCGTCTGTTGATAGATATGGGTGATCCGTCTACGACGGGGATGGTTGGCACGGTGTTCTGCTGGTTCTCTTCGACGCACGACAAGGGTGTGGCTCCATACACCGCGTCCAATATTCTTCTTCCGCAACTGTTCGTCGGCACATTCGTGAACAGAAAATGCTCCCATTATCCATACTCCAACGGGGCGATGGCGAGTCCATCCGGCTTCAGAAGTCATGTCGTCCAGCACGAATTCCAGGCGCAGAGGGTAACCAGCCAAGCTAGGTATCGTAGCGGTGACTTGGTGCGTACGGCGATCATCTTCTAGAGTTGCGTAGGAAGCCAAAGCTGAGGAGGCGGCATTGAAGATTTTGCCCATAGTCGCAATGGCCGACGCTCGGTCGTTCGTGTAGCTGTCGAAGTCTCTGAGGCGATCCTCGAACCAGGCCTGCTCGTCCGGGGAGATTTTATGCACTTCCATTGGAAGCATGGCTTCGTCCGGATTGGCGGGGAGAAAGAGTTTGACGAAGGAGCAGAGTATGTCGCGAGCGGCTTCCGACGCGGGCGGCTCCGAAAATCGGACGGCGCAGGACGCTTTCCGTCGGCACAGGGCCTTCATGATCTCGTTCTCCTGAACGTGGGGCCATGGGAAGCGGGCTAGACCACGCGTTATCGTGACAGCTTCTGGGCTGTCTTCCATTGCTATTTTGAAGTTATTGACGGCAGAGCCATCACCTCTACGGGTGACTGAGAGGACAATCCCGTACCGCATTTCCTGCCAGACGGGCGGCTGGTGGTCAGAGTAACTGCGAGTTAAATTACCGTAGATGATAGGTCGAAAGGAACATAGCGCACTCACCATGGCAAAGAGTTCAATGTGCACGGTGCTCCACTTTTGTTGGGATTCCGACAGCGTCTTGCTAAATTAGCCAATGGCGACTAGGCGGTTGTCGTCTTCGGTTCGTTCCTGAAATAAAGCTGCTCCTACTCCTACCTGGCTGCCATCCGTATGTAAGATAAAGTCTTTGTCTTGCGGAAACGCTAAGCAGGGGTGTGATGTCAAAAGTCGTTTCAGTTCCGCGAATGCCTCGGCCTGCCTCGGGCCCCACGAAAACTTGACTTTGTCTCGCTGAGCTCATACAGAGGAGCCGCTATAAGAGAGAAGTTCGGGATGAACCGACGGAAAAAATTGGCCATTCCAACGACTCCTTTGACTTCCTTTGTGGATTTCGGTACTGGGAAATCCCTTATCGCGGAAACATTACGCTCAGCGGGGCTGTAGCAGTCGGAAGAGATTTCATGCCCGAGAAACGTTATTTTCGATTGCGCGATTTCGGTGAACTTCTTGTGGGAAATCTTGAGATTGAAAGTCCGAAATCGTTCGAAGACCTTGCGTAGCGAGGCTACATGACTGTTGAAATCTCTGTCGAAGATGACTACGTCATCGATATATGCCAAGCAGTTGGATTCGAGGCCGGCTAGAACACGAGCCATGACCCTACAAAAGTAGGCACCTGCGTTCTTGAGGCCAAAAGGTAGAAATTGGAATTGGTAGACTCCTTTATGGGTGGCCCAACCGCATTTATACTGACTCTCGGGGGAAAGTGCTAGTTGCATATATCCGGATGCGAGGTCTAGGGTGGTGTAATACTTGTTACCTGCTATCTTGGATAAGAGATCCTCAATTCGTGGGAGTGGGAAGTGATCGGGAATCGTAACGTCGTTGAGCGGTCGGAAGTCTAGGCATACCCTCAGAGAACCGTCCTTTTTCTTGACTAGGACCGTATTATGGATCCACGGAGTGTCGCTTTCGACGATGCGACCTGCTTGAATCAGCTTGTTGATGTGCTGATCAAGTTCTTGCTGATATTTAATGGGGATGCGGGGTGGGCGAAACTTCCCAGGGGGAATATTGGTGGTCGTCTTAATGTTAATTTGGGTATCCTGGTATGACCCCAGATCGTACGAGGAGTATGAGAAGCGGTCTCGGAATTCCTCAAACAATTCAAGAAGGATATGTTTCTCGGTATCTGCGACCGAAGCCTTAGAAAGATCGAAAGGTGGGAGTGGGTCTTGGCCCATTTCGCACGTTGCCGCGACAATAGCGGGGGAGCACTCTGAGTCCTTACTTGGGAACGAATCCGCCTGCATATCGTCCTCCAGAACTTCGACGGGAGTTAATACCGCGACGGCCTGGTTTTTGAATAGAACCTCAGGCCTCTTAGTGGGGTTAGTTATCAGAAGACGACAACTCCCTGAGTGGACGAGAGACGGCACGATAATTAGGGATCGCTCCCAAAGCTCTTGTCGTTGTCCAACTACCATGAGTGATTGTGATGTCGCACCTTCCGTGACGCACCGAACGAATGACTCTGAACCTGGGCGCAACACCGTAGTCTGAGCTACTCGGACGACAGCGTCATTGTTAGCCATCTCGCAAATTCTACCGCTTCCGGGCTGCAGTACCATAATGTTAATGGCGGTGCTGCCTATTCTGAGTTTCCTTGCTGCGTAGTCGATATTCCAGTTTGGAAGACGACTGAGGAAGTCGTTGCCAAGAATGATATTATAGGACTTAACGGTCTTCGGCACTGATTTTGTATCCGCGAAATGAACCAGATGCCAAATCTCGAAGTTGCCGACCTGGAAGCGAATGTGCGCACATCCAAGGAGCTCAACCGGAACTCCGGCTACACCGATGGCGCGCGAAACGGAGCTCTTTTGGAAAGAAAAAATCCCTAGTAGTGGGGCCATATCACTACCGGTGAGCGTGATGGCCGCCCCAGTATCAACCGATGCCAACATGTGGACCTCGTTGACTTTTACAGGTATCTGGGCAACAAAATAGTCCTCGGAGCAGGCAAGCGAGTTAATGATTACGGGACTTGTGGACGCCTTAGGAGGCCAAGTCGATCCTGAATCGAGTTCTAGCCGTGTCAACTGAATGCTCGGAGGAGGTTGAGAAGCCGTCACGCTTGGGCGCACTGTAGGTGTCTGAGCGGACCTAGAAGGTGTCGTAACGGGTCGATAGAAGCCGAGTGACCGGAGAGTGGAGAGCGCCTCCGGATAGTAGATAGCGACATACGTTATACACAGCATGCGCAGAATTGTTACCGAAGTATAAAGGCAACATACGGTTATCCACCAATCAAAAATGGACCACGCGAAGACGTCAAATTTGAAAACCGTGGCACTGGTGGCATCGCTTGGCCGGGAAGAGTGCAAATGTGACATGCCCAGGGCGTTAAATATGTGTTCTTGGGTGCGTGCTTCCCATAATTCCGTGAGTTGGTGCTCAGGGATTAACTCGCTGATGTTTGTGAGTACCAAGTTGTGGAATATAGTGAGTGGAGGAGCCGTCACTCCGGACAGGTTCGTGGCAGGGTGCGTCACTGGGGAGATGTCGTTCTCCGCCACCAGTGCTGTTGATCCCGTAAACGCGTCGAACTTTACCGTTCCATTGGATGTTGGCAACAGAAAGAAACGACTAGTGCTGCAATCCGCCACGATCGCTGTCGGGGCCAGTACTAGCGTGGTGGGATCCAAAAAGAGGGATAACGAGGTACCGCTAGGGAGTACTACTTTGACGGCGGGTTTTGCATAGCACGTGGCATTAAAGGGCCGCAGGCTGTAGTTGGGAGTTGGGATCGAGATACATCGATAGATCTGTAACATACCATTTCCATGGTAGGATGCGGCAATGTCGAGTCGCTGCAGCATGGTGCGCACTACAAAGGTGGGATCCACCAGCAACGCCGAGTGCAATGACAATGCGAGAAAATTGATCTTGTCACACAGTGATATCAAGGCATTACGGAAGATAGTCACTACCGCGCCTTGGGCTGCGTTCTCCACGGCGAGGAGTTGGGCCGCCAATTGGTTAGAAGTAACCAATCCAACTGATTGTGAATGGGGTGCGGATCGGGATACCCGCTGCATGGACGTTACCGCGTACCCCTGGTCCGTAATCGTCAATGCGCGTCCACAATCGACCACGGAAGGGTTGGTCGGTTTCCAGGAAAGAGCGAACTCTTTGGAGTCGCTTAACCAGACATTTCCTAACATTTGACCCTTCATTTTTGAGAGATACAAAAATTGGCATGACTCCTCGTGGGACGGGGACCACACCATCACTGAACCATCACGAAGAACGCACGATCCCTCTTTGTAAGCGCAGTGTCGCATGTCGCCGACAGGAGACTCAGGTGCTGCGGTACCGTGACGTCCGTGAACGGTCGTCGAAACTAGATAACAATTCACGACCGTAAGTTTGCGTTCGATGCAGCAGCCAAAGGGGGCCGAGGGCCATTCGAATTCCAACGGGTTAGAAGTTTTGGCTACGCTGCCTGATTTAGACAGAGAACCGAACTCGCACCTGCCGTGCTGCACCATTAACCGACAGTGTTCAATGGAAACGGTTTTATAAGACTCCGCGTGGGATTCAGAACGAGCACCAAAGAAGTTGACGGAATAGAAAACCGTCTGTTCGACAATTTTGCATAAGGATGCCGGCGAGTCGTACCGCTTAGTGTTGGGACGATAGAGCTGGATCGTCAGGGCTCGCAGCGGTGTCGAGGCATCCGGTACCAGCTGTGAACAGTTATATGACAAGGGTATGCGCCAGAACCGCTCACCTCCGTTTGTGGGGCAAAACCACAGTGGTTGGGAGTGACCCCCAGGGAGATATAGTGCCATGATTAGACATACGAACAGGGTTCGAACGTAAACAGAGCCTCTACCAGATCGACCCGAGGACGGAGTCGAAGAAGGAAAAACTGATTCGGAAAGCTCCTCGTTCCGTTCCAGCAACGCTGACACTCGTGCGTTAGCCTGAGCGAGGGCAGCCTTACTTTCCTGAAGCGAAAGCGACAGGGCATTTATTTTCTTACTGGCTTCGTCTACCGTGAAGTCCTCAGATGGGGTCCAAGATGTTGAGGGTCTCTGGCGAGTCGGTGCACTACCCCGATTAGAGTTAGTAAAGTTTCCAGAGCGCGTACCTGAAGACCTCGTTCCTTGTTGGCGTCTTGGAGAAGGGCACTGATTCGCAAAGTGACCGGAACCTCCACAGTTATAGCATTCCATAGACCGACGATTGCTGTCGTCACCGTCCCTCAGTCGATTAGCAGTGAATCGTCTTCGCTCCGGAGTCTGCCAGCGTCTGAAAGAATTGGAGCCAGTTTCAGTTCTTCTACGTGTGGATGTATTGAACCTCACCTGACGCGGGTAGTCGATGGCGCTGACTCCCACTTGTGGCGGTTGACCCACAGGGTTAATGAGGCGATCGGCGGCGGCCTCGGCTAGAAGTTGCTCCACCGTTTGGGCTTTGTTGACGGCCTGTTCGAACGATGAAGGATTATCTAGCTTAACGAAATACCTGATGTCAGGACGCAGGCGGGCTACGTACTCCTCTAGCACGCGCTCCTTCTGCGTTGAGGGGTCCTGACCCGCGGTGACCGCTCGAACCAAATGTAGGAGACGATTGGCGAACACCGCTGACGGCTCTCCTGGTTCCTGCTTGCAGTAAGACAATGTCTGGCGGGCCAGGTAACGCTGATGGGGCCCTTCAAAGAACTTCTTCAAGTGAGTCACGATAGATTCGAAGGACCTCCGATCTTCATCAGTCAGTTCCTCTATCTTCTCTCTAGCGACGCCGTCGAGGTACGCTATCAAAAGGTTGGCCTTCTGTTCCGATGACATCGGTGTCGCACGCATGCGTGCGATGTCCTCAAACCGTCGCAACCAGACTGAGAATTGGACCCCGTCCCCGGTTCCAGAGAAGGAGGCTATTCTTGGAGCGGACGAGTCTGGTAGCAGAGTGGCGACCGTGGGCATAGACCGAATACGGTCATCGATCGCCCCAAACGAAGTGTTCAGTCCTGCGAGTAAGGTGGCGTTTCCTTCCCTGATTTCCTGGGCCAATCGCGAAGAAGTGTATCGAGACTCCTGGCGAACACCCGCTACAGCGTCGGCGGTCACATCGCGAAGAAGCTTTGCGTCCTTCCCTCTAACAGTAGCTGAATCGTCCAAGTCGTGGAAGACGCTTAGTAAGGGGTCCATCCAAGCGGAAGTATTAGTAGGGGCCTGGCAATCTTCTGCTGACGTGTCCTCATGCTTCCAAGATATGCTATGTTGATGGGTATCTTCGACCCGGGACTCACCCTTCTTGGTCTGTGACCTAGTAGTAGGTGGGCCCATAGCTGCAATAACAGATGAACGGCGATGTAGTACACGGGTGATGAACCAGTGAACAAGGGTGACTGTCTCGCTAACTCAAGCTTTTTATATCCTCTTGAAGGTGGGCGGAGCGACGAAGAGGAATGTGGATATGCCGCTGTGGGATGTTCGGAAGTATTCTCACCCGACATCAAGATGGGGAACCTAGCGGAGATCAACATGAGATGCCTTGCGTCGTTTACATCTTGCATTGTTCCGGCTTAATGTAACGATATAAACAAAGCCTGCGGTGGAATGAAGACATGCTGTATCTGAGAATGTTATCTATCGGAGATACCATGGGTATGGGAACGACACCAAGCCGCGCTAATGTTGTGAATTCCTAAGCCGGCTGGGAGATGTCTGTGAGAACTGATCACGTACCGTACTCTGTTCGGAACCTCTATAGCCGTAACCTAGGAAAGTGGTGCAGGAGCGACTGAAGCAAAGTCGAGGGAACGAGGAAAAAGCAGGAAAAAACTATCGGGTGTGCCCAGTTATTAGTGAAATTCGTCCTGGCGCTAGACTCCGGGAGAGGAACAAAATCGGCGGTCGCTATGACCAAAATATACAACCGGGGTCGAGAGGAGAAAAAAAAAAAAAAGAAGTGATAATAGCAACTCACAAACGCGTGGTCCTCCCAGAGCGGCAGAGACGGAGTTCGACGAAGTCGACTCGTGATGACGGTGACGCGACGATGGTTCAACCACACTGAAAACACGACGAAATGTTACGACTATCCAGCACTATATGAGCACTATGATGAAAGAAAAAAAAAAAGAGGCAGTAATAAGGAATAAACTGACCTGTGGGTCCAGAAGAAAAGCTCCGTCGTCACTGAGCTGAACCTACGTGAGTCATCGAATTCAAACGGGCGGCTGCACAAGCGTTGCGACGGAGCGCGCTTTCTATCACCTCAGCGTGAGCGATGACTCATGCCTGCCGCTAAGCTGTGAGGAGAAAAAGGCAAGGGCGAGACTAAGAAAGGAATTTAAATAGGGAAACGCACGCGCTGTTGGATTGCTTAACGCCACAAAACGAAATCGAGTGATTGGTCACAATGGAAATTACATTCCGAACGCTTAAACTAGTATTTATCTCGAATATGGGCCTATTAATATCCACTCGCCACTGCAAACAGCAAAGAAAAACCTAAACGGACTCACCTTAGAATCACTTCGGGCCACACATCGCACTACTCCTGGCATATGACTTTATCCGACGCGTCCATATGCGTTGACTTCACCAGTACTGAAAACTAACCATCGCACTTTGCTGCAAAATCGCCGCTACTTGCGGAATCTCTGCGTTTGACGCCACACTGAGCTGCTCGGCCATGCTAACGGTACCTCAACACACATACATCTAAAAGAGAGCTCTGAAAAATAGCTTTACAAGCTAACCGATCGGATTTCTAATCTAATATACCGTAATCTAAAAAAAAAAAAAAAAAATTGTCGAGGAGAGGATGCAGACGATCGCGACTATCGGCTGGCCCGGCAGCTGCAGGCAAAGTCAGATTGGCCAGATCTGTTTATGCCTCTACGAGGCGGCGAAACCGAACAAAAACTCAAAGACCGAAAATTTCGTACCTCATCTTTCCCGAGGACGTGACCCCTCACTCGCTGCTACCAGTAAGTGCGAGGGGTGGTAACTCTGGGTTCGGCGTAAGGTTTATCCATAGCAGCAGTCAATACAAGGACGAAGAGTGGATCACAGTGTCCCGGGATTGAGAGTCGATCGTGCTGCCCTCGGAGTCGTCCTTGGGTTCGCTGTCGCTGTCGTTGAGCTCCTCGTCGCCGCTCTCGTCCTCGGCGCTGCCGGCCGCCGTCGTCGCCTCCACGCATCTCCTCGATCGCTCCCCCGCCTCGGCTCGCTAGAATCAATCGGATCAGAGAAGGCGTGGAAATCACAGAACGCTCAGCTAGCTTCGCTTACAGTCCTACAGCTACTTGCGAGATGCCCCGACGTGACTACCAGGCACACCGGCCATATTTCAGATGCCGATTTGGCACCATTCCGGGCGGGTCAACTGTCAAGTGCATCCGACCACTCACAGGTTACTGTCGAAAACACTCGACAGAGTTGCCCTGCAGCACCCGGCAGGTGTCCTACAGCTACTTGCGAGATGCCCCGACGTGACTACCAGGCACACCGGCCATATTTCAGATGCCGATTTGGCACCATTCCGGGCGGGTCAACTGTCAAGTGCTCCCGACCACTCACAGGTTACTGTCGAAAACACTCGACAGAGTTGCGCTGCAGCACCCGGCAGGTGTCCTACAGCTACTTGCGAGATGCCCCGACGTGACTACCAGGCACACCGGCCATATTTTTTGGCACCATTCCGGGCGGGTCAACTGTCAAGTGCTCCCGACCACTCACAGGTTACTGTCGAAAACACTCGACAGAGTTGCCCTGCAGCACCCGGCAGGTGTCCTACAGCTACTTGCGAGATGCCCCGACGTGACTACCAGGCACACCGGCCATATTTTTTGGCACCATTCCGGGCGGGTCAACTGTCAAGTGCTCCCGACCACTCACAGGTTACTGTCGAAAACACTCGACAGAGTTGCGCTGCAGCACCCGGCAGGTGTCCTACAGCTACTTGCGAGATGCCCCGACGTGACTACCAGGCACACCGGCCATATTTTTTGGCACCATTCCGGGCGGGTCAACTGTCAAGTGCTCCCGACCACTCACAGGTTACTGTCGAAAACACTCGACAGAGTTGCCCTGCAGCACCCGGCAGGTGTCCTACAGCTACTTGCGAGATGCCCCGACGTGACTACCAGGCACACCGGCCATATTTCAGATGCCGATTTGGCACCATTCCGGGCGGGTCAACTGTCAAGTGCTCCCGACCACTCACAGGTTACTGTCGAAAACACTCGACAGAGTTGCCCTGCAGCACCCGGCAGGTGTCCTACAGCTACTTGCGAGATGCCCCGACGTGACTACCAGGCACACCGGCCATATTTCAGATGCCGATTTGGCACCATTCCGGGCGGGTCAACTGTCAAGTGCTCCCGACCACTCACAGGTTACTGTCGAAAACACTCGACAGAGTTGCGCTGCAGCACCCGGCAGGTGTCCTACAGCTACTTGCGAGATGCCCCGACGTGACTACCAGGCACACCGGCCATATTTTTTGGCACCATTCCGGGCGGGTCAACTGTCAAGTGCTCCCGACCACTCACAGGTTACTGTCGAAAACACTCGACAGAGTTGCCCTGCAGCACCCGGCAGGTGTCCTACAGCTACTTGCGAGATGCCCCGACGTGACTACCAGGCACACCGGCCATATTTCAGATGCCGATTTGGCACCATTCCGGGCGGGTCAACTGTCAAGTGCTCCCGACCACTCACAGGTTACTGTCGAAAACACTCGACAGAGTTGCGCTGCAGCACCCGGCAGGTGTCCTACAGCTCCTTGCGAGATGCCCCGACGTGACTACCAGGCACACCGGCCATATTTCAGATGCCGATTTGGCACCATTCCGGGCGGGTCAACTGTCAAGTGCTCCCGACCACTCACAGGTTACTGTCGAAAACACTCGACAGAGTTGCGCTGCAGCACCCGGCAGGTGTCCTACAGCTACTTGCGAGATGCCCCGACGTGACTACCAGGCACACCGGCCATATTTTTTGGCACCATTCCGGGCGGGTCAACTGTCAAGTGCTCCCGACCACTCACAGGTTACTGTCGAAAACACTCGACAGAGTTGCGCTGCAGCACCCGGCAGGTGTCCTACAGCTCCTTGCGAGATGCCCCGACGTGACTACCAGGCACACCGGCCATATTTCAGATGCCGATTTGGCACCATTCCGGGCGGGTCAACTGTCAAGTGCATCCGACCACTCACAGGTTACTGTCGAAAACACTCGACAGAGTTGCCCTGCAGCACCCGGCAGGTGTCCTACAGCTACTTGCGAGATGCCCCGACGTGACTACCAGGCACACCGGCCATATTTCAGATGCCGATTTGGCACCATTCCGGGCGGGTCAACTGTCAAGTGCATCCGACCACTCACAGGTTACTGTCGAAAACACTCGACAGAGTTGCCCTGCAGCACCCGGCAGGTGTCCTACAGCTACTTGCGAGATGCCCCGACGTGACTACCAGGCACACCGGCCATATTTCAGATGCCGATTTGGCACCATTCCGGGCGGGTCAACTGTCAAGTGCTCCCGACCACTCACAGGTTACTGTCGAAAACACTCGACAGAGTTGCGCTGCAGCACCCGGCAGGTGTCCTACAGCTACTTGCGAGATGCCCCGACGTGACTACCAGGCACACCGGCCATATTTTTTGGCACCATTCCGGGCGGGTCAACTGTCAAGTGCTCCCGACCACTCACAGGTTACTGTCGAAAACACTCGACAGAGTTGCCCTGCAGCACCCGGCAGGTGTCCTACAGCTACTTGCGAGATGCCCCGACGTGACTACCAGGCACACCGGCCATATTTTTTGGCACCATTCCGGGCGGGTCAACTGTCAAGTGCTCCCGACCACTCACAGGTTACTGTCGAAAACACTCGACAGAGTTGCGCTGCAGCACCCGGCAGGTGTCCTACAGCTACTTGCGAGATGCCCCGACGTGACTACCAGGCACACCGGCCATATTTTTTGGCACCATTCCGGGCGGGTCAACTGTCAAGTGCTCCCGACCACTCACAGGTTACTGTCGAAAACACTCGACAGAGTTGCCCTGCAGCACCCGGCAGGTGTCCTACAGCTACTTGCGAGATGCCCCGACGTGACTACCAGGCACACCGGCCATATTTCAGATGCCGATTTGGCACCATTCCGGGCGGGTCAACTGTCAAGTGCTCCCGACCACTCACAGGTTACTATCGAAAACACTCGACAGAGTTGCGCTGCAGCACCCGGCAGGTGTCCTACAGCTCCTTGCGAGATGCCCCGACGTGACTACCAGGCACACCGGCCATATTTCAGATGCCGATTTGGCACCATTCCGGGCGGGTCAACTGTCAAGTGCATCCGACCACTCACAGGTTACTGTCGAAAACACTCGACAGAGTTGCCCTGCAGCACCCGGCAGGTGTCCTACAGCTACTTGCGAGATGCCCCGACGTGACTACCAGGCACACCGGCCATATTTCAGATGCCGATTTGGCACCATTCCGGGCGGGTCAACTGTCAAGTGCATCCGACCACTCACAGGTTACTGTCGAAAACACTCGACAGAGTTGCCCTGCAGCACCCGGCAGGTGTCCTACAGCTACTTGCGAGATGCCCCGACGTGACTACCAGGCACACCGGCCATATTTCAGATGCCGATTTGGCACCATTCCGGGCGGGTCAACTGTCAAGTGCATCCGACCACTCACAGGTTACTGTCGAAAACACTCGACAGAGTTGCCCTGCAGCACCCGGCAGGTGTCCTACAGCTACTTGCGAGATGCCCCGACGTGACTACCAGGCACACCGGCCATATTTCAGATGCCGATTTGGCACCATTCCGGGCGGGTCAACTGTCAAGTGCTCCCGACCACTCACAGGTTACTGTCGAAAACACTCGACAGAGTTGCGCTGCAGCACCCGGCAGGTGTCCTACAGCTACTTGCGAGATGCCCCGACGTGACTACCAGGCACACCGGCCATATTTTTTGGCACCATTCCGGGCGGGTCAACTGTCAAGTGCTCCCGACCACTCACAGGTTACTGTCGAAAACACTCGACAGAGTTGCCCTGCAGCACCCGGCAGGTGTCCTACAGCTACTTGCGAGATGCCCCGACGTGACTACCAGGCACACCGGCCATATTTTTTGGCACCATTCCGGGCGGGTCAACTGTCAAGTGCTCCCGACCACTCACAGGTTACTGTCGAAAACACTCGACAGAGTTGCGCTGCAGCACCCGGCAGGTGTCCTACAGCTACTTGCGAGATGCCCCGACGTGACTACCAGGCACACCGGCCATATTTTTTGGCACCATTCCGGGCGGGTCAACTGTCAAGTGCTCCCGACCACTCACAGGTTACTGTCGAAAACACTCGACAGAGTTGCCCTGCAGCACCCGGCAGGTGTCCTACAGCTACTTGCGAGATGCCCCGACGTGACTACCAGGCACACCGGCCATATTTCAGATGCCGATTTGGCACCATTCCGGGCGGGTCAACTGTCAAGTGCTCCCGACCACTCACAGGTTACTGTCGAAAACACTCGACAGAGTTGCCCTGCAGCACCCGGCAGGTGTCCTACAGCTACTTGCGAGATGCCCCGACGTGACTACCAGGCACACCGGCCATATTTCAGATGCCGATTTGGCACCATTCCGGGCGGGTCAACTGTCAAGTGCTCCCGACCACTCACAGGTTACTGTCGAAAACACTCGACAGAGTTGCGCTGCAGCACCCGGCAGGTGTCCTACAGCTACTTGCGAGATGCCCCGACGTGACTACCAGGCACACCGGCCATATTTTTTGGCACCATTCCGGGCGGGTCAACTGTCAAGTGCTCCCGACCACTCACAGGTTACTGTCGAAAACACTCGACAGAGTTGCCCTGCAGCACCCGGCAGGTGTCCTACAGCTACTTGCGAGATGCCCCGACGTGACTACCAGGCACACCGGCCATATTTCAGATGCCGATTTGGCACCATTCCGGGCGGGTCAACTGTCAAGTGCTCCCGACCACTCACAGGTTACTGTCGAAAACACTCGACAGAGTTGCGCTGCAGCACCCGGCAGGTGTCCTACAGCTCCTTGCGAGATGCCCCGACGTGACTACCAGGCACACCGGCCATATTTCAGATGCCGATTTGGCACCATTCCGGGCGGGTCAACTGTCAAGTGCTCCCGACCACTCACAGGTTACTGTCGAAAACACTCGACAGAGTTGCGCTGCAGCACCCGGCAGGTGTCCTACAGCTACTTGCGAGATGCCCCGACGTGACTACCAGGCACACCGGCCATATTTTTTGGCACCATTCCGGGCGGGTCAACTGTCAAGTGCTCCCGACCACTCACAGGTTACTGTCGAAAACACTCGACAGAGTTGCGCTGCAGCACCCGGCAGGTGTCCTACAGCTCCTTGCGAGATGCCCCGACGTGACTACCAGGCACACCGGCCATATTTCAGATGCCGATTTGGCACCATTCCGGGCGGGTCAACTGTCAAGTGCATCCGACCACTCACAGGTTACTGTCGAAAACACTCGACAGAGTTGCCCTGCAGCACCCGGCAGGTGTCCTACAGCTACTTGCGAGATGCCCCGACGTGACTACCAGGCACACCGGCCATATTTCAGATGCCGATTTGGCACCATTCCGGGCGGGTCAACTGTCAAGTGCATCCGACCACTCACAGGTTACTGTCGAAAACACTCGACAGAGTTGCCCTGCAGCACCCGGCAGGTGTCCTACAGCTACTTGCGAGATGCCCCGACGTGACTACCAGGCACACCGGCCATATTTCAGATGCCGATTTGGCACCATTCCGGGCGGGTCAACTGTCAAGTGCTCCCGACCACTCACAGGTTACTGTCGAAAACACTCGACAGAGTTGCGCTGCAGCACCCGGCAGGTGTCCTACAGCTACTTGCGAGATGCCCCGACGTGACTACCAGGCACACCGGCCATATTTTTTGGCACCATTCCGGGCGGGTCAACTGTCAAGTGCTCCCGACCACTCACAGGTTACTGTCGAAAACACTCGACAGAGTTGCCCTGCAGCACCCGGCAGGTGTCCTACAGCTACTTGCGAGATGCCCCGACGTGACTACCAGGCACACCGGCCATATTTTTTGGCACCATTCCGGGCGGGTCAACTGTCAAGTGCTCCCGACCACTCACAGGTTACTGTCGAAAACACTCGACAGAGTTGCGCTGCAGCACCCGGCAGGTGTCCTACAGCTACTTGCGAGATGCCCCGACGTGACTACCAGGCACACCGGCCATATTTTTTGGCACCATTCCGGGCGGGTCAACTGTCAAGTGCTCCCGACCACTCACAGGTTACTGTCGAAAACACTCGACAGAGTTGCCCTGCAGCACCCGGCAGGTGTCCTACAGCTACTTGCGAGATGCCCCGACGTGACTACCAGGCACACCGGCCATATTTCAGATGCCGATTTGGCACCATTCCGGGCGGGTCAACTGTCAAGTGCTCCCGACCACTCACAGGTTACTATCGAAAACACTCGACAGAGTTGCGCTGCAGCACCCGGCAGGTGTCCTACAGCTCCTTGCGAGATGCCCCGACGTGACTACCAGGCACACCGGCCATATTTCAGATGCCGATTTGGCACCATTCCGGGCGGGTCAACTGTCAAGTGCATCCGACCACTCACAGGTTACTGTCGAAAACACTCGACAGAGTTGCCCTGCAGCACCCGGCAGGTGTCCTACAGCTACTTGCGAGATGCCCCGACGTGACTACCAGGCACACCGGCCATATTTCAGATGCCGATTTGGCACCATTCCGGGCGGGTCAACTGTCAAGTGCTCCCGACCACTCACAGGTTACTGTCGAAAACACTCGACAGAGTTGCGCTGCAGCACCCGGCAGGTGTCCTACAGCTCCTTGCGAGATGCCCCGACGTGACTACCAGGCACACCGGCCATATTTCAGATGCCGATTTGGCACCATTCCGGGCGGGTCAACTGTCAAGTGCTCCCGACCACTCACAGGTTACTGTCGAAAACACTCGACAGAGTTGCCCTGCAGCACCCGGCAGGTGTCCTACAGCTACTTGCGAGATGCCCCGACGTGACTACCAGGCACACCGGCCATATTTCAGATGCCGATTTGGCACCATTCCGGGCGGGTCAACTGTCAAGTGCTCCCGACCACTCACAGGTTACTGTCGAAAACACTCGACAGAGTTGCGCTGCAGCACCCGGCAGGTGTCCTACAGCTACTTGCGAGATGCCCCGACGTGACTACCAGGCACACCGGCCATATTTTTTGGCACCATTCCGGGCGGGTCAACTGTCAAGTGCTCCCGACCACTCACAGGTTACTGTCGAAAACACTCGACAGAGTTGCCCTGCAGCACCCGGCAGGTGTCCTACAGCTACTTGCGAGATGCCCCGACGTGACTACCAGGCACACCGGCCATATTTCAGATGCCGATTTGGCACCATTCCGGGCGGGTCAACTGTCAAGTGCTCCCGACCACTCACAGGTTACTGTCGAAAACACTCGACAGAGTTGCGCTGCAGCACCCGGCAGGTGTCCTACAGCTCCTTGCGAGATGCCCCGACGTGACTACCAGGCACACCGGCCATATTTCAGATGCCGATTTGGCACCATTCCGGGCGGGTCAACTGTCAAGTGCATCCGACCACTCACAGGTTACTGTCGAAAACACTCGACAGAGTTGCCCTGCAGCACCCGGCAGGTGTCCTACAGCTACTTGCGAGATGCCCCGACGTGACTACCAGGCACACCGGCCATATTTCAGATGCCGATTTGGCACCATTCCGGGCGGGTCAACTGTCAAGTGCTCCCGACCACTCACAGGTTACTGTCGAAAACACTCGACAGAGTTGCGCTGCAGCACCCGGCAGGTGTCCTACAGCTCCTTGCGAGATGCCCCGACGTGACTATTGCGCTG
Organism: Heligmosomoides polygyrus bakeri; assembly: GCA_947359475.1. Classification (NCBI taxonomy): domain Eukaryota; kingdom Metazoa; phylum Nematoda; class Chromadorea; order Rhabditida; family Heligmosomidae; genus Heligmosomoides; species Heligmosomoides polygyrus. Next base: position 101,977,716 of record OX375869.1, read on the forward strand.
CAGCACCCGGCAGGTGTCCTACAGCTACTTGCGAGATGCCCCGACGTGACTACCAGGCACACCGGCCATATTTCAGATGCCGATTTGGCACCATTCCGGGCGGGTCAACTGTCAAGTGCTCCCGACCACTCACAGGTTACTGTCGAAAACACTCGACAGAGTTGCCCTGCAGCACCCGGCAGGTGTCCTACAGCTACTTGCGAGATGCCCCGACGTGACTACCAGGCACACCGGCCATATTTCAGATGCCGAATTGGCACCATTCCGGGCGGGTCAACTGTCAAGTGCTCCCGACCACTCACAGGTTACTGTCGAAAACACTCGACAGAGTTGCCCTGCAGCACCCGGCAGGTGTCCTACAGCTACTTGCGAGATGCCCCGACGTGACTACCAGGCACACCGGCCATATTTCAGATGCCGATTTGGCACCATTCCGGGCGGGTCAACTGTCAGGTGCTCCCGACCACTCACAGGTTACTGTCGAAAACACTCGACAGAGTTGCGCTGCAGCACTTTTTCCATTTTTTTCATTCCAATTTCAATTCCAATTTTCCAATTTCCAAATTCCGCAATTTTTCGGCCGCAGTCAACAGATCGCGACCTGGCGATGTGGGTTTTCGTGACCTACGTCCCAAACTGCCCCTATGGGCGAATTTTGGAAGCGATCCGACGACATGACATAACGCCGAAACCGCAATTTTTCAACCGCAGATCAACAGATCGCGACCTGGCGATGTGATTGTAGAATAATATTTGAAAATATGCACAGAAATCTTGCATTTGGCATATTGAAGCGATGTTCCTTCATGTTCATTAATCGGTTCAAAAATAATACTCATAAATACTAACTGTTCTGTGGCGGGTCTGCCACTAAATTTTTATCCATTATTTAAAAAACCGAGGTACCAAAATCGTTTATTTCTATAGCATAATATTTACAATGAGAGACTGGATGAATCAGAATGCGTCCTCTCCACGTATTTGAAAGGGGAAAGCGCTAGATTTCACCCTTGTAGGTGAAGATGTTCTTCGGCGTCTCCTCGACGCTCACCTTGTAGAGCATCTTCGGCTTCTTCATCTGCACACGAAGCTTCTCCCAGAGATAAATGGCCACGTTCTCCGACGTGCTCACATGGTGCTGGAATCAGGTCGTTATTTCTGGAGTAACACAGGATCTACTTAAAGAAGTTATTATGGACTACGAAGCCGTTGTGTGTGTGTTGAGAGACCTTCCCGCTGTGGTTGAGGGGAGGAAAAAATCTATGGCAGGGGTCTGTTCGTTGTCCGCGCGGCTGTTATGTGACTGGGACTGGTCGTCCCTGCCTAAATGCTCATCGATTTTTATCGAGCGATCGAGCAAAAGTCGATATCTATGTAAAGTGAACGACGAGTCATTTTCTTTGCGAACTTCCAGACCAAACGAGACACTTTTTAAATCAAGTTGGACACCCTTGTGAGCAAGCCTGACGGTAAATCAGACTGAACATCTTCCATATCTAAACTTCAAATTTTCTTTCATCAATTTCTAATTTTTCCCATTTTCAGTGAAATTCAGTCTGATTTAAAAGTGAAGTCCTACATACTTGAATGATTTTGAGGCGCACTCTTTAAAGTGTATAAATAAGTAAATAAAAAATAGCTTCTTGCTCATTATAATAGAAACTTTTTCAGAAGGATAGAGTAATTTTTGCTCAAGGAAAAATTAGTACGACTTCCTTTGAAATTTTCTAATTGACCTTCCCCAATAAATGAACAAACAATTTGAAATTCTACGAAAAATTTATTTTCTGAAAATTGTGGCTTAAAATATTCAAGCACAAAAAGCTGTAATCTTTCAGCATGGGAGAGTCATGCACATGACCGTCTCGTCGCGATTTCCATTTGGTTTTGATAGCAAAAACTAAAATTTCAAACAGTGTTCTTATCTGTTCAAGCAGGTGAAGGTAAAATTTCAGACGTTTCAAAAATTTCATTGAAATTTCAAAATCAAGTTTTGAATTTTTGGAAACAAATTTCTTCTGTAGAAAATCACACACGTTTTCACTTTGCTGCTTTATGTAAACAGATTCTACACTATTAATCAGATTAAAAGCATTGCCAGCTAGACCAGTTCATGGCGCGATCTGTACTTTTAACTAAATGACTGCTGCTTTTCTGCGTTTCAAAACATATTTTTAAATGATTTTTCTTAACATTTTCTTTATAAAATTTCGAAGAGTGTGTTCAGTGAGTTATGAAAAGATTAAGATAAAGTAGAATTAATTTCACCTAAACAAAAAGTTATTCGAATTGTCTCGGAGAGTCTCTAGCTTAATGTGAAAGGAGTTCGTTCTGATGTAGAAGATGTTAAGTTTGACTTCAAAGGCATCAAGCAAAAGAAGAGAGTGAAGAAGAGTGTCCAATTTATCTTGAAAAACGTATAAACCAGGCATTTGCAAGCCTGAGCCTATCCTGTTCGAAGGGGGTGGTTTCCCATGATGTTGACTGCTCATGGACAAGTTCATCTGAGGCGGTGATGTGGCATGACAGTACGAATCCAACTGTCACTTCAGGGTTACCCCTCCCGACTAGGGTAGATCCGAAAAACTCTATGACCTACCCTTAAGCAAAAAACCACCAAATATTTTAAGGATGTACTCATCTAATAATAAACGGACGCACCTGGAACCACTCGACGTCCTTGTCGAGATTCTTGTGGTCGACGGTGTCGAGCACGGCCTGCATGTCCTTCTTCAGCTCGGCCAAGTCGTACAGCATGCCGGTGACCGGGTCGGGGATGCCGCGCAGCTTCACCTGCAATGCCGCCATGAACTTCTCGCCTCGAAGCCATGTCTTCCCCACACCGACCTTCCAGACGTAGTTGTGTCCGTGGCCGTTCGCGCTGTTGCATTTGCCGTAGATGGCCTCGTTCTCCTCGGCGCTCAGCTGACTGGCGTGAAGACGATGCGCGGCCGAGAACGTCTCCACCCGCTCCATCGTCACCACTCCGCGAACCATCACTGAAATGCTTCTGAGAGGAGCGTTCTGAAGACATGGACAGCCGCGGAGACACACTAGAACAAACGAGAACAACAATAAATTGTGAGGGCTGAAGTCCAAGCTACTGAAGCTCCTGAGAGCTCATCCCGCAAAAAATTCCATCAGAAATGTTTCGGTGTTCTTCGTAATGTTTGGACCATAGAACCTGAACCTATCTACGATTTCCTCAGAGTTAGAGGGTGGGGCGCATCGTAAACATCGACTGGTTGGTGCTTTTTCACCTCTTTGGCTGGCGGTTAGAGATTCTTATGACTTCTACGTATTAGGTTGTCCCACATGGAATGTCGCATACATTGTGGCCATTTTTCACAGTTATCCGCATCGGTTGTGAGCTCACAGGGTTAGTTTTTACGGCGTTTCCTCTTCTACATTTCCTATTTCCTACTTCATTCCTTCATCGATTCTAAAATTACAACCTTCAGACTACAATGGACGAGAAAATGATTGTGCGCACGTGCCTGCTGTACGACTTCAAATTGAAGAAATCCGCTGCGGAATCGCATCGTTCGTTGGTATCTGCATTTGAAGAAGACGTGGTTTCCAAAAAGCAATGCGAGCGGTGGCTTCGTTTTGCCGCCGGCGACGAAAGTCTTGAAGACGAAAAGCACGGAAGACAAGCGCCTACTCTGGATAACGACCTCTCACGGACTGCCGTTGAAGCTGATCCGATAAGATCGACTTGGAAGCTTGCAGTAGAGTTTGTCTGCTCCAAAATTTAAATCCATATCGAGTTAACACGTCCTCCACCAACTTGCTGCACGATCATGCGAGGCCTCATATCGCAAAAGTCGTTCAGCAGATAATCGAGGAACTTGTTTGGACCGTTTTGCCTCACCCGCCATACAGCCCTGACATCGCCCTATCCGACTGTCACATATTCCGCTCGATGCAGCACGCCTTGGCTGGGAAGAAGTTCGCCGACTACGACGAAATCCGGGTTTGTGTGACCAACTTCCTCGATTCGCGGCCAGCTCACTTCTTTAAAGACGGGATCTATTCTTTGCGTGTACGTTGGCGAAAGGTTGTTGATAATTGTGGAGAATATATTACCGAGTTATTAGGTTGAGTCATAAATTTTGCAACAAAATTGGCCTTCCAGCAAAAATAAAATTATGCAACAAAAGAAAAATGATTGACTTCAACGAAGTACTTGCTTTTATTCTCGATGAGTTTCATCCGCTTTTCATGCATTGAGTGGATTACACTTCTGTAGAATTTGGTCGGTTTCAACCTAAGGAAGTCGTGTACTGCCGCCGTGACCTCATCGACTTCGGCGAAGGAAGTGATCCATTGACCGAAGCAGAAGGCAGTCAGACGGCGTGTCCGAGGTGTATAGATGTTGCTTGATTTTGGTACAGCTCAATTCCTAGATTTTTGCCAGCGTCTGAAGTGCCGTAAGCGGTCGACTGTTGTCCTGGTGGGTGAAAAATTGGCTCCTATCGACTTCTTTCTCCACTAATTTTTGCTGGAACTAGTCCGGCTGTTGGCAAGTATGAACGTCGAAGATGGTTTGACTACGTGGAGCAGCTCCCGGTGCACTGGACCACAACACATCCACCAAACGTACAGCTGGACCCTCCTCCGGTGGAGCTCCAGTTTTGACGTCAGAACACCCAGGTCGTTGCGTTCCAGCTACTACCTTCCGGCTTGTCAGTTGTAGCGAAGCATCCGCTTTTCGTTGCTGGTAAAGATTCGATCTAGGTGCCCTCGCTTGAACCTATGCCGGAGCTCTCGGCAGTCGGAAGCACAGCGATTTACTAGGGTTTCCGTCAACGCATGAGGCACTGACATAGGCGATTTTGGCGACCTTGGCGACCAAACGCAAGGAAAATCAACGATTCATAACTTAAAACGATCGCTAGAAAAAAAGCTCACGAACAGAGTACAATACTTCAGCGGGTTTACTTTGAATTCCAGAAAAAACAGAAATTTTGCAAAATTTATAGCTCAACCTAAAGTCTGGTTTTAATGCCTTTGGATGAATTTAACTTTTCGGTCTGAAGTGACATTCCGTGAAGGACACTCTAATAGATAACTGCCATCTATAGCATTATGGTGTTATAGTTTCCTTATTCTGACGCTGATTGGGGGAAGCTCCATGCTGGAGAAGTCCACACTTCTGATGTCGAAATTCTTCCAAAATTTGATCCGTTACAGAAGCATACGGTCACGATAAGCAGTTCGAATAGAGATGTTTTGCGTTTATGGCCAACTGGCAAATCATACATATCGATTTTCGGCACGCGATCGATTCGCACTAATCGATTTACATGCTCACCTGTCAGATAGCGTCACATGGGTTGCCGTTGATCTGCATCAAATCAATGCAGTGCTTGGTAATGAAGATAAACACTTGAGAAATTTGTGCGCCTAATAACAATAAGGAACCGATGGAATAAAAATAAATAATTAAATGTGCAATTAATTGTAGTGTTTGAACCTTTGGAAGGAAACCTATGGGATAAAATAAATAAGTAAATGTGTTGTTAATTGTAATATTTGAAAGATAAAGCGTAAACAGCCAAATAGCAGTCGCCGAATGTGCGCAAATAGCCCTGGCTTGCTTGGAGATCCCAGTGTGCAAATCACCATTACTTTAGAAAACCTCGCCCCGTAGATCTCTAAAGTTGGAATGCACGGCGTACACTTCGTGAATTGTCCAGCATGACTTGTCTGTTCGGCAGCTTGACCAGCAAATTCATTCTAAGATCTGAATACCAATAAGTTTTAGCTTCGTAACGCTATACCGGGAGCATGGTGCACGGCGCATACCAGCGCTACCGCTTCAATCCTGGAATCAGATCTTACTGAATCCACTACTCAAGGTTATTAGTTTAAGGGCCTGTTCATAGTCCACGACACAAGTGGCAGGAGCGCCAGAGCCGCGTGTGCAAAGCATATGAATCGATTAATGCTTTTTATCAAATACCGCCTCGCGAAAATCGATATGAATTGTTCGCCCGAGCGATCGGGGATCCTGCTGCTCCCGTCCGAAATATGTAAAGGATCTTAGGATAGAAATTCAGAAAAAATTGAAATTTAATTTGGTGGGGCGGGGCTGTGAACGATCAATAGCAGGAGACGCCACTTGAATTGAAAGAGAGCACGAGGGCATAATCTACACTAATACTCGACGAATAGACTGTTACGCGACGATCGGAACAAATTGGTAGTTGTTGGAGGCGGGCCAATGGGAACAAATGGGAGCGAAGGACGCCGTGTGGCGTCTCGATGACATAGTGTTACACTGCTGCCTATTTTCCCTCACAAACCGCTTCTATAATGGTAAAAAAAGACGAAGATTTGAAAAATCTGCAGAACCATTTGCTACGCGAAAACGTTTCGAAAGGATTGTTCTTGTTCGCCCCGTTTCACATTGGAGGGATACAAGATACATACAAGAGGCAGTTCAGTCTCGAGATCACAACCAACATACCTGCTAGAGTCTGATTGTGATTGAGACTTCAACTGCCCTTAGAACCTCAATGTGCTCTCAAAATTAGTCTCTAGATGTTAGGTTAGAAACTAAGTTCCCTCCGTTTTTAAACCCCACTTCATTTTGAATTTCGTTGAAAATCATTTGCGCATGTTATAAACCATTCTAAAGAGAATGGTTTGCTCAATCAATAAATATGTTCTTTGTTCACATATCGATTTGTAAATTTTTAGGTGAATAAAGTAGAAGGCCAAAAAAGAAAAATTACCTTCGCCGACAGCTCCTTCTTTCTGCTCGATTTTGAATTTTTTGCACAACGTCATGCAACGTTCGAAAGAGAATGATTTGCTCTACAAAAAATGTGTGTTGGGCTTTTTCACTTTGTCTTTCATTAATTTTCAGGGCATTAATGTGAAGTGTCCAGAAGACACTGCTTTTATCAACAACTCTTACTCACTTTGATCGAACATGAATTTTGTTTTTGGTCATTTCGAACTTTTCGATGATCAAAATGGAGGTAAGAATTTAACCAAAGAGTGGAAGCTGTTGCAAAAATAATGTATGTCTTCTGTACACTCCAATCCAATGCCGTGAAAGTTGGCAAAATCAAAATGAACAAAAAAACCCAACCCTCGTCAAGCCTCTGTAGAGAAGGCCACCCTATTTCGAATGCTTATGACGCAAAAAAACAGACGCAAGCAAAGAGATGGTGCTGTCTATTTTTCATTTTTGATTGTTCCCTTTTATTACAAAAAAAAAGCTTGAATCAAGACAAGAAAAAGCTAGGCATACTTTCTGATAGATTAAATCATTGCTCTTCAAATAGCATCTAACATTATGCTAAACCGTTCGGCGAAATTCAGAACAAAATGGAAGAAAACGGCGGCGACTCAGATTCCAGCCAAATACTACTCAGCTGTCTAACTTTTGATGATCCACTTTTGATGATCCAAACTAAAGCTCGAAAACAGCACGGAAACAGGATAACAACGCGCGTGTAGACAAGAAGTTCCGCTACCGGAGAGGCGCACTAGAACGTTGAGAACGGCCTCGACGCCACATTGTTGTCGTCGTCTCGTTCGACGTGAATATTGAACTGGTTCGACGAGGAATTAAGCACCTGCGTCGTCAGCACCGAGCGATTCTTCGGATGCATGCAGAACGTAGTTTCGGAATATTTTCCCCAACTGTTATAGATCAAAAATCGAAGCGAGAACGTCCTGGAACAGACTCTGAGCGACTGATACTCGAGAAATGACTCTGCAGCAGTTCATCAAATTTAAAATCTGAATCTGCTGCTATGGATTATTACGTCAATGAGGATGCTGTTGCTTTGTCGAGATGTAATATAGTCAAAGACCTCGGAATAGCATTTGATGCTAAGCTCAAACTTTCCAAGCATTTAGACTGTGTAACAAAGAAAACATATAAAGCAATATTTATGGTTTTCCGTGATATTCAGCGTTCAAATGCGTCATTATTATTAGGTTGGCCGGAAAGTTCTGGTGGGTTTGACTGGTCTATTTCACACGATCATAACCTTCTTCGTGGTCGACAGATGCAGTCGAAGTAAGAACCATTCGAATCAGTACGCTTTTTCCAATGCGAAGCTGGTTGATTAGTTCCATCGGCAAAAAACTGGGTGGTCGAGAGGCGACAAACTCTAGAAGGGCTCTTTTTACGTGAGCTTGATTTGCGAAGGTTCTACCAGCAAGGAAATTCTGAAAGTGCTTTGGAAAACGGTATTAGGTCCGCGCAAGGTCTGGTGAGTACGGCTACTAGGACAGAACTTCAAGAAAATTACAATGAAAGGATCTTTCGTAATCTGGTTCAGTGTTTCGTCTCTGTGAAACGATTCACTTTCAGTTTTACTGCTGTTGTCCAACAGACTGCCTCTCCCCACTGGGATAGATCCTAATTTTGACCCTCTACAAAATCAATTTCTGGTTTCATCTACATATCTAATCGTTCCTGATACTCTTATACTTCTGCTTACTGTAGATATGACACTGGCAGAGAAGCATTGGAGCATCAAAATCATCGTCATCCTTATCTTATCATCCTCATCTCACCATCCTTTTCATAACGTCTCCACCAATGTCACTGCTTTCGATGTTTGCCAATGAGAGCTTGTTCCTTCGGCGATAAATTTCAAATAATTTTGCATCAGAGAGGAAGATCAAATCGAGAAACACTTAAGCCCTCCAAACGTTTCGTTCTTTCTTCATTATGTTCGTTATTTGTGTAGTCCATAAAGAGGTGTAATAAATAAAAAATAAAACAGATCCTTATCGGTTGATGTACAGCACCTAGTGTCAATGCTAAGGAGTAAGAATCAGTGCTTGGAGAAACCCGTCGGAGCTCGGCGCTCAGGTGTGAGGTGCCCCGGCGGCGGTCGGGTCGATATAACCGCCACCGGCCTCATTAACATTCTCGGCGTTTAATCCCCCGGCACAGGTGAGTGCGGGCCATGTCCGTGTTCGGAAAACACTTCTGAACGTCCCGCCGGTTATATGCGAGTACTGGTTTTAGTCGAGGAACAGCCGGGGCTGGGAAGAGCGGCAGGTCATTAGGACCCTAAACCGCATCGGGAAAGAAGTACTACAGGTTCTAGAAAACTGTCCGCTGCCAAGACCGATCTGTTCCACCCTTCTGGAAAGTCAGCAGGCGATGACACAAGCTCCCAAACCCAAAATGACGAAGACACTTTCAAGCTGATGTGGAACTGACGACTACATCGGACACGCCTACGAAAGGAAAGGAGGTCCCAAAAGTGAGGGGCCGCTTGTGGACCATCTCCCAAAGGGATTCGTACATAAGATTCGTAAATAAGGGGCTGTGTAGGGAGGAGCGATGATCAAGAGCCATCTGCGAGCCGTCGACGGCGGTCACCACGGTTACAGCCGTGTTTGCCACTTCATCTCCCGACCACCTCCATCTGAACAACGCAGCAGCTTCCGATGGACATGGGAAATCTTGCTGACAGGTGGAGTAAGGGCTGCGTAACCCTGCCCGCAACAGGATGTTCGTTCCAGAAACCAGCTACAGCTTCGTCATAACCACTTCTCCCTGCGATATACGCGGGACCATAACGTTACCGTCAGCAGAGTCTGTGTTACCGCATGAATGCAAAATACTTCTAAAATTTACTTAAAAATTTATATTTCAGCCGTTTACGATGCATGGAAGTCGTCCATCCTTCTACTGCTAAACTTTTATGACTTCAACCTCTAAAAAGATAAAAATCGAACTCACTATCGGACTTAAATTCAGAGATAGCAGGCTCTACAGGCTCTGGAAGAGAAAATAGTACATGGCTAATTCGAAGAGCTTAGCTCTGGAGATACGAAAATCTAAAGTGGGATGTAGGCCTGAAAAGCTAGTGCTTAAAATCAACGACATCTCAAAGAAACTGGTGTAGAGAAAAGGTAAAAGGTTACCCAAAAGTGAGTGAGAGATCACGGGGCACCTAAAGATAACGCCACGAACCACATATGCGTCACATTTTTGGTTTTTATCGATTTATTACCTGTACGGTTCATGATAAAATTAAAGAAATTTCCACCTCGACTAAGGTTCGGCTCAACTATAAGAATTTAAAAGCCCATACGCATAACCTATTGTCAAACGTCTCCTCTCCTGTAGTTCAAGCGCATGCCAGCAACAGTTCCATTCGCCCCTGTTGCGTGCCAGAGTGCGCCAGTGGATCCACTTCGTTGGAGGAACACTGATATCATCATATTGCTCATTCAGGGCTCTCAGGAAGAAATCCGACCAAAGCGTTGCTGGGTGTTCTGTACGTCCGAAGATCGGATACGGGGCAAGGCGTCGAAAATTAGGTGGGTCGGCCACGTTCGTTTCGCAGACACCCTCTAAACGAGAGCCGTCACCGACTGGCCACTACGTGATATCAGGAGAACACAGGACTCTCATCTACACGTTGGTCGGAATTCTTCGTGGAAGCTCTATGAACGGTACGATTTTCGTGTCCCTCGAGCGAGAAGGTGCCATTGGAGCACTCTGGCACGCGATAGGGACGAATGGGGACGCTGCTGACGCCCGTTCGAGCAACTCGATGGTCAACGGGACGACAGCTGATACAGGTTATACAGTTGGCCGCTGAAAGTCGGAAACACGTGGAAATATCGGCCGATGGAGTTCACAACAAGTAAACGCAACATGGATCGATTCCTGTTCATAATTGGAGAGAAGACCTGCCAGTAGCTAGACGTGCCGTTGGGCCGGCTCAGTAGTGGACTGGTTGGTCCAATAATCGTGAGTAGTTTCTATTCCGAAATTCTCTAAGCTTTAATGGATATTAACAGCTCGCCCGCTCTTCTACGTATTCGGCATTTTTCAATCCTTTCGCAACCTACTATAGTCAGTGCTGACGTTCTTGATAAGGTTTCGGGGTCTCAAACTGGGTTTTTAGGCCAGAAGAGAGCCTAAAGCCCAAATCATTGCAGCAAAATGCGTGCTTTAAGACAAAGTGAACTTCTTATCGTGATAATAGTGATATCGTGGCACACATAAAAGCGAACAACGGGTAAGTAGCAGCAGTTTTTAGGCGGTTTGTTGCAAGAAGTCGTTGTGCTGTTGAATATTGAACCGTACTCATATATGTATGATCCTTGTTTTCTGCCAACTTGACTGGACCCTTCTTCATCCAACTAAAGCAATTACCTTCCAGGTTTAGTCGTCGGAAAGATGCCGCTCTTTTCTTTCTTGTTGCCCTGGTTGTTCAGGCCCACCAATCTGCAGCTGAGTTCAACGAAACACTACTTCAAAAGGCCGAAAATGGTGAATGGATAATCCCAGCCAGCGACAAGAAGATGTACAAGGTAATCCAATCAGTCCAGAAAACGTGTAGTTTGCTATTTCTACAGATACACTTCTGCAGATAATTTACATTGAACAGCCATCGAGCCCAGTCAGTGCGGAGAAGTTATGCGACACTGAGAATGCTCACCTGGCCTCGGTCCATTCTGAAGACGAGAATTTGCTCCTGTACGGTGAGACCACCACAAGCTGCCAGTTCGATCTCCTCTGGGCATTCGACGTTCCAGATCTGCTAGAGGAGTTGGCGACCAGGCGAAATCCGAAAGCCATACAGTACGCGTACATTGGACTGTATCAGAAGGTCGGCGTCAAGGAGTTCGAGTGGAGTGACAGTAGCCCCGTCAACTTCTCGAAGTGGAGACCTGATGAGCCACAGGAGCAACCGAACCACGAGAAGCTCTGCGGAACCGTAAGTGAGCACTAGTCGTTAATGTGGTCTGCACGGGGAGGTGGAAAAGCACCTCCCAACCAGGATGGCATGATTATTCTGCGGCATTCCTGCCCCTTCATTTAGGCCATATTATCGACTGAAGACCGGCTAGTCACTTACGATGCCGTTTTCTACCTTTACGGCAAAGTTACAAGGAGCCCCGCCCCTCCCTCGATAATCCTACTGTCGAAAATTTTCAGATAGTGCTGTACAGTAGACTGTACAAGTATCGTGACTTCTACAAAGGATGGGCAGCGCTTGGATGCGAGACAAAAGGGCCGAGTAACTATGCTGTCTGTCAGAAGTAGCCCTTTGGGAGAAGACATCTATGTGCAAGGGACCTGCTCTCGACTTGTTGTATGCGATTATTTAACGGAAAAAAATAAATGTTATCGATTAAAAATTGATCGAAAAAGCAAAAGTATGCGCATAAATGTTTCTGAGCGCAGCTTTGAGGAATGAGCGTGAGAAAGTGCGCTAACCATGTCTGGGCCCTCTCGCTTTTGCACTATTCTCTAGTTTCCTCCACCCTTCAAATTTCTTACCATTAGAAGAAAAGTCCCGCTTCAATTTCTCCACATTCTTTGAACTTTTTCTTCGATCTTCTTTGAATTCTGCTTCACCTTAATACCAGCAGTCAGGGTTTTTAAACTGAATGGGGCTTAGCCCCAGCAATTACAGAGAACCCATAGTGAACGCTCTCCACCGTCGAGGATATTCGCGTGTTTTTTTACCATGGACTCAGGACACAAAATCGATAATGCGAACGATAACAGCCACTCGACCAATACTGCTTAAAGTTTATGAAACCTTCCCGTCGGTCAAGATATTCACGTGATATCCAGAAGATCAGCAGAGATCGCTCTGATGTTGATGAAGATGCTAAGCCCATTCAGAGGTCGGTAGACTCGATTGGACAGACGGACAGACGCACAGACGATAGCCACTTCACATATAGTAGGAAATATAGTAGTGCTGATCCGGATAGCTTATTGGATCAGCACTACTATATTTTCTACTACATATATGCGAAACGGCTATCGTCTGTGCGTCTGTCCGTCTGTCCAATCGAGTCTAACGACCTTTGAGAGGCGTCGCATCTTCATCCCTTCGTCCTCATTTCAGTCCGCGGAGGACCGCTCGACACCATTGTCGGCACTCTGAATCTTTGTTCTGGCTTAAACGAAATTGCACGGGTATGATGGGTGATAAATGGACATCACAGCAAGCAAACGATATCATCGGCAGCCGTGCGTGATCGACTTTATCGATCTTGGGTCATTGCAAATCCCACTGTGTAGAAAAGTGCAAGCATAAGTTTATCTGACCGTGAGTCTGACCAAGTCTAAAGGCCAAGAGCGGACTTTACATACTGATTGACATTATCGATCCCTGCAACAGTTCTCCACATAACGTAGATATAGTGTGGATCAAAGACCATTATCGATCAATTTTATCGATTTTCGTCTGGCGATCACCGTTTCAAGTGAGAATCAATTCAAGTGTATATCTCGGTCGTCGGATAAGGTGCAAACAAGCAAATAACATCAGTCGGATGACCATTATCGATAGATTTCACCGGTTTCTAAGACTGTACACTGCTGGATAAACGCTGGATAAAAACAATATCGATCGACGATCTATTTTATCGCCTTGGGCGACAGCAGATCCCACACGAAATGCCTCATAGAAAAGAGCAAGCATATGTCCATCTAGCTCGACATAATCGATCTCCTCCAACAGATGCCCAATGAGGCAGATTCAGAATCGATCGATGAAATCGATTTTTCAAGTCTATACCGTGTCAGAGGGGAATCGCGTGAGTATGTGGACTGTCGGATAGGCTAGCAACGAGTAAACAAAATCGATTGTAGACCATCACCTATCGGTCCCATCGTCCGCTAAGTCCGCTGACTACTGGATTCATAATAAGGTAGCAATATCAGTGGTTTTCTAGGGCAAAGCCCCAACCAGTTTAAAGATAGGCCCTTAAGCCCGTTTAGTGCTGAACTTAGGGAACGATTCTGGAAATTAGAAGACCTCAGAAGACGTCATGACCTGACATGAATGACGCGGTCCAGGAACCTTGCAGAAGACGACACAGCACATAAATTTTTAATTTTTATTCGATGAAAGTCCCGTTGATGCTGTCGACTTCGAGGCTGAAGCGACGATTGCGCTCAGAACTAAACACTAAGACTTAGAGAACGACTCTGGTCATCGGAAAGTGTGCGACCGACCTTCTCGAAAAGGCATCTGGTGACATCTGAGCAGACATTGGCCCCGGCGTTCGAGGAGATTAGCCGGAGAATCACGATGAGATCACTGTCGACGCTGTCCTCGAATTTTTCGAATTTCTAAAAAAATGGCGACTTCAACGGCCCGCATAACGGGGGATATCATGTGGACCTCACCTTGTACGTATTAATAGCATTGTCGCTGTCCCCACCGATGAAGGGCTTCTCGGACTCGTCCTGAAACACCTTTACAGATTGACTTCTACAGAAGACATGGAGAACCTGGGTAGGTGACCTTGATGAATAGCTGCTTCTTCTGAATTCCTGCGCTCTCCAGCATTCTCCGCACGAACAGCAGGTGATCAGCACGGGAGTAGAGTTTCCTCACCCATAGGCAGAAGTTCACCACCGTCATCTGGAACTCTAGATCTTCTACCCTCAAAGGCAACGTCGCCTCCCACTACGGGGGTCAGGCACATCCAAACAACCTCCCTGTAACGGCTACGGGCGCCAAACACATCGGGAGTGAAAACAGATGAATAAAACTGAACAAATAGAGCGATAAACTCTCGTCAGACTCACAACGAAGAGCAATATCAGCCAGTAGAACAGCACGAGGAAGATCTTCTCGTTGAACATGTTCAGCGACAGCACGCACTGCACCGAGTACCGCTGCAGGTTGCCCTTGTTTCGCACCTAAACCGGATGCTAAGAAGACAAGACCAAGACAAAGGTGGGTGCCCTTTGTACCTCGAAGTCACACATGGTCGACCTGGGGAAGAGACCCGTCGCCTTCCAGTCGGTGTTAAATCCGAGTTTCAGGTCTGAAAACGCTTCAGAACCCTCCAGTCCTGCAGAAGGAACCACCCGAACTGATGGCAGGCGGTGAACTCACGCAGGAGGTCTCCCCAGTTGAAGCCGAGGAAGTAGTGGAGGATGAGGATCTGCAGCGCGATGTTCACGACGAACATGAACTTCATCAGAATGTAGTTGAACGAAATCCAGCCGTCACGCATCAGATTCCTACAGAAGACTTAGGCTTTCATGTTAGGTCATCGGATGAGGAAGAAAGGCTCACTGAAAGACGCTGCCGACGTTCTTGTAGTTCCGATGGGTGGCTCGATAGATGTGACTGGCGATCTTCTCGATCTCTTCTTGCCGCTTCTGAAAATCATACGAGCTGAACAATCAACGGAGTTTAAATGCTGTAGATAAATTTCAAAAATAAAAAATGCTCAAAAATAACATGACAAGTTTGAAGCTCTTCTGGTACATATCGGGCATTTGCCCAACCAGTTGCTGACTCTCTAAGATCGGAGACATTAATATTTATATCATTCCACTTCAAGATTGGTAGAAAAGACGGCACTCGTGCTAGTGTTTCGGCGTACTAGCCAAAAGACAAAGTAACTAAAGGTCCAATTACCCAAGTTTGAGGATCTGAAGAAGGCGAGAACGCGAAAACTTTAGCCTGATTCCTGTCTGTTCTACCAATATTGGGGTGATTTGATATAAATGTTACCTCTCAATAGTGGACTACTATGCCAAGATTCATCGCGAGCCGAATGTGAGATGTTTTCTAATAAATAGTTTATACTTCACTCCCATGCCGGCACAACGTTATGAAAACTATCAATATCGATCATCTGCCTCGCCTAATCAATACTGGTAGTTTCAATAGCGTCGCGTCGACGAGCAACTGAAGTACAAACCCCGCCCAACATCCACATTCCCCTCTGCTTTGGCTGCTTACAGCTAGAACTCGGGAGTGGGAGAGATCGGGCAAACATCCGATATGTACTGTTTCTCTCCGGTGGAGCATCGACCCCGGATTACGCCGGTTTGGATATCCCGTAGGTGTGCCATACGTGTGAATGTTCTATGTGAAGGAAACTGGTTAAGTTTCTCTGAACTATCCTTACCACCACGTTCTCCTTCGGCAGCTCGCAACAGGCCTTTACAATAGCTCGCAGTTGAATTCCTGCAAGCAAAAACGTTCGGTGCTAGTCGTTAATGTGGCCTACATACGAGGTGGCTTATAGGTCATTCAGACTGTAACTTATGAGCATAGAAAGTGAAGGGAATGCTTAGAATCGGTACTCAATTTGGCTAGCTCCGTTTGGTTGTGGTTGCCTAGCACCTTCTCGCCTACCCATGTAGGCCACATTGACGACTAGTACCAAATTTTCCGATGACTTCTTCTCTTCGAAATATTGAAGAAAACACCAAAACAGTTTTCCAACCTGACCACCAGTTCACAGATCTCCAGTAGACGTGCGGTAGATAGAAGCAGAAGGCAAGAAGCACAAGAACGAATTGTACCCACTAAATGTCAATTTTTACTAAGGATCTGAAGGGTAGATCAAGCTAAGATGGCTACCTGGTAGTACGGTAGTTCGGCCTTTTCCCGATGAGGAATATTCGGCATATTCGGGTCGTTCATCGGCACGTAGTACGTGTTCTCAATTAGGCAATAGTCCATAGTATACTCAACCCAGCCTGAACGGTACCATCTAATGATTTTTTTGGAAGTCGGGGAACCTCCAACCTCCTCTGAACTCGGCCGGTGTCCAACAGATGATCGGCGTCCCCATATAAAGCTAAAATATTGATTGATTTTTGGTTTCTAACCATTTTATTCACTTAATGATACAATTTAGGACCCGTGTGCTAAGAAAAAGTGGACATGCTGCAGCTGATAGGGAGCGATGTATCAACAAGCAAAATCAATTCGGGATCGATTCCGCTCCCAGGCAACTGAAGGAACAGTCCTTAATAAATACCAGATGGATATCACATCGCCCTTTAAACACTAAATTAAAGAGTAAACAGGTAGTCACGAGCCAAAAATTGTGAAGAGTTGAGTGCACAGCGCATTCCTCACGTGGCCCGAATGATTCGAATTTTATCGCGAGTTTCTCGTAATTTATCCAAATTTTTAAAAGCCTAGACGTACCTTAGAAGTGATTATGATGCTACCAAAGGAAAACAAGTAGGCAGTGAATTGATAGTTGACTCTGTCGAGGAAATCCTCCTCGAATCTCCTCGTCTGGAGATTGGAGACCACCCGTAGAAGGGTATCCATCTGAAAAAATCAATAAATCGATAGCAGGTGAACGAAGGAAGCCATTGAAAAGCAAAAAGAAAGAGTGCATAGAAGTCTAGAGGACAGGGGTTTAAACGATTTTTGCGGAAGGTCGCAGATGGCGCAGTGGCTCGTGGCGCCATACACACGGTCAATCAATAGGTACACAAAGCTCGACCCCGCGACCAAGCAAGCAAATGTTCGGTAGCATTTCATCTAGAGAATTGCTTAAAACAAACCAAATAAAAATTGTTTGATGAATGAGCTTTACTAGCGACCAACATAGCGGAAAAGGGTAATTTAAGCGACTTTTCGACTCTGACTATCGTGAACCAAAAGCGATTTTTTAGGAGCAAAGCGCAGTTCGATAAAAGTGATGAACCTAGAGCAGCGATGCAGCTGCAGCCTTTCTTTCTGCCCTTTCTTCACGGACAATCTTATCCTAGAGCGTAGAGACACAGAGGTACGTACAACGGTTCGTCGGCGGACTTCTGAAAACGTCCACAAACACCTCTTTTCAGTTGGTTTTGCGCAAAAACTGGCCCCGTCCACTTCACGAAGAAGTACGAAGTAGCGCGCGACAAGTCGTCGAGGAGTCTCGAGAGTTCTTCCTTATCACCTGTTGCGGCTTGCTGTGTTCGTAGAGATGATCTTAGGGATGCCGCTAGATGCCGTCTTCAGATGCCTGCGTCACCTTTGAACTCGTAGGTTCGTCGCTAGGACTGTGGTCTTTTGTTCGAGGTCTGTTCCTTTCTGTCTCTAATCCTATTATGCCTCGTCTCAAGCTGGCAAGAACAGGTTTATCCGTGGCTGCCTGCATTCTGGGAGACAAGGCAGCCGTTGTGTGGAGCAGACTACCGCCGTTTACGGCTTCTCGGTCAACACACAGCGCCGGCTATCAGCCTGTGATTAGGCCGATCCAAGCGGCGTAGATCGGCACTATCAGAGAAAGGTCAGGTAGACACGAAGGCATCGGTGGGGTCACGGAAGCACCCCGTGGGATAGGGGTCCCTTGGGGACGAGGAAGCCATCAACAGAACTCGAAATCCAGCAGGCCGCGGATTGGACCAATCCATAGAGAGCGTTACTATACTAAAATTAAGGCGACAAAAACGAAACCTGACTGGAAAACATAAAAGTATGTACCAGGCCACAATAAAGACTTTCGGAAAGAAGAGGAAGGTAGGTTAGGGTGAGCTACGGAAGGTCTACAGAGCCTTGATAGTATTACCTTCTTGGATCGCCGCAACCTACACAGCAACATACTTCTCTAGAAGTTCTTTTGCTATTCTTGACCCTAAAAAGGGAACCACCAACACAGCCGAGCCTTGGAGTCTTTACAAGACCGTATGATACCGCTGTTACCTAACTGGCCTAGCCAGCCAAAGACACCGGCTTCAGAATCGCAGTGACAGCTTCTTTCTGCATCGTCTAGGAGGAAAACTCGTTCCCAGACGTGCTGGACTTATTTCTTGACAGAATCCTACCTCGTCATCTAGATGACTGAATAACGGTAATTCGAGCCGTACCTTGAGCTCGGCATGAGCGGCCTTTTCAGGAGTTAAGGCAGCTGGAACATGAGCAGCTCCAGCAGAGCTAACGGTGTTATTGTTGCATCTGCGACGTCTTCCATCGTCTAGAACTGCTCAGCCTCTACTTATTCTGCTTCTGCTCCTTAATGTCACCTGTCCTATTCAGAATGCTCTTTAAGAAATCCACTGGTGACAAGGTAACCCTGGACGAAGTCAGTACTGCAAGATTCGGCATCTCCTCGAATCCTCTCGATACTTCACTTAGGCGCGAAACTCCAAATGTTCAGACGTCTCGGCAGGTTTTCCTACAGTACATGCCCTTCTGTTTTGCTTAAAAATAAAATCGCTATTTTCACTGAGTTTTTACCCCGAGAGAATGGTAAATTTAATGTTTCAGCGAACTCTAGAATCAACTTTTTCAAAAATAAAAGTTTTTTAGAGATTCTAAAGGCTTTCTCATAGATTTCTATTACTCAGAAGGAACCTCTAGAGCCGAGACGTCTCTCCTCTTCTTGAATCCTTCTACATCCTCTTAAATTTCCTCTCTGGTAAATGGACGCTGGTCTCGCATGTGTAGAGCCAGTCTGGCCTTTCCACCTCTTCAGAGTGACGAAGACTGGCATAGCTTTCTTGAAACGCCCCACTACTCTTTCATATTTTCTTTCTGATGAATGGGACCAAGTCTAGAAATATATAAAAGTACTTCGACAAGAAAAAAGCAGCAAGTATCGTCTTTTAGAGAAACGGGTTTCAAGTAGAAATACGCTTGAGTTTTTAGCACTTAATATAGGAAGGTTTGTTGGAGAAAGGCTCAGAAAAAAGCTCTATAAATATGCGTTTACCCGTATTACAAAAGTAATCCGAAGAAACAACGAGAAAGGCGGATATCGTATAGCTTTCTGAAGTTCGTCAAGCTTTTTATAGAAATTTTCGCTGGAAAATATAAATCAGTCAACGCAAAGGAGCATGTTCTAAGTGACACCTCTGCAGTTTACATATTAATGTTGAATATCATTGAATATATGAATATTATTATCTAACTATTCATGTTTAAATATTAACACTCATTCAGGGAAAATACTAAGGCATGAAGTCGAGCTGAATGAACGGAAAAGGGATTCGGAGAATTTTTTGAAATTCAAATGTATAATAAAGTGGTGAACATGGCAGTTGCTAGTAGATGACTCAAAGCGTACGGATGCTGATAAGATGCGTAGTATAATGTTGCTGAATTCCGGCGCTTAGCTGGCACTTTCGCCGCGTCCTACACCCACGACATTCAGATAACGTCTACAGGTGCACTCCCTTGGTCATCTGAATCGCCCAAACTCAAACAGACGACATAACGGAGCGAAGAAACCTTTAAGGAAATACTCAGCGCTTGGCTTTCCAAAGCCAATGCAAAATACGCCTCCTAGCCATGGACTGACATCTAACCCCCAAGCAATAAAGCAATAAGCATGGAAAAAATCTTTTTTCAAGCGAATTCTGAAGGAATAGAGCTGTGTGCCGGTAGTAGTGCCTAGTAGGTCTAATAATAAAGCCGCGACGCAGAAAGCGGTCACATCTCTTATCTCTGGGTTCTACTCTTCTTCTCCGCCACCCGAGACGACCGATGATAGCAGCAGCACCAGGGCTGATAAAGCACTGTGTAGCATATTAGCTGCGTAGGGCCTCTATGGAAGCGATTCGGCACTTGGTTTCGTTCAAATCTGCTAAAAATAGCGAAAATCATTGGCCAAGATTTTTGAGTGACGAAGTTGTAGAAATTTTCGAGCTTTACCCCAAGCTATACTTCGTTTTTTCAGTTTCGTGGCGCCTTGTAATATCATATTTTCTCTTCCTAATACATATGTGGGTGACCTCAGTTCTAGAACTTTTGACTCCTCAATTCCATTCAAATTATTCTCCTACTGCCGATCGTTTTGAAGTAATTCTTTAAAGGACAGTGGGCTTGGGCTCTATCCCTGAAGTGTGCGCTCATTCCTTGACTGACTCAGATTTATCTCAGCTAATCGGTGACGTTCAGAAGTGTAATACACCTAACACCCAACGGTTCCGCATTGATTCCGCCCACTTCAGTTGCCATCAGATCTACCGCTTAGGTCAGATTCTTCCAGGTTTAGGCCATTGACGTCATCCGAAGCCGAGGATGCTGTCGAACCTCAACCACTACATCCAGCGGGTAAAGTCCACCCACGACGACGACTCCATCGATCGTCTGAATTATGTGAGTTTTTCTCCTTCTTCCAATAAATTTTGCACTCACGACAACCCAGCATTCTTCAGGTAACCACGATCTACATGCTTCTCGGGTTCGCGCTAACCCTATTCGCCAAGAACTATGTGGGAGAACCGATGCAGTGCTGGGTTCCGAATCAGTGGACGGTAAGGACCACGACATGCTTTGATTGCTGACTCTGTAAAACTCGATTTTTTCAACAAATAAAAATAAGGAATTATTCAAATTTCGATTTCAAAACGAATTAAAAATACTAAAACGTTTAAAAGCACAAATTAAAGGGCTAAACTATACGCCTATGGTTTCAATAGACTTGGTTTAAAAGATAGAATACAAAAGGCCTGACGAAGGCATGGATACATATAGAAGGCTTCAGTAATAATAATACTAACAATAAAAAATGCAAGGTATACAGCTTACCCAGCTATCGTTTAGAGCTCGACCGCTCCAGCAAGTAGGTTTAATATCGATCCAAAAGCGATATCGCGCAGTGACATCACATCGCGTCGCGAATAATACCTAAATAAAAATAATTGAAAATAGTAATAAAAAATACGAAATTGTACGAAACTGTAGTGCATAGTGATATCATGTATATTATGTTTCACTTTGTTGATCAGCGTGATTTATCTGAAATTGTGCAGAATTGCTTTGTTCTCTTTTACTATGTTTTATAAGGGCACTTAAGGAGCAGTTGTAAACAAATAAATATATAAATAGCTAAGACATCTCGCTTAATGAGCCACTTACATAACATAAGCTTTAAAAAAGGCTAATTCACCATGACGACTTATGGTTAGTCTGGGAAAAAGTAGCTAAACGAGCCATTTTGAAGGCGGAGAAAAAATTAAAACTTTACGTTATTAGTTCAGTTTATTAGCCGCTCCCGTAAAATTTCACGAAAGTACTGCACAGCCTATGTCCCTCCCTCCTCACAACCACACAGTCTAGTGGTAAGACTTGGAAGAGTTGTAAAGTTGTAATCATGAAACTGGTCTTTGCGAACCGTTTTCACAGCCTTGATGGTTGTCTGAGGAAAGCGTAAAACTTTTTTGACCCTATTTTAATTTTAAAAAATTAAGAATTAAAAATTAGAAATTTTTACAAAAACTAATAAAAACACTGCTTCCAGTCGGTGTGGGAGATGTTCTCCGAGTCCTATTGCTTTGTGGAGAATACGTACTTCGTTCCAATGAACGAAAGTAACCTTCCAGCTGCACATACTAGAGAAGGACGCGAGATGATCTACTACCAGGTGAGCTGCTTTATTTGAATTTTTAAGGTGAAGCAGTTCTTGAGTTGAAGGCTTGACTCTGCTAAAACATCAGTGTTCAAAACCCAGGAAGTAAACCAAGTGGCTTTCTGGACTATCGATCCAAAAATGTCCTTGGAACAACCTTTAACCCTTAGAAGATACAAATAATTTGATCGAGCGACGAAATTTCTCTCCTCCCCACGACCTCCCACATTCTCAGCAGTTTCTCTGTTCCAGTGGGTTCCGTTCATCCTGTTGCTGATGGCGTTCTGCTTCTATCTGCCGCGAGGTGTCTGGAAAATCTTCTCGCCTTACAGCGGTTGGTTTCCTGCCCTTCAGCCGTTTTTCGCCACTTAGCTATGCGCTTCTTGAAATGGTTCCACTTCAGGACTGGCGCTAGCAGATCTCATGACAGCAGCCAGAAAATCGGCGAAGACCGGAGCCGAGGACAAAATGCTCTCGTAAGCGTCCGTATGGTCTCGCTCTTAGCGAAAACTCCTTAAATTTTCAAAATCCAGGTCGATGGCAACAACACTGCAGAAGGTTCATGCGTCGAAAGTGGTTCGATATGGATCGAACCTCTTCAATCTGTACATCGTCATGAAGGTCACTCTTCTTACAGCCGAAACGATTTCTTCAATAAATGCTAAGAAACCCACTGCAAAGCCACTTCTCTTTTACTACTCTTTGGATAGCTTGTATTATGACTGGAGTTTCTTACGATAAGTAAAAAAGCGTAGAACAAGAGGCTTTACATCGGAACCCACTGAAATTTTCTTCGTTTTTTTTTAAATTCTGTCAGATTGCACCTAGCATTCGAGTCAATTTATGGAGATTTTCAAACGATTCCCTTGACACTCGTCTGATGGCAACGATTCACATGGCCACGTTCCAAACCATTGAATGTTCAGCTCTACTTTGAAATCCATTTCAGGTCCTGATCTTCGCCAATCTCCTTCTGCAGTTCTTCTGCCTGAATCACTTCCTCGGAACGGAGTACACCTTCTGGGGAGCGGGTATAGCCCTCGACATGATCAGAGGTCGACAATGGCAGCAGAGTGGGCACTTCCCGAGGGTAAGACAAATTACAGCCCCTTCAAATTTTCCTGATTTTTCACTGATTATTTATAGGTGGCGTTCTGCGACCTGACTGTCCGTGAAATGGGAAACGTCAACAACTGGACGGTCCAGTGCGTGCTTATGGTAAGGTCCTTGAACATCAGGTTATGTCTACCAGAAGGCATTTCCGAAGGTGAACGTCTGTAGGTGAACATGTTCAACGAGAAGATCTTCATCTTCTTGTGGTTCTGGTTCGCGATGCTTCTGCTGTGCACCGTGATCAACCTCTTCTCGTGGATTCGTCAACGATACAGCAAAGCAGCCAGGAAGACGTTCCTCTACAACGTCCTGGTGAGCTGCCCAGCAAAATTCCTTAGATCTATTCGGTCTTCAGAACCATGTAGAAGGCCATTCCGCAATTCCTCAACAGCTTGAAGTGTGCATTCTAAAGTCTAAACGAAGCTGCTTCAGACAGACAGCGGACTGGACACGACGGAAGCCGACCGGGAGGAGTTCTACAACGATGTGGTGAAGGACGACGGCGTTCTGGTGCTGCTACTTCTGGATGCAAACGGTGGACGTCTCCAGACTGCAGAGTTGGCTCACTACCTATGGACCTCCAAGTTTCCGCATAACGGTGAAATTTTCTAACATAGAAGTCAAATATTTATGGGAGGCGGTGCATTCTGAACCGTCTTCTGCGTTAAAAAAAGTTTAACTGATGAAGGCGTACGCCATTTTCACGTCAATTTGGGCACTCTTCTAAACAAACTTGATGCTTCTGATATCATCGTGAGCGTCTTCCGAATCGAAATGAGCTTCTTACAGGTTTTTCTTCCTACTTCTTACAGCTTCTTACAGTTACAGACTCTCCACGTAGGTCAGGATAACTTATTGTTCAAGGAAAACTCGGTATTACGTTTTTTGAAGTTTTTTAGATCAGCCGAATGGGAGCAAAAATTTTATAAAATTTTATTAAAAATAATTTGTTAAAATTTGTTTTAAGGCACAACAAGGGAGCAGTCATATAGTTCATTAAGAGATCGCGCCATGCACGCGAGAGGTTCTTCGCGATTTTTACTTGGTTGGTAGTGTAAATGCGGCTTACATAAGCCATCAAAGTGAGGATATGTGTGTTCCCGTTCCCTACAATTGTTTTTTAGGATTTACAGGTCTAATTACAAGATCGTTGTCGCCGCTAAGGAGCGACTCTTCCACTTCTTCTCTGCGTATGCTCCGCAGACTGGCTGTTCCGATCAAGCCAAGGATGAGTTTTGGAGCCTGCTTGATGAGAAGACAGCAGAGGTACCGTCCAAGGACGTCATCATCGTCGCTGGTGACCTCAATGGGCACGTAGGCGCTACGAAAGACGGGTACAGCTGTCATGGTGGATTAGGCTATGGGTTGCGTAACACAGATGGTGAGCGTATCCTTGAATATGCGGATTCGCATAACCTCACCATAATGAACACCGTGTTTCGCAAACGCAACTCCCACCTTATCTCGTTCTATAGTGGGAACACCAAGACGCAGATAGACTTCGTCCTTGTGAGAGATGGTGACCGAAATCTCGTCACAGACGCGAAGATCGTGCCGTATGAAACGGTCGCCCCACAGCATCGTCCGCTGATCTGTACTTTGAAGATCGCTCCTCCGAGGCTGCAGCAGGTTGAGCGATGCGGTGCTGCAAGAATCAAGTGGTGGCGAATGAAAGAGAAAGAAGCAGCTGTGATTTCTCGCGTACGGTTACCGACAGTCACGACTGTCGACGAAACTTGGAAGAAAGCGACCGACGCGATACTTCAAGCTGCGAGGTCAGAACTTGGCACTACGAAGCCTGGACGACGAAAGGTCGACATGCAGGCATGGCTGTGGACGAACGAGGTGAATAAAAAGGTTCGAGAGAAGAAAGCGCTTTATCATGTGTTTCTCGGAGACAAGACCGCCAATAATTGGCAAAAGTACCACGAAGCGAAAAAGGCTGCCAAGAAGGCTGTGGCCGTAGCAAAAGCCACTCATTACAATGATGTCTACGAAAAGCTTGAGTCGCGCGATGGTGAGCGGTATTTGTACCGACTTGCGAAAAACCGTCATCGCCAATCCGAGGATATAGAGAAGTTCTTTGGCATCAATGATGAGAACGGCCATCTTCTGACAGAGCGCAAAAAGGCATTGAAGCGATGGTGCGATTATTTCGAGGGAATTTCGACTGAAGAGTTTACTAATCCGGCCGTCCCTTCTGTGGCTCCTATCCACGGTCCCGTCCACAAAATCACTGTGGAGGAGACTGATGCGGCTCTGAGGATGATGAGACCGGGCAAGGCGACTGGTCCAGATGACTTGCCAGCTGACTTATGGAAGTCGAAGTTCTGGTACTCTGCTGAGTGGTTGGCCAAGTTTTTCAACCAGGTTGTAGCGGAGAAGAAGGTGCCTGATGTTTGGCAGGAAAGTACGACGATCCCGATTTGGAAGAAGAAGGGCAGCTCTGCAGACTGCTCAAATTACCGTCCGATTCGGTTGCTCTCGCACAGCATGAAGATCTTCGAGCGAATCCTCGATAGCCGAATTCGCGAAATCGTCAAGCTTTCCAGCAATCAGTGCGGCTACGTGGCTGGTTGTGGCACTATCGATGCCATACATGCCGCCCGTCTTCTGGTAGAGAAGCATCGCGAGAAACAGAGGCCGGTGCATCTTGCCTTTCTCGACTTGGAGAAGGCCTTCGATCGCGTACCGCGTGAGGTTATATGGTACGCCCTACGACAGCACGGTGTTCCCGAAGAACTTGTAGAGTGGGTGCGAATGCTATACTCTTGTCCAAAGAGTCGTGTGCAAGCGGCAGCAGGAACCTCGACGGAGTTTCCCATCTCTGTTGGGGTGCACCAAGGATCTGCACTTTCCCCACTCCTCTTTGTTGTCGTAATGGATGCCATTACGCGAGATCTTCAGAAGCCCGTCCCTTGGACGTTGCTATATGCTGATGACGTGATGCTCGCCTGCGAAGACAAAGGTGAGCTCGAGCGAGAGGTGCAAGCTTGGTGCGACCGCCTGGCCATGTTCGGACTCAAATTGAACGTCAAGAAGACCGAGTATTTCACGACTGACGTAAATGAGTCCGGCTCCATTAAGATTAACGGTACTGAGCTTGCACGCACTTCGGTGTTTAAATACCTGGGATCAGCAATAGCCTCTGATGGCAGTCTGATGGTTGAAGTGAACTCACGCGTGAGTGCAGCTTGGTCGAAGTGGCGCTCGTTGACTGGAGTACTCTGCGACAAGAAGATGCCAGAGCGCTTAAAGTCGAAGATCTACAAAACCGTCGTCCGGCCGGTAGCGATGTACGGAGCTGAGCGTTGGCCTGCGACAAAGGAAACGGAAAGTCGCCTCAGCGTAATGGAAACGAAGATGCTGCGCTGGATGGCTGGAGTCACACGCCCGGACCGCATCCGAAACGAGGCTATCCGGCAGAAGTTCGGTGCCGCGCCGATAGCGGACAAGATGCGTGAAGCTCGCTTACGATGGTACGGCCACGTTCTGCGTGGAAACGAAGACAGCGTCCGTAAGATAGGCCCTAACTTCGTAGTGTCTGGAAAACGGCCTAGAGGGCGCCCAAAGCAGCGCTGGGCTGATACGTTACACAAGGACTTTAAAGTAGCTGGTGTCCACCCTGATCTAGCACGGGATCGGGAAAGATGGCGACATGGCACCAAAAAAGCGGACCCCGTCATGAAGCGGGACAAACGCTGAAGAAGAAGAAGAAGAAGAAGAAGAACAGGTCTAATTACAGGCAAACAAAAATCTCGATGTCAACAGAATAAAAATCGTGACGTCTTGAACGAGAGCATGGCGCAATCTTTGCACTTGGCACTAAAAAATGACCGCCTTCGTTTTCTTTAAAATAAGCTTTAAACCACTATTTTTCCTCAAAAATAAGAATTTTAAAAGCTTTTAAAGAAAATCTTCACTTACTCGATAGGCAAAAAAATGACTGTTGCCATCTTGCGCTTTAAAAGAAAGTTTAATTCAATTTTCCCTAAAAACGAACATTTCATAAAATTTCAAACACTTATTGGGCCGGCAAATCTAAAAAATTTCAAATAAAGCTCTACTTAATTTTCCATAAGCGAAAATTATTCTTTCCTTTTTGGAGAGCCTCTAGTTTAATGTGTAAGGATCTCGTCTTGAATTGGAAAGTGTTAAGTTTGATTTCAAAAGCGTTACGCTTGTTCAGAAGAGTGTCCAATTTAATATGAAAAGTGACCCATTTCATTTGGAAAGTGTGCAATTTGAGGTGAAAAATAGCAAGATATGAACTTATTCGAAAGGTTAGGAGTCTCAAACGCTGTGACACGGGTTCTCAAAAAATCGATATCAAAATCCTGATGAACATCAAAATAAAGTGTCACTGTCACTACTTGGTCGAATATTGACGTCTCTTGTTCAGATGACAAAACGATCTCAACGCTGGCCGAAGACGAAGCTCATCTCAACGACCAGTTATGGAGTGAGAACTACCCAAGTATTCCTTAAAAACTCCTCTTAAGCCTTATCTTCTCCATTTTTTGGGAATCTTGTCGTTTTCTAAGACTTCTGCATAGCCCTGACACTGGCTTTGAACCTTAATCCTCTGCACACTTCTTAGGCGGGATTTACATTTCAGTCGTCGTGCATCGCGATGTTATGGAGGCTATCAGTATCGATTGGATGCGCCACGCCGCAGCCTAATCGATATTGGTAGCTTTCATAGCGCCCAGCGACTAAAGTATAAACCTCGCCTCAAGCACTCACTTTATTGTTCCCAATCTGACACCTTTCAGACGCTCCATCGGCCGCACACGACAGCTAGAAGAACTCGAACGACTACTTTGATAAATTAACGATTCCCTGAATAAAAAAATTTGGACTTAATTTTAACAACCAAATCAATTGTAGAGGTTTTCCTCTATTGTTTTTCAAAATTATTTTCCTCTGCATAAAGCCATAGCTAGGGTGTCCGTTCCATTCAGCTGAGGATGTCCTTCTTCGCTCGAGCGAAGGATATCGTCGGGCATCTTGATGTCACCTACGACGTGGACGCGTCCGATCGGTGAGTTCTTTTAAAATTCATTTCGTAGAGTTGGCGAAAGAAGATCGACAAGAAAAAAGGTTTACAGCCCTGTTCAGATATTTTTGGCCTTTTAAAAGACTAGAACCAAAAAAGAGGTTTCGTAACACCGCAAGCACGTCCCTGAATAGGGTATTAACATTTCCAAGTTTCTTGACATCATATAGTTTCCACTGGTGGTGGGGAAGTTTTATTTTTGGGTAACAGACCACTAAATACTGCTATGTAGAGCCGGCAATTGTAACCAGGTATAAAATGCCTAGAAGACCGACCAGCGATAGGATAGGAAGTTGATAGGATAGGCGATAGGAAGTTCTTGGCTGGATCCTTGACATCCTACTGTACTTCTAAGAGGACTGGGAGGCGAAAGGGCTCCGCAAAAACTCAGTCTCCATGCCTACAATCACTCAGTTTTCAGATTGAAGTACGTGTACACACCGTGGATTCTTTGCGGAACGGCATTCCTCGTATTCGCTCATGATTACGTTGGAGCTCCGATCCAATGCTGGGCGCCAAGGCAGTGGTCGGTGAGTTTTTGGCTCTAAAACATGTGGCTCCCAAAAATTATCACAAGAGTGCAATTTACTTCGTTTTTAAGCATGATACTGTTGTAACTATTATTACTTATCACACAATTAAATTTATGAGATTCAAGTCAATCTTTTAAAGCGTCAAGAGACTTTACTGAAGTTGTGAGCTGGCATAACTATGTCTTGTTGCGATCAAAACCCTAGCGCAGGCGGCGATTTAAAACTCGTTCCTTCGTTGACCGCGTTCCGAATTCACCAACAAAACGAAGCCCCTTCAGGGTGGCTGGGAACAGTATGCCGAGCAGTATTGCCTAGTTGAGAATACATACTTCGTTCGAATGAATGACTCGAACCTACCGGCGGTGGAGGAGCGAGAAAACCGAGAGATACGGTACTATCAGGTAACCCCTTTTGATTTTTCTTGCTGACGTCATGAGCTATAAGGCTTTCTCATGTCAAATCTGTAAAAACGTCAACAAAAGCTCTTAATTTTATAGGCTGTATAGCTTATAAAAATCTTAGTTTTATAGAGCCTAAAAGCCTTATAGCTTAACCTTGGCCGATTTCAGTGGGTCCCCTTTGTGCTCCTGCTCCAAGCCCTGTTTCTCTACTTGCCACGGTTCTTCTGGAAGCAGCTTTGCCATCTGACAAGTGAGAGTTATTGTATTTACCGTTAGAAGGTCGAACTCCTTCATTCACGCTGTACAACTCCAATTCCAGAAATCGATCTTCCTAGTGTGACTGTAGCGTTACGGAATCAGGCGAAGAAACTCGGCGATCCGCTGAGCATGGACTCCATTATGAGGCCGGCGCGAAAGGGTAAGAAGAGCGAGGATCTTATCTCCACGGCTGTCTGTAAGTTGTAGTGCCATCGGCCGTAGATGATATTACACCCTTCTGCGAAGTTCTGCTGGTGCATACGAAATTGTCAAACAGATATCACCCTCATCGCTTATTAGTTTTCTGGTCATCGCTGAAGCTCAATTAGCCACATAAGCCTCTTGATTTCTTTTTCTTCTCACACTGTCACTTCTCACTTTGTCAGTTAAGCAAGAAGTTTGTTCTAGAACCACAAAAAAAACTTGAAAAAGAAAGGCGGTTTGCACCCTACATAGGTAGGTTCCAGTAAGGATACAACCTTACTGCCTTTTTGCTGCAGCGCTTCATCGTCCAATTGTGTGCTTCAGGAACATGGGGCTACAAACTCACGGCTGCGCTGCTTTTCACGAAAATGCTCTCGATAGCGATCGTCGTTGGACAGGTGCTGTTCGTCGGCTGGTTCATGGGCGCCGGATACCTGCACGGACTTCGTGTCGTCGTCGATGCACTTAGTGGCAGGCAGTGGGAGCAGAGCGGCAACTTCCCTCGGGTACGAATTACTTGAGCGTCGTCGCTGAACTGTTTAGAAAACCAATCCAGTCGAAGCTTTCTGCAACGAGCCATCGATGTTGTTGATTGTTGGTCTCACGAGTGTCGGCTCCCTTCGCCAAAAGGAAAGGAAGCTAAGGTGCTCCATTTAGAAAGAAGAAATCCCAGCTACCCATACAAGTTAGGCGAAAATCATATTAGAAGCGCTGATCAAGCGACAGATCTTTGGTTTCTTCTCGATGCAAATTTGACTTAAGACATTGCGCATACGAACTAATTGCAAATAAGGTGATGGCTGTGATTCACAACCTTTTCAGAAGTCTTTCCACAAAAAGCCCTCAGCCTTCGTCAAACCCTAAAAGACTTACACCAGGCCGATACTTGAATTAGGAACAACAATATTCTACCCAGTTAAGAAAAAAACCAAAAGTCCAGAATAGCTTCTCTAAAAAAAAAGTTTGTCGGGGAATGCGGGTTTAATTATCGTGATGTTCTCCGTAAGAAGCAAACACCCTGAATTTTTCTTGATCAAACATTATTCTAACCTGTATAGGGAGCCTCTAGTTTAATGTAGAAAAAACAAGTTTCATTTTGGAAGAGTTCGCTTTGATTTCGAAAGTCTCGGAAATGACGTGCTCGAAAATACCCTAAGGCCTCAAAATATTCTAACAAGGAGAGCCTCCGGAGTGGCGGTGAGCTTTTGCGGTGCAATTTTTACAGGATGTAGTGTCTCGTGAGGGGATTCCAAAACCATAGTTACTTTTTTTCGGAATGCTCTTCTGTGGTCGAAAAAACCGTCTGGACACGTGAGCGCGAAGTTCGTGGCGCCCTCTGCCACTGACCGGATGTGGTCGGCTGGCGTAGTGGTAACAGGGTCGCCTCTCGGGTGCACCGAGTGGGTTTGATGGTTCGGTCCCCGGTGCCGCCAAGGTTTTTGCATACATCGGATCGTTATAATGAGAAAACGCACCTTTTAGTGGTTGGATCTAAAAATCACACTCATTCACCGACGTACAGGATTAATGGTAAGGCATTAGAAAAAGCTCGGGATTTGGGTTTTGTTATAACGAGTGACCTATGTTTTTCAAAACACACTGCAGACTCTTGGTGAAAACAGCCAGTTTTCGCATTTATAACCTCTTCAAAGTTCTGAAATGCAGGCTTCCAGAGGTGTACATAAAGGCCTTTAAAACCTATGTACGACCTATCGTGGAAACCGGGACAACCGTATTCAACCCCACTAAGAAGAGGGATATTGATCTCTTGGAAAGCATCCAAAACAGCTTCACCAGGAAACTTATGATGAGATGTTTCTCTGTGGATTACAGTTCGATTCCCAATGGTTCTCAACGGTCTGCGCTTTTTGGTCTCCTATCTCTAAGCAAAAGAAGAAAAATGGCTGATGTTATCATGATGTACAAAATTCTGGCCAAGAAGCTATCAATCAATCCAGATGATTTCATTGATGGGTCGCTGACGAAATCGGTAAGAGGAAAGCTCAAACTTCGGGTCTCTGTCGCTAAATCACGAGTCAGGTCAGACTTCCTAACCTACAGGATTCTTATGGAATTCAACTTGTTGCTTGGCAAGTATGATGATTTGACGATGCTGTCTGCTCAAGCGTGTAGAAGGTTTGTTGGGTAATCCGGGAATTTCTTGATGACTGATATTAATGATGTTGCGCTGCTTGATTTATGTTATATATCCGTGTAACTGATGGTTTGTAGTTGTTTTTAACGCTGTTTACGCTAGACTTTCGTCTATGCCTCAATAAATAAATAAATAAATAAATAAATAATTATGGACTTGTGTGACCACAGCAGTCAATTTGTACACGATTAGTGCTTTTAGTATTTAAACCTAGCCTTTTTGGGCTTTCATTTGAGTTACCTCTCAATGGATCGTATTTTCACTGCATCATTTCATTGGATCGCTAACATTAAAAAAGATTTCTTGCTCACATGAAGTAACCGGGTTTATTGCTGACAATGACAATCAACAATTATGATATTGAACTATGAAACATTTAAACATAAGCGCTTGTTAGACCAGCAGCATCTTACAAACGCTAGGGGCTAACAATCTTCCTCTCCCTGACAAGGCGTCACTACTTCTTCTTCATTGAAGGCATAAACGGTAGGCGTAGAGAAGGGACCCGGCTGATCATCAACATTTTATTGCTAATGTTAAGTTTTTACCGGTATCAAACCAAATTCATACTTATCTCGTGAAGTTTATGTGTTTGTGTGCATTTACGGTATCGCTGCTGATATGATACAGTGCAAATACGATCCGTTGAGAGGTATCTCAAACGAAAGCCCAAAAAGGCTAGGCTTAAATACGAAAAGCATTAATCGTGTACAAATTGACTCTTGTGATCACGTAAGCCCATAATAATAACGCTCCGATGTGTGCAAAAACGTTGACGACAACGGCGACCGGACCATCAAACCCGCTTGGTGCGCCGAAGATGCGACCACGCTACCACTACGCCAACCGCCAGGGCGTCACGAACTTCGCGCTCACGCGTTCACACGTTTTTTTTTCGACCACAGAAGAGCATTCCGAAAAAAGTAAAAGTAACCATGGTATTGCACTCCCCACACAGGATACTATGTACATCTTGTAAAAATTGCATCGCAAAAGCTCACCGCCACTCCGATGCTCTCCTTGTAAGTGTCTGAATGAAGTAGCTGTTTCCTTAATCAAAAGATGATGCATCTCCTGTATTCTTAGGTTGCTTTTGTTGCTTCCGTGCGAAATATTCAAGAAGGCTGAGGTGACAAATTCCGTATTGTTTCCGTTTCTGTGTTTAGTATTCAGGCCATTTTTGGGGCTGGTTCCCTCTTTCGTCTACCGATATTCTCAAAAAATTCTGCACATCCCTGCTTAGTATGATCACTAAACCTAGATTACAGTACCATTGGAAAGTTATAGTCCATAGTAAAGCTTGACACAATTCTGGATTCATAAAACAGAGGTACGTTATCTATCTTTACCTCCCTTCAACAAACGTCAGCTGAATCTACACCTGTTCCAGGAGAGAATACCAGTGACTAAATTTGGACAAGTGTGTTGCCTACAAAACTAGTTCAGCACCGATAGAGGAATAACTATCCTGAAATGGGAACCGGTTTCCATAATTCTTGCACCGAAAGTGTTCATTGCCGATTGTGTTGCAGTAACTTGGCATAAAAACTACGCAACTGCAGTTGAAAATACTCCAAGCATAGCTGCTTTTCAGGTGACGTTCTGCGATCTTGAGGTCCGCCAGCTTGGTGGAGCCGTTCACAGGTGGACGCTACAATGCGTGCTGATGGTACACAACCGCACTTTTTGAGCAGCTCCCTTAGTTTCCTTTCAAGCCCTTCGCCTGCAGATCAATATGTTCAACGAGAAGATATTCGTGTTCCTCTGGTGGTGGTTCTGCGTTCTGCTGTTTCTCTCGCTACTCAACCTCATCCGATGGGTTATTCGACTGTCGTTTGACTCCCAGCGATCGTTCATCACGGCTGTACTGGTGCGTTTGGAGTCTTCACTAAGGGATTTTGATTTTGAATCCATTCAGACGATTCAGAGCAATCAAAGATGAGGAGCTCAAGTTTTCCAGGAATCGGCGCTAAACGACGACTTCGACGCGAGAGACGCCGGCGAATTCTGTAGGACTATGCTACGGACCGATGGAGTGACGATCGTACGACTCATCGAAGAGAATGCCACCATCTATCAGGTGAGGTTGACGTTCGAGTACAGTCTCTCGAGCGGATTTTAATTAGTGTTCGTTGACGGATTATCATATTGCTATTTTAAATTAATCAAAAACAAGGGTAGTGATAAAGTAAATCAATCCCTCTTGTGATGCGCCACGCATTCTATAACACCTCTATTTCTGCAGGAAGTCCTGCAAGCAACTACTTAAATGCTTATTTGGTCTATACAATCACTTCCGGTGGCCACCCAATGAACAAGTCATTGTTTTGTCCTTCCCTGACCCGCCTGGTAGCAATTCACGGCTACCGGAGGGATAAAAGGCTTAGTTGTTTCGGGAGGAAAATCCGAAACAGGAACCTCGTGAGTTTAGTGAATGCACAACCTACGTCTCCCCGACTGCGTTACTCCGTGGCCTAATTAAAAAAAGGGAAATAAGATAAATTAAGAACAGGCTATTTGTAATTGTGTGACTTAAATAGAAATTTTTGTTATGTCACTTTTTTCTTCCCCATTGTCTCATTCTGTTGAATTTGTTTATGTATTGTTTAATGACAATCATGCTGCTATTTTAGTTTACTTAGGAATATACAACTTAGAACTGTGCGCTTTAAGTAGTCTGTTTATTTAAGAATACGCAACACGGAGCTGTGTGGTTTAAACAGCCTTGTTAGATTTTTTGTTAGAATTTTCGGCTAAGTTTTTTTTTCTACCTTTGATGCAGGTTTTGTTGTTTTTGTGTTTGTTTGGGTATCTGTTAACTTCACTATCGTATTGTTTTTATCTGGGATTGCTGATGCATTTGTTCATGTAGATGTTTACCAAGGATCATATTGTTATTTAAGTTTAACTAACAATACACAATTTATTATGGAATTGCGCAGTTTAATTGCATTGCTATAATTTTTGGTAGATTAATATCTGTTAGTTTAATATTTTTCTTCCTCACAAATTGTTTAGTCAAGAGTTTTTATGGAGGATCTTTTTGAGATTTAACCTGATACGTTTGCTGAGGCCTTAATTTAGTTAATACCACAATTTGGGCTTAAA
The DNA here is from genome assembly GCA_947359475.1 of Heligmosomoides polygyrus bakeri. Taxonomy (NCBI): domain Eukaryota; kingdom Metazoa; phylum Nematoda; class Chromadorea; order Rhabditida; family Heligmosomidae; genus Heligmosomoides; species Heligmosomoides polygyrus. The sequence continues at coordinate 102,012,627 of OX375869.1, forward strand.
ATTCGCTATTTTTTATAGGCACTTTGTTGATGTAGTTAGTTTATTCTTTTGCATTTGTTGAATGGTGTTCATGCTGTTGTTTTAGTTTATGGTTAATTAAGAATATGCTGCTCATAACTGTACGACGTAAATAAAAAAAATTAAAGCTTCTTCAATTTTTGTTAGGCTAATTTTGTCTTCCTCATAAGCCTAGTTTCGTTGTACTGTGTATGTATCTGCTTGCTGGCGATTATATTGCTATTTTGTTCATTTAAAAACTTGGAACTATGTGGTTTCAATAGTTTTGTTAGAATTTTAGGTAATTTTTCCCTATTATTTTGCGATCAGGGTTTTATTGAATCTCGCGTGATCTGCAGTGGTTCGCATAAACCTCCTGTTTCAGGCAGCCGAATTCATCGTTCCGCTATGGCAGGAGTTCATGCATGGCAAAATGAAGACCGAATAGAAGAGATCTCAAGACAGCCTCAGAGAGGAGAATAAAATTTGCTCGGGACGTGGTACATCCGGCTAACTATCAAGAGCAGAACAGTGCCTCTGAAGCACGACAAGGATTAGCTTTCTGTTTCTCGGGAATAGAACTGATGCTCCGCCTGATTCAAGATGTGATGAACGCGGAAGTGTACAGAAAGGCTTCTGACGGTGTTGTCCACAGCTGGAGATGACACACTCGTGTGCGTGTGACTGTGCATTCGTCACGCACACAAGTGCAGACGACATCATCAGACGACTAAGTGATCGTGCTTCGAACGGCGCATCACACCCATCTAGTGATGCTGCCCGTCACCTGACATAAACAGCATTAAAATTCTTTGCAAGAAAACAGAGAATCACGAGAATCGCTTGAAGAAGGTCTTCAGAGCGAATCTTTCCTTGCTGCTACGCAGACAGCGGAGACAGAATTCCTAGATTAACTCTGCTGAAGGAAAAGCGCTAAGGATTCCCTCACAAACCCTGTTCTGTAGATTTTCAATTTCGAAAAAAACGAAAGGTCGCGCACTCTTGCGCTCCTCGCCGACGATCGCCTGCTGCGATAAGAAGCCGACTATACATGCATCGGATCCGGTTTCAAGCCTCCGACCGCCACTAATCGAATCACTGACAAAGCCCATTTCTTCTGCCTAGCCATGCCGTCAGATACCCATTACATAATCAAGTTCGAAGCCTTTTTCGGACTGTGTTTCAGCAAGATGTTGGGAATATTTTCAAACCCTTTCGGTCGCAAGGACACCTACATGGTAGAATAAATTTGTTGAAGAGAAAGTCAGAAATTTTAAAGATTTGCTGAAAAGTGCTCCAACCTGATCACTGTTGCGAGCTTCCATGCTGCCTACCAAATTTGAGTCTCGGAGAATCTTCGGATATCCAAGACACCCAGAGTCAGCCACTTCTCCTATTCCCTCCCCTTTGAGAAAATACTGCTTGAGAAGCGGCGCATTTACCATTTTCACTTGAAATTGGACACTTTTAAAAGCAAATTGGCCGTTTTTCAAATTCACACTTCTAAGCAGCTTAGCGCTTTTGCAATCAGAATAAATACTATCCAAATCAATGCTTCCAGTTTAAACTAGAAACTCTCCTTGCCATTGGAATAGCTTTTCGTTCAAGGATAGTCACTATAACTTTCTTTGAAACCTCTTAAATTGCCTGCCCAACAAGTGGGCAGAATGTGTAAAAGTTTAGAAAAATTCTCTTTTTAAGAAAAAATAATAAATTTAATGTCTGGTGAAATGAAAAATAATAAATTAGATAGACCATGAACTCAACTAGATCGCCGCTGTTTTTATTTGATTGATAGTGTAAATGCTGCTTGCACGAAACAGGGGTGTGAGGTTACGTGTTTTTTTCAGCTCTTCTTGTTACATCGCTTACAACTGTGTTACTCTACGAAACGGAAATTCTACTATCAATCGAGAAAAAATCCCGAATATCTTGGCGAGTGCACGACGCGATCTATTCTTTTACTGTACTTAAAAATGTTGCCTTTTTGCGCATTTAGGCAATATTTAGTTCATTATTTTCCCTTAAAAACAAACGTTTTGATAATGTTTCAAACGATGTGCCCACTTTTTAGGGCAGGTGAGTTTTTAAAAATTCAAAGGACTGCTTGAACAAAAAATTATTCTAAGCTTCCTGACGAGTCTCTGTTTTAACCAGAAAGACGTTTGCGCTTTTATCTGGGTGACGTTTATTTTGATTTCGAATCCTTAAGCATGCTTAGAAGTGTCCAGTTCGACGTGAAAATGGTATGTGACCCCCGGTCGAGCACGCCTCTGCTCGACAAATGAAACCCGACTCATTGTCCGAGAGCAGGCCTTTCAGGGCACATGAATGAATTAATGTCTCGGTTCGAAGCGGCCGGCCGTGTTTGAAGTAACGGGGCGAGAGCGCCGTTCATCCGACGTTGTCCCTATAAGGGCCAATGTTTGTTCACCCGACTATTGCGCATGGCTATAGTCATGGCTGTTCGCAACCCGTCACTTAGCGCCGTTCATGAGCAGTTCTCTTATGCTCGCGCCTCTCTAAGAACTACGTATTCTGCCATCTTGATTCCCGAACTCCAATGAGAATTCACCTCACTTTCATTGAGCTCACGGAGCCTTGGCAGCATCGGAGCTAAATAACTGCCATGAAACATATTGAGGAGACACCGATTCCAAGTCGAGCAGGACACTGACATACATCCGCACGCTCGTTGCTGTTGCCAGATCCAGCTAATTTAATGCTACTATTTTCCAGATTGAACTAGAGTCAATTCGGAAGCATTGAAATATTTTCTTGCCCAAGAAAAACTCGGTGGGACTTTCTACGAAAATTTTGAACCAACCTGCTCCAAAAGATAAAAACACTGTTGAAAATCATAAAAGAACTTTATTTTCGTCAAAAACTAATGGCTTAAGCCTTACTTTAAAGCGCAAGAAAGCAGCAATTTCTAGTAGTAAAAAAGGGTCGTGCCATACACTTGTCTAGGAAATGGGAATTTCCTTTCTGATCCAGCGATATAAAGAAAATAGTTGAAGAAAACGCACGTGTCTTCCATACGTTTCAAGTCGTTTCAAGTGAGCGGCATTCACACTATCAGTCAAATAAAAATCGCGACGATCCAGACAGGTGCATGGCGCGACCAATTCTTTAAACACACTAGAAATCTTCTACTTTCCTTCACTTTCGAAAAAAATTGAAGCATTATTTTAATATGAAAAGCAAACACTTTATAAAATTTCAAGGAGCGAGATCAGTTGTTGAGGAAGGTGAAATAAAAATTCTCAAAAAAGTCTCAACAATTTTCCCTTGAGCAGAATATCATTTTAACTTCATAGGAGATGCCCTTTTTGATCTTTGGAGTAACCTTAGAAAATCAAAAAATTTACCGCTTAAATGAATATTTATGATCGAAGTGACAGCTTGTCCAAAATAGACACCTAAGTGGATAAACAAATAAAAATCGGTTGCCTAAGTATAATAATTCATAGTCATCATCACTGACCAGCAAAATATAAAACACTGACACAGTGAAACGATAGGGATAAAGGTCGGTCTCAGTTTCTTCTTCCAAGGGATATTATGGAGGAAATTTGAATGCGTATTTCGCCTACACAATGATTTGCGGTATTTAATCGCTTTCACATAGGTCTTGCGCCAAATTGCCGACCCCTGAGAAAGAATGTCAAATCCCTTCCATTCGCAGTACGTTACGCAGACCGCTGTCCAATTTACGAACCTCTTTTCAATCTAGAACTGTGAATTTTTCTGTCCTTCCTGGAGGAAGATGTTGAATCTTCAACGATTTCTCCCAATTCGACAGCTGGTAAGCGCGCGAAATGTCCATCCGCTGAGCCGTCAAACTCTCTCGCATTCGGAGGGGGTTATGTTCTGCGAATTTCCATGACAATTCACGCCGCCCGGCGCACCTTTAACCCCGCCAGCCGCCCGTCTAATTCGACGCGGTGGTCCATGCAGTGGTGGTGGTGGTCCACCTGCGCCGGAACTACTCACGATTAGTCGCCATCTCCGCCGCTCGCACCTCATCAGCGATTTCCATCGGCAACAGGACTGGAGCTCCACGTAGAAGCAGCCAGACAGCGTGCGCCACACCCGAAACCCGACCTGGCAGGGTCAAGATCGCGCCGTGCAGGCGTCTGGTGTCCGTGACGCAACCGCAGGCACGCTGGGTCATGTCGCTGTGCCTTGTTCTCGAGCAGATTCTATCTGGGGGAATCGGTTCAGAAGAACGGTCGGCTGCCCGCAGTCGTTCCGAACTGTTCCCCACTGGCTGGCTGGCCGTTCGGCAGGCGGTTTCCGCTAAGAGCGACGGCATTTCGGACCAGTTCGGCGACCATTTGTTGCGTCGAATAGCTCGTGCGTGGACAATCACCCCCACCGCCACCGCCAGTGTGGTGGGTCGATGATGCGTAGCAGAACTAATTCCCCACAAATACGAGCCTCCATTGTCTCCGAGAAGCTGCAAGCCCCGCTGTCGACTTGGAAGGCCGTCTGACTGCAGTTCTTGTTGTTGTTGTTGCTGCTGCTGCTGTTGTCTGGTCGTTGCAATGCATTGAGTCGCTCTGCATTTTTATCGCAAGTTCTGCGAAAACACTGCTCGTCTTCTGATCGTAAAGATAACCCTCACAAAGATGGCGAGAAGAACTGGTTCTCTGTGGCAGGGTTAATTGACACGTACTTGTTGATTGAAGTGGTTGCCCTCCGAAAAGGGCAACATGGTGCTTCTATCCGATCGATATCTCACTTTGCAGGAAAACTCGTTGATTTTTCGGAGTGAGTCATTAACCAACTAATTGGACGGTCCAGATGGTTGCTCAAAACTTCTGAAGGCCTGACGGACTGGCTAGCTTCTACTAAACAGAATAGGCCAAAAGGGCGCGAAATTTCTTATGGTCCTCACTCTTCCCGTCCGTCTCTATCTCTCGAAAGTTATTCTCTCCTTCTGGAGCAATTCTCATCAATCTCGGGTTAAAAGTCAGGGGAAGGATGAAAAAACGTCGTGGGTATGCGAGGATACCCAAGATGCTCGTCGAGTGTCCTCCACCTAGCAGTACACCTACTGCCCGGACAAGGTATACGACAAATGCCTCAAGTGGGTATGTTACCCCGCATGGCTTCGGCGCTGTTATTTTTCTGATTTGTAGCTATTGCATTTATTTTTAAATTTGCTTTTTCACTATCACTTTCCCTATTTTAATCGTCGATTCCGTGGTATTGCATCAGATAACGTTCTCATCCAAGAAAGGGAAGCTCAGCATTTCAGAAAAAATGGAGAGCTTTCTATAACCTCTTGCACAGCGCCAAGAAGCGCCGTTCTCCCCTCGAGGAATCGATTCGGGTTCGATTTTGTGTCCAGGCCAGCCAACGTATCATTCATCCAAATGGGCGAATAAATACGAATCAAATAACTGTCATTCATTTTTGATTCATTCTTTGATTTTTTCAGGTTTATTTGTTTGGGGCGAATTATTGTACTAATGTTTAACTGTTCGATCAGATCTGCTGCTATGAACTGTGTATTATTATGCTTAGACAGCAGACTTTTGCTTATTTATTTATTTATTTTGGCAGTGGTGTGGTAGCACAATCGAGCAAGGCGCCGTCTGTCACGTGCACCCGATTCTAGGTTCCTACCTCGGATTTCCCGCCTAGGCCAACCAAGCCTTCTATGCCTGCGGAGTCCGTGAATTGGGAAGGACAAAACACTGACTTTTCATCATCTGGCCACCCCAAGTCATTGTGCAGATCAAATTGGCGCTCGAATCGCTTCCACGAATAAGTAGATGCCTGGCGGATCCCACAAGGGATTGACCAACGTCGTACTTTACCCTTATTTATTTCCGAGAAATTATCAACCGCCTCACTTTGATTCATGTTGATGGTGAAACTTTCCCCAAAGTTCGAGAGTTCAGAAAAAATCGAATGAATAGTTGAAAAAAATCGTTCGTTTAAATTAGTAATATGTTTTAGAGCTATATTTGATGTAGTAAAGCATATCTACAGTTGATGTTATTTTTGAAAAAAAAAACGACTAGAAAAGAAACATTGTTCGATTTTAGTTCTGAAATTGACCTCATTTTGCATCAATATAAGTTATTTGTTTGCTTATTTTGAGTGGATTATCGCATGAATGCTTGTTTGGTGAAATATGTTGTTATTACGTTCAAACGTAAACTTTCAATTCATTAACCTTCTCTTTTATTTTGAAAAGTAATTCTTCGTAAATATTTACACAGATGGCGGAATCTTCGCTTTCACTTGAAGTTTCTCGAAAGTTCAAAAAAGTATATTATTTTAATGAACCGATCGACAACTTGTTGTAATTTATTACTATATACTCGATATGTAAAGTAAAGCATTAGATTTGCAGCTAGTTTCTCAAAAAATGAATAAGCGTAAAGAGATGGAATAGTCGATTCTCTATTTTTTCTACTTTTTACGATTATTTATTAGAATACTCGATTATAGGGAAAACACGCTCACTTTGGAATTATATTATTTAATTGATCGGTCAGTATAAAAACTGCGTTGTGGCCTCAGTAAGCAATAATTCGCTGAATTCTCCACGAACTAATTCGAATATATCATTTCATCTGCCAACTGACCATTCAATCGCTTCCGGCAATGCCAGACAGAAGAGAATACGTGGCGCACACCAAGGACCGTTGGTTGATCAACGAGTATTCTTGTAGCTACAGTGTCTACAGTGCTCAATTTTTGAACGACGGAAGTACAGTTCAAGGAGAATCACGGAACTCTTTGGCTCCTCGCCAGTATACGCCGTGCACTTTGGTTTCTTAATTCGCACCTCGACACTGCGAGGGTCGATAGATCTTCCAGAAATGAACGCCTTGAGGGCTTCCACTTTCTAAACACTATCCCAAACACGCGTTTAGTAGATACTGCGGGTCTTTGGTTGTCCCCTTCTGACCTCGGAATCAAGCCACCTCTACCAAGAATGCGCTGCGCCCTTAGAATTCTGAATTCTAATGGCACGGCCCATACTTGGTAGAGGCGTTATAACTCGAGGTGATTCCTGAGGACGCACTGAAGGCCGTCGTCCCATTCAATAACGAACCCGCAGATCTATTCTGTCTCGCAACTTCTCAGCCGCTCCTTCTGACCCCAGCTCTGCCTTCTCCATCTGAAGAGGAGTCTCCCGTGACGACACGGTCCATCCGAGCACTTCCCGGCCGGCGATCGATATTGTTTTGAATCGGACGGCATTTCGGGGCAGCACATAAAAAGTAGTTGACAGTGTTGGTGCGTGGCTGCGCGCTGCAGAATACGTCGTCGCTCTCGTCCACCCCTCCCGTCAGTCCACCGCCGCCACCAGCAGCAACGTCGCCGTCGTCGTCGCTTCGCCACAATCACAACAGAACTCCGCAGAAAAAGCCATTGATTCGCTCCTTTTCCGGTGATTAATCGCGCTCGCCGTTCGCACTGCCCAAATGTGCTCCAGTCACCGGCTGCTGTCACGTCGAATGAAGTCGTCTGCCTGATTGTGTGTACTTTGTTGGTGAGGCCTTCAGAAGGACCTGCGGTCTTTCAGACTGGCGTCCCTGATGGGCACGGATCTTCGGTGAGCTCCTAGCGACTGGGAAAGATCGTCTTTGTGAACAGCACTAGAGCTCGGTGTGCGCCACGAATTCTGCTTTTCCTGCGAGCCTGACACTCATTCACCAAGAGGACCCACGCGCCTAGTCAACTAATCGATTCTTAGGCGCCTAGGTAGTGTCCCCTCCCATTGGAACGGAACTAACCCTAAAAAGAAGTACCTTTTGGCCGAGAAGGATGAGTGGCTGAATTGTTTATCCAGCAAGATGGCCCACACGACGACACGAGGAGGCACTGGATACAAACAAGCGACGTCTATCGAATTAGGCCCGGAGAAGATAGCTTCGGGAATTTGTCGCCGTAAAGAGAATACGAAAGACACTGCGGGTTTCTCGACAACAACCCGCAGAGCCTAGCGGAAGGACTGACTGGAGCCTACGTCCACGTGCGTCTGGTTACCTAAGAAAAGCGCGAGGTTACTATGTCCAGATGCCCGGACCAGAGTAGACTCTGCGCTTCTAGCTGGACTACTAGAAGCCTATCGAATGGTAATGAGGAGGAAGAAGCACGTCTTCCGACGAGATGACAAGGAGTAGAGAGTATAGCTCATCAAGACGCGAGGGTTTAGACCTACGCGCTGAGGAAGAACGCTGGTAACCGGGCCGGAACCCCTAAAATTCAGAGGGTTTACGTCAGTGAGGAGTCGCGACCAAACATAAGAAAACCCACTCCCTCCAGAGAATAGACGGTGGTTGCGTCACATATACTTTGAATCATGGTTCTCGGTTCGAATCCCTCCCAGGTAAACAAACCGTCTCTCAGGGGGTAGTACCAGACCTATCCGAATGGGATAAATGTCGCACCGGCAGTCATTGTGTAGGCCAAATACGAATCCAATTTCATCCACGATATTCCTTGGAAGTAATATGCATGGCGCATCCCCCAAAGGGATTGACTAACACCGATCTTTATCCTTATCCCTTTATTGCGCCAGTATTTAATATGTTGGTAAAAGATACACTATTGTGAATTACTATACTTAGACAACAGATTTTTATTTGTTTATCCACTTATTTGTTTTGGACACATTGTCACTTGGCTCATAAATGTTCATCTAATTGATGACTTTTTGAATTCCTAAGGTTAGCTCAGGTCCAAAAATTCAGAAAGAGAGAAATTTGAATAAATGGTGGAAAAAATCGATTTAATTAGTAATAGATTTTTGAGTTGTTATCGATGAAGGGAAACCTTATACTTGTAGCTGTTTTTTTGGAAAAAATAATAAATAAAGAATAAACATTACTTTTTTATATAAATTCATAGAAATGTAAACATAAAGGATTTTATATAAACTCATAGAAATGTAAACATAAAGGATAAGGATAAGGATAAAGGACGGCGTTACGCAATTCCTTTTGGGATGCGCCAGTGCATTCTACTTCTACAGGATGTCGTGGAGGCGATATGGATGCGTATTTGGCCATACAATGACTTGCGGTGGTCAGCCGATGAATAAGTCAGCGCTTTATCCTTCCCAGACACGTCTGGTTCCAATTCATCGACCCCGGAGGGATGGAAGGCTTGGTTGGCCTGGGCGGAAAATTCGCACCAAGAGCCTGGTATCGGGTGCACGCGACCGTCGGCGCCTCCTCCGACTGCGCTACACGCGCCCGTAATGTAAACATAACAAATATAAAACGAAACAAAAATTGAGTTACTTTGTGAATGGGTGCACTTTTCCTATTTTGCTTTCATATGCATTTATATGTTTCTTTATTTATTTGCTTATTTTGATAACAAATTATTGTAACAATGATTATTTTGTGAAGTATGCTATATATAAACCAAATTGTCATCCATTCGTTTTTTTTGTTTGTTTTGAGCAAATTTCCGGTTCACTAGAAAATATTTTATTCAGTTCCTAGACAGCTCAGAAATTTAAGAAAAAATACAATATTTGAATAAACAGATGATGCGATACAACTAAGTAGTAGCTTTCCGAACTGCTGTTCATAATATAAAGCGTCGGAATTACGGTTTTTGGACTTATTTTTTGAATAAGCTGAATAAAAAAATGTTTAAAAATATGGAAGAAGGAGAACAGACTTATTGACGCTAGTCGCAAACGTAGGCAGCATTAGGAAGTGCGAACGTGCCAGCCAATCAGGATGCGTCGAATACACCTGGCATTTATAGAGTATGCATACGATCCTTGCTGCCATTGTCTGGCGAGTATTCGGTCGGTGCATCGATCGATTGTGACTAGCTAGCATGTCACTCCTCCCAGTGCTGCTCACACTCGCGACATGGACCGATTCGATTATAAAATTAACTTTAATTAACTTAAATAAACAAAAATAACTTTAATTTAAGATTATTTGTTTGACGTATTCAAAAACGGCTACACGATAGTCGGGAGAAACGACTCCGTGGCGCAACTTATGAAGGAATTGATTAGCTCCCACTCCTTTATACTCTCAAGAGTGAAGGCTCATAAGGTAATTTTTCTCGAAAATGCTAACGCAAAATGCAAAATTGAAGGGGAGCCCCACAACCTGGGGACTGCGGAATTGCATGGCAGTGTGTTTGGTTCGCAAATTAGGTCCATCTGCAGCGCGACTTTTTCACGGCCTCGTCATGCGAACCACGACGAGCTGGAATCCTCTCCAATATTCCGGTTGCTATAGGAGATTTCTCCCAGCAAAACAGTCGTTTGCTAGGAAACGGCTTGTGTTCCTTGCCGTGAGCCCGCTGTGCTAACGAACTCTGTTTTTAGTGGTGACAGTATTAATAGTAATAATAACTCTGACCTTCTTTTCTTTTCCTGAAACGGCGACATTGACCCTAATATCTCATACACTTTTTGCCGTGATTTTTTGAGATTAGTTCGCAAGGGCTAAGGTTTAGTGGACCCCTTTCTTTTTTTCGGAATCGTTAGGTCAAAGTTCGAGCAACGGCTTTTTTCAAATGCGTATGGCGGCAACAATAGCTAACATATCGTCGACAGAACTCCAGAAATAAGCGTACACTGCCTCCTCGCTGTTATTCTTCCTTTTTCGATTTGGCTACTTAGATCGTTAAACGCATCTAAGCGGATCTAAGCGGCAGATAGAACGCACGGCGCACTCTACAAGAGCTGTACTAGCTTGTCGGCTTACAGCTACTAACCACTTCTAATCGCAACTACATAATTGGATTTTGTAGATGAAATCTGCTGGATTTATCCTAATTGCGAGCGCATGTGGCGCAGTCGGAAAAGGCGCCGGCCATCGAATGAACCTCGAGTCAGTTCATGGATGGTTTTCGCGTAGTTCAACCAAGCCTCCACTCCCTCGCAAGGGGGTACATGTCCCGAAAATGCACTGCTGTTGTGCGAGAACGCGCCGTTGCTCCTAATAAAACCGCGGCAGCCATTTAGACACCGGTTCAACCGCACAGACAGTGCCACATGATTGGCTGCCGCGATTATTGTAGGAGCAACGGCGCGTTCCCGCACCTCTGCCGTTGTCTTCGCGACTTGTATTCTCGGGGTCTGTGAATTGATATGAAACCTGTCTGGGAGGGATAAAGCACTGACTTCTACATCGGCTGGCACCGCAGGTCGTTGTAAAGGCCAAATACGCATTCAATGCGCCTCCACGACATCCCGTATAAGTAGAATGTGTGGCGCATTCCGCAAAGGGATTGAGTTACAGTGCCCATTGCGCTTTTTTATCCTAATCGGGAGGTAGTTGTGGTTGATGTGCCAAATTGTCGCCCTCTCTTATTTTCTTCGAGACGTCCAGTGGTTACCCAAGGATGAATTTTTTAGGAGCAATGTTTCAAATTCAGCCCCCTCCCGATTAGGATAACCCATCTTGTTTTTCTCAGAAGCTGGTATAGTTTTCCTAGCAGTTGCAGCCCTTTCATATCCGCTGAGATGTGCCTGGGTGACTGCTTCATGCTTGTGGGTTCGAGTCCCCATCCAGGCAGGTCGAGGCCATACTCCAACATCAAGCGAGGCGATACAATTTATAGTGACCAAATTGATTGGAAAGCGATCAGTCGATCGATTTGTCCACTACACATATAATCGATCGCGTTGCGTCGGAAGTATGAAAGATGCCTACTAAGGCTGGAAATGTATTCGGCAGGGGCGAAAAAGCAAACTGTAGAATACTGATGAACTGGACGCTTGACGGGTTGCTAAGACCCTTCTAGAATGGTGGCTCAGAAGCGGAAGGCACTTATTTAAAGAGAAAACTGTGAATGAGCAGCTCTTCAAAGGCTTTTATGGAGGACCTTCATTACGCTTGATAATGGAACTTGAAAAATCAAAGTCCATGCTACAGACCAGACCCGAACTGTGCTTACCGGGCACGATACTACGCCGTCGACCATCTGCTTGGTTTGATCGAACGCTACCGGAAGGCAGAGGGTGCGGGTTCGAGTCTCGCCAAGGAGTTCCTCCCGGTTTTGCCGCTCATGCTTATGCGTTCCTTTCCTCCGTCATTTTTCGTCTGCCTAGTGCTTCTAGAAGCATGCTAGATGTCGTGGTAGTACCCATCAGAATTTTTCTTGACCACAAGTCTAGCTTCTTTTGCCTCACCAATCGTCGACGCAGAAGCTTCTGAGGCGGAGTGCTCTCGAGGCGACCTATTCAGACGCGTCGTCGTCATCGTCATTACGTCGCCTAATCGTGTTTCGCAGCAATCTGGCCCACTACTATAGTTTCGGGAAACCAACGAACGGCGACGTCTTCACTCAATCAGCCGCCTCCCCACCCATCCATCGCCTTTCTATCGTTCTTGGCATTTTCCTCGTTTTGTTCACCATTGAGCGTCGTTTCGCTCGGTGATGGAGCCCTCGGAAACTTCGTCAATACCGTAACACCACAATGCGCGACGTGTACGGAAAGCTGCGTGGTAAAAGACGGGAAGGAAAGAAGGACCCTATCTCTACTTGACCGCCAAGGCCTCTCCTTCTAAATGCCAGCTGCTCTTGGTAGATGCCATTACCGCCACTTCTGTCTCCAGACGTTCTTCTCATTTCACTTCCTCCCTCGAGACTCGCTCCGCTCTCCATTCGGCGCTGCTTTTTGTGCACAACCCGATTCGGCGTCCAGTTAATCAAAGTTCCCAGCTCGTCCTAAGACCATTAAAGCCGCTCAGCTGATGCCATTTGCTGGCTGCAGCGGTGAATTAGCCCAGAACCGCTTCGTCTGAGCTAAGAAAAACTCAGGTGTTTATGCAGCGAGATGAAGCCAGCTGAAACTCCCAACGGTCAACGGCGGGTGAATGCGAGTTATCTCAGGCACCCTTCGCTGTCAACTGAAAAGACAATTACAGTTCGCCGGTGAAACTTCACCGATAGGAGAGCGAGATTTTCGTGAAACTAGCCATTTTGAGCGCGAGCTTGACTAAGGCTATAACTTGTCGCAAGAATACCTTTCAAATTGAAATTTGGAAAATTTTGGTTTTTATGTTGAATTTCAGGAGAAACACTGTCCATCTGCCGGTCAATCTCCCTCGATGAACTGTAGTTTTTTTCATTTGAGCACTATGAGTGTCTGAGATGATTTAAGACGGCGGCGTAGGGTGACGTGAAATTTGTGTAATTAGGTAGCAGCATTAAACGCGTCAAGAAAATTAAGAACGCTACTGTTCATAAATTTTCGGTCATGCTTTTGCCGAAATTCTCTATTTCTCTTCACTTTTGTATGACTCGTTTTATCCCCTTGCTCGTCGTCTCCTATGACCACCCTACCGGCGACTTTTCATGAGATAAGTTGTTCACTTTCTTTTATCCCAAGTTCACCCATTCACCCGCAGATGATCTCCATTCACCAGATCTCAGCTTCATCGTTATACACACGCGCTAGAATTCCTAGCCCTTTATTGTTTTCAAGTGCTTCGTGGTGTATCTACATATCTACATAGGTATAGCAGGTGATAGCTTGGACTCAGCTTCAGTCTACCCCTTGAGGTTGCGCCATGCATTGTATTAGGTTGTAACGAATTAAATGGCACTGGCTCGCGCCATTTTTTGGCGCATCTTTACGCGTTTGATCAAGAACAAACCGTAACATGTGGCATATCATTTAGAAGCGCAAACTTTGCTCTACTGGTGAGTACCAAATTTTCTATGTAAAAGTGGGAAAACTTTAGAGTTTTATTGACTTTTTTGCAGATGGACAAAAGGGTAATCCGAGGCATTTACTTGTATGAATTCAAGCTGGGCACTACAGCTAAGGAGGCGGACGAGAAGATCAACGCCGCATTCGGTCAAGGATGTTCCACAATTCGGACGGCGTATCGTTGGTATCAGAAGTCCCGGAATGGAGATGAGAGCTTGGAAGGACATGAAAGTCGTGGGAGGCATAGTGATGTTGCTGAGGACAAGCTGAGAGATGTGGTAGAGGAGGATCCACACAAAGGTACCAGGGAGATAGCGAAGGTTCTTGGCGTCAGTCACAACACAGCTGCCCGGCATCTGAAGGAAATTGGAAAGACCAAAAAGCTGGAAAGATGGGTGCCTCACGAGCTGTCTGAGGAGCAAAGAAACCGACGATATGAGATCTCGTCCGCACTGCTTCTACGGAACGAAACGGACCCATTCCTTGATCGCATCGTAACCTGTGACGAGAAATGGATAATGTACGACACAGGCGACGATCGGCACAGTGGGTGGACAGCGATGAGAGCCCCAAGGTTTTTGCGAAGCCGGAATTGCACCAAAAGAAAGTAATGGTGACAGTATGGTGGTGTTCGCTGGGAATTATTCACCACAGCCTCCTCCCTCCCGGTGAATCCATCACGGCAGAGAAGTACTGCATTGAAATTGAAGAAATGATGGAAAAGTTGAAGGATATCCGGCCGGCCTTGGTAAACCGAAGGCGAGTTCTCCTTCTGCACGACAATGCTCGCCCCATGTAGCACGAATGACGTTGCAGAAATTGAATGAGCCGAGCATTGAAACTCTACCGCATCCTCCGTTTTCTCCCGACCTCTCCCCAACAGACTACCATTTCTTCAAGCATCCTGGCGACTTCTTGGTAGGGGAAATATTCAAATACCAACAGGATGCCGAAAGTGCCTTCGAAGCTTTCGTCAATTCCAGAACTTCTGATTTTTATGCTACTGGGATAAAAAAGCTTGTCTCGCGTTGGCAAAGATGTGTAGAATCAGAAGGTTTTTATTTCGATTAATAAACTTGCCTACAAGCCGAGATATTAACTGTTTAAATTTACAGTGGTTCAGTGCCATTTATTTCGTTACAACCTAATACTTTACATCAGGTCGTGAAAGCACTTTCACCAAGAGGTTGGTCCATGACTGGCTTCAGGGGATACTTTGTGCCTAAGGTTCTCTTGATGATTCTTTATAAGAATTTTTGCAAATAGATTAGTAGTAAGTGCAAAGCTTCAGCCGTTATCTGAAGCTAAACTGCATAGCTGCAAAGAATTAAACGTCTATTAATGAGCGAAATTCATAAGCCGCAAAAATACGTTTTAAGTGCCCAATGTTTTTGTGAAAATTTTCTTCAGGGTTATATTTCCTCAATGAAGACGTTACATCGCTTTTTAGGAAATTTTAGACCTACCGGTGAAACAGGATATTACTACAACAAGGTACAGCTATTTCTCCATGAATTGTTTCCTTTAATATTGACCACAGCCACCAAGCAGAAGCTTCATTGCTTGGGCTACGAAACTCTAGACCATCCACCGTACGCGCCCGACTTCTGGCCTACATGTTGTCATTTTTCAAACAACTCGACGGCTTCCTTTGTAGGAAATTCTTTAAGAATCGACGTGATGCAGAATTCGCATTCGACGAATTTGCTGCTTCTAGATATCCGGAGTTCTACGCTACTGGAATGAATAAGTTAGCTGGCCGCTGGAAAAATTATTGTAGTGGTTCTTATTTCGCCTAATACTGTTATTTTTGGGCCGAAATATTCTCATTTGAAGTTCTTGGCCAAAAAACGGCAGAGCTTTGGTAACAACCTAATATATAATCACTTCTTGTTTTCTCTTTTCCATGTTGACCAGAGAAGCTGCTCCTCGGGACAGATCTCGACAGCACCAGATTTGCACAGACCGCTCTGTTCCTCGAATTGTTTAAATTTCGGTTGTTTATTTACGAAGCCGGCGACCGCCAGATTTCACGACGGGAGTGTCGCTGTCTGCTGGCGATGGCGTAATCCATGCATGCTTTACATACTTCTTGTTGTTCGCCGGACAGCTGTACGAGGCCTTAGAACTCTTTGTTTGTTTTTTCGCCACGCGAATTCTGGGGGAGGAAAAAACTGAAAACTTGCTCTGTCAAAAAGCATGCTTCTCTTCTTCCCATCCATCTTTTCCAACTTTAGATCATTGAAGTTGAAAGCCAGAAAAAAAGGCCCTCGCCGAGCCGACAGCATCTTCTACGTTACGTTACGTTACGCTTACCTTTTTGTTTTTTTTTTGTTCTACTTCTCTACGTGTGTTGGGTCTTTTCGATCATTTTGCTTTTGGTTGATTTTATTCGATTGATCAAAGTCGTGCTAAATCCTATATACCTGGTGTTCTGAATGTTTCCGACTTTTACAGATTCCGAAAAATGCGAAGGCGAAGAAAGCGTCTAAAAATTTTCGTCAACACCTCGAAGAAAACCTCCGAGATTCTGATTTTTTAGAGCAGGGAGACGTATCTATAAGAGGATATACTTTAACTTGGAAATGGAGGCCCAAATTTTTGTCATCATTGTTGGGGCCGTTGGGACCAACCAAACAGAACTGGGTCTAGACAATGGAAAGCTCGCCACCAATCCTATAAGCCTTGCCGGACACAAACTTCCCTCAAAGGATTAAATCGTTTAGTGCATGGCGCAATCCAAGGAGTTATGATTGTAAGCAGTGAAGCGTTTACACGCTGAAGGTTTAGACGCTTACATCCCCTCCCAATTGAGGTCATAGGTAGTGAATCGCTTCCCCCAGCTCTCGTTCAGAGCAATTCTTCCCCTAAAAATACGAGTGTGTAGGGCTCAGGGCTCGCTGTAGCCATCACCGGAATTCCCGTTCGGCCATCCGATCCGAGAAGCTCCTCATGCAGCCTAATGTGGTTTCCCGTGGTCCGTCCGTCGTTCGTCGTCGTTCCTCTGCCAGATGTAACGACGTTTACGACGTCAGTACGACGTCGTCGGTCGGCCGGTCGGTCGTCTCACGAATTAATCAAATGCCACCACGATCATTACGAAGCATCTCAGCTCGGACGCCAGTGCATTTCGAACAGCGCCATCTGACACTGCACTTCCTCTTAGGAAGCTTTTCGCTTGGTCCTTAGATTCCTCAACTGAATGAACCCACATCTCTGCCGATTTACTTCCTCTTCCAGCCTTGGCACTGCCTTCAAGACGGATTCCAAAGCCAGTCTTGTTAAGCGTATAACGGACATCTGGAACATACAGTAAAAGCGGTGATTTTTTTACGATCGCTTATGCGACTGGTTCAGCCCTTTGCCAAATTTGAGCGCCAGCTGCAGCAGTTCCAGTCAGCGTTTCGTCTTGCAAACTTGCTCTCGCTAATTGTCTATAGAGAGCCATCCAACTGGAAGAAGGGCGAACGCTGCCGCAATCTGAGCAGCTTTTCGCCATCCTTCTCACATCGACTCTGCCTCCGTTCGCTCTTAGAATACTTATTCAGACATTGGGTAAGATGCAGTAGACCTTTGTAGCACAAAGAAACGCCTAATCTTCCAGCGAAGGGCTCCAGGTGTGTTCACTCCTCAAACTAAGATTCTGTTTCGAGTTCCTACTCACATAACGGATCGTTGCGTTCGCTAGTTCGTACAAAATTTTGTCCGCGCAAAATTAATGGCCAAAACAACTCGTGAAGTCTCGACCGATATCATAGATATTTCTGAGACGAAGGAAACGCGTGATGTTAAGACTGGAGGATAGGCTTCACAGCAAATGAATCAAATCAACCATCCTGTCGTTATCGACCTTATTATCGATCTCTTCTCACCTTTTTTCGTACTGGAGCTATCCTTGCGCAGTCACAGGGCGGAGAAGGTCACCGATGTCTTCTGCATCTACGCGAACAGCTGGTAATGTCAAGCAACTTCAAGAAGCGATGATGCGATAAACCATTCTTTAGTTTCCTCCGCTCCACAACAGGACTTTACAGAACCTGAAGATATTCATGTGAAAGTGGAACAAGCGGCCCAACCCACAGGACTGACTACAACCGATGTTCGTTTGTTTTCTCCTAAAGAATTTCTTGAATTTCCTCCGTAAGCCTGAAAGGAAGGGCCTACCTGGTCGAGGTCTGATCGCTGGATCGAGCGTCTGAAGAAGGAATCCTCCAAGCTGAGACTGGGTACAGCGACGGCATGAACTTCATCGACGGCACGCGAAGGGGCAGCCGAGACAAGAAGGCCCCGAGCGATCTTCAGACGCCGAGATCACAGAAATCAATGGCGACCGCAGCGGACCAATGACGGAGATCGATGGAGATCATCGAATGCTGGTCAAATCCCTAGGGTTACGGTCCCGCGCATCGGGGTAGCTCCCACTTCCTTCTCCCCGACCACCGGTCCTTTTCTGAGGAATGTAGCCCGACTAACGTGGCAGATGGCACGATTTAAGCGAAGGCTCGCTGTTCAGCGGGCATCCGCCGGCCGGACCGCGGCGCCCAACTGCATTGTTCGACGGGTTATGCAGATAAGCCGAGCTCTGCCCCCCCCCAAGCGATCGGAATCAGCCGGCTGCCGCGATTATGTAAATGAGCGACGATGGCCAATTCACTGCCAGCAAATACCGAAATAATGAGTTCATCCGGCCGGCCGCTCGCTCTCTGCCCTCGAGCGCCACCAGGATTTATACGAACAAATCGCTTCGGCTCCATCTACGAAGCTCGAGTAGCTTTCGTGGCTTAGAGGAGGGCTGTGCTGCAGAGCGATTCTGATTCTGAGCTCAGCTTTAGCGCGATTTGATTCCTTACCGGTATTTTTCGCCTTTTTTTGTTGGTGGTGCAATTTTGTTCGTGCTCGCTTACGGCATTGTGCTGAATCAACTCTGAGAAATCGCCACCATCCTATCGACTCGGGGCAAAATTCTACGAGACTAGTCGGTAATTTGGCCTACGCGGGGCAGCTAAAAACGCGTCAACCAATCGGAAGACCGACATAGGCCCGCTGTAGTACTTTCGCTCGATGCAGTTTCATGAGTCTGGTGCGCACCTCCCTTTCCGGTTCCAGAATTCTGATTACATTTCCATAAATAGCTCTATATGACCTCTTCCCCTCGCAGTAACGACACGTGATGTCAAACACCAATTAGTAATTCGAAAAAGAGAGTTGATGGTTCGAATCGAGCCTAGGGTCAAAGATTTGTCCCTGATCTTTTTTCCATTGCGAAAACTGCCCAAGCCTTGCTCTGCTATTCCAAAATAACTAAAACGCAGTAGCCAATAAAAAATCAACATTGCCCGTGGGTCTCGCGACGAATTCGTAAGAACCCTCGGGCCACTTCAACGCTAAGAAATGCGCGCGAGAGCTGCCGTAGCCGCTAATTAAGTGGTAAGAATTGAGGTGTGTCCGTGGTGGTGTTCGGGCCTACATGGCAATTATGGGACACCTCTCGGCCTTTCTTCGTCCGGCATCCAGTTTCCAGTGCTTAAGTGGCCACAATTTCCGCCAGGCACAGCGCCAGGGGCGAATACCAGTTCTACACTAAGTAGGGAGGGGATGGACGCGGGTGCTGAACTCTCTGGAATGCGCCATGTACTCTGATTCTACAGGTCTTGGAGGTCGTGGAGGCATTTTGACTGTCTTTTCGTCTCAGAGCTGGCCTAACCTTCCAACGACCTCACCCGCCCCGTCCGGAACGAGTTCTCCGCCACTTCAGCGCGGTCATATGTACACGCTGAGGTGTCAGGCAGCCCATTATAATGACTGCCTCCAGCTGCTCCGTCTCCCACAGGTTGCCGACCTATCCATTACGGCCGGCGGCTGCGTCAACTACTGGCCGATTCGTCCACCGAGCACTTACCGCCCTGGCCGGCCGCGCTTTACCCATGGGGCTTCCACCACCACCTACTCCAAGCCACCCACTTCCTTCGACCACAGTGAATACACTGAGCGAACGGCTTTGAATAGCTGAGAGTGGAGGGGTGGGGATCAACAACAAGTTGGGAGGGAAAACTTCGGGAAGGGGGTCGTAAGGTAGTTCGTGGATCCCTGGTGTCCAGATGAAAAATCACAATCTGAAGGATCGTCCACGGAAAGGTTGTCTTTTGAAGAACGTCGTCTAGCTCAGAGGAAGCGCCTCAACTTGTGCAACTTTCGGCAGCAGAACGCATGGAGTGTCCTAAAGGCAATTCTACTTGAAGAGCACCACTTCTCAGGGGCCGAAAGGCTTCATAGGATCCCAAGAGACTTAAGATGACCGCAAGATCTTACGATAAGGGAAGTCTCATGAGATCCTCTGAAGTCCTTCGATCCTTGAAGGACTAACCAGAAGCCTTGTCTTTAGGATGCACCATGCGTTCTACCTTCAATGGAAGTTGTAAGCTTCAGGCGCTTCATCTGACCTAGACGACGTACTTCAGAAGACAACCTGTCAGTAGGCAGAGGACTACCCTTCTGAGTCCATCTGGTCGTTGGTCTTCTTTGAGCTTACTCCCCAAGGAACGCTCCTAAACCCAGCCCGTACAAACCCACAGACCCTCATCGTACACCTGACCCCTCCCGTGTTGCTCCTGAGCTGAGTAGCCCTTGAGCCGACGTCAGGCCATGTCGTCAGCCGTCTGATTGCCTCAGCGCTTCCGCTCTGACCTCATACATCGTGCAATCAACGCGGCGGCGGCCACGCTTCTTTTCGACGACGACCTGCAAAACACTTCAGTGACGGCGACATGGACTGACCGCTCGCCAAATGCTTGTAGCCGACGGGTTTTTATCATGGGTGGGCTCCGTGAAGTCCAAAAAAATTTATCGACAAAATGCTCCTACACAAACTCTGCCCGACCGGTTTAGTATTTTGCCATTTTTGGATCACTCAAAAATAATGTCACTTCATGAAATGTGTTGATCTCTATGAGATATTTAATCCTTTATTAATATTTTTCAGGTAAAGTTTAATTTAAAAAATCAAGGTTGTTGCGAAACACTTCATGGCCGTATGCCTATTGTACAGATAAAAAACAAAAGTACAGCGACAAAAACCACCTATTCTTCCAGAAAATCTGCCCTAATTCGATTCGACTCTGAGCTCCTATGAAGAAAGCATTCTCTATATTAAAGTCTGACTCTTTCTTACTATACCTATTACTGTCCCGCAAGTCTTGTATGTACTAAAGCGCCGAATGCTTCCAAGAAGACAAAGATGGGCCATTATGGCACGCGACAGGGTTGAAAGAATGCCTTGCGGCGCCCTGTCCTCAGCAGGTCAACTTGCAAAGAACAGAAAACTGTCATGCCGGAGGATCACCTAAATGTGTTCATCTGAGCTACGCACAACTAGCCACCGTAGTTCTCAAAGCACGGCGTAATGGCTAAAGGCGCAGCAGTCGACAAAGGTTCGCTTCCGCGCCCAGGCTGTCTAAATTTTGCGTCCTTTAGTGGTCATCCACTTGTTCGAATAGGTAGAGAAGCTTGCCGTGCAGTTCCATGTTGTGCAATTGCACCAAGAGCATTTCTTTCTTAAGCTTAGGATAGCCGCACTTATCCAAGGCAAGTTAGGGATGACTATGCTCAACTCTACCGTTTATACTTTACCCTACCACCTGGTTCGGTTACCCTGGACTTCGACATTAAAGAATGTATCCAGCAGAAGTGGGGCACAATATCGGATAGACCTTTATATTATTCTACAGGGGTAACCATTACAGCTGCCACAGCTTAATGCATATGTGTAAAATGCACGGCGCATTCCACAAGGAGCGTTACAATGTCGACATTTTGTTTCTCTTCACGTTCCTTCTTATTCTCTCTGATTGGAATTATGTTGTTTTGCTATATATAGTTAAGGTATTGAAAGCACAGCGGTAAAAAAGTGACAAACGGATTCTAGAAGATACTGTCCTAGTTGGAAGGATCATTACGGATTTGTGCACAACTACGTGAACATCTTGCTACATCTGCGCGTTACGCAACGTTGCACAGATTCAGAGAACTCTCATCCAAATGGAGATGGACTTCCTAAACCGTGAGGCTTCCCAAATATTTTTTTTCAAATTTTCGTTTCGTAGAGCGTTCTACGTCATGCTGACGGCTTCCGAGATTGCCATGGAAGCCACATCATCATGTCTGGGCCGTTTCTGTTTGTTTGCCTAAGACGCGAAAAGGCTGCGTATCAAAACGATGCTCCTAAAAATAGCAGAAGAATAATATTTTCGCTGATCCACGTGTCAACACATTCACAGGGCTCAAGCCAGCGGCCCACCACGACCTCGTCGGAGGCCTTAATGGACAGTGGCGATGGACGACGTCTGAAAAGCCTCCTTCAGCAGGCCAACGGATTCCCCGACCGACGACGAAAGCCGCCGTGAAGACGACGTTCGTTCCGATGTTGCTTCGGCGGGGAAGGCATCGGGGGCGTGGTCTACGAGTGACCACCCCCGCCCGTCGCTGCCGTTCTCTGCCGACCATCAGCTGATTTCTCGGCCTGCGTGGGGGAAGCCGTACAGTGTCTGCCTCAGGGGGACGTTCCAACCATATTTTTGCTTGGGAACTCTGAATCCCCAAGAAAAATTCTTCTACATCCGCTCAACTACTTGTATTAGCCTACCCACCACGCGTTTGTCTCTGTGTAAATTTGGACCTGAAACTTCTTTTCTAAAATTCGAGCCTTTGAAATTTTCATTTCCATATCTCCGTCATTGCCTTATTTTTTTATTTGCTTATCCTTCAAGTTCTCCCTTCGAACACCTCGATACTTCGGAGAAGTTATACATCACTTTGTCCTGAACGAGTTTGCTAGACGCTTCAGTATCTAGCGAGCGGTCTTACATTATTTATTATCCTTTTTTATTACATACTTATTTATACAATTTAAAAACTGCAGCCGAGAAGCGCATGTGTCTAACTACGCTCAGTGGTTTTTTAGCAGGCTGATCACTAAAAATGGACTTCCTTTTCCGAAAATATTGATTTATTCGTTGACACACGTTTACGAGAAATTTTTCTTTCAATTCTCATTATTTAAACATTATTATTTACTTATTAATATTTCGCATTATTTACGTTTTTACTTATTTATTCCCTTTTAGCCAACTTTTGCCTTCTTAATTTCGCTTAAGTTCTAACATAACATTGCTAAAAATTTATGAAGATGCAGCAGTTTTAATCTATTTCAAATGTGTTCCTCCTATTTATTTTTGTATTCCAGAGGGGCCTAATTTTATTCAGTTTCATCTAAATTAATACAACAAGCGCTAGGGATTTAAACAACGACAGGAAGTTTCCATTTACTCAAATTTTATGCCTACGATTATTGGAAAAATTTGTAGCTCAGTCGGCAGCAGGAGGATCCCCAGGGGCATCGATCGATTGGGGTTCGATTTCGGTTCATGGCTGTTTGAGCCGCTACATATAGTCGTAATATCGAGGAACTCTATAGGTTTCTTCACTCTTTCTACTTTTTGCTTTCTTTTAAACTCCTTCTCTTCTTTTCACTGATTATATTTTATTGAGATTTTCGAGGTTTAAATATGATAGTAGTTTTTTAATAAATAGATGGGTTGGTTCTGTTTGCGAAGAAGGCAGGAATCGTGGGAATCTATCTACAGTAAAGACTAATAAAAATTAAAAAAATCTGTCACAAATCCCCATAGTCGTCGTGCCGTAAAAGCACTTCTAAGTGGCTTCAACATCTTTAAAAGTTTGGCACTATAGTTGTGCCTTCGAGAAATTTTATCGAACAAATGAACGAACGAATCTACTCGAATAATCGAAATCGAATTAGCCCCATTTTTCGTTTATTCGAATATTTGAACAGTCGAATAATTTGTTCGAGTCGGATTCTGTGTTTAAGATTTGACGTTTATTCGATATTCGAATAAAATTTCTAGATTTTCGAATAAAGTTGAAATACTCGATTTTCCAAAAATATTCGAATATGGCCCCCTTTCGGTGTTCGAATTCGAACGAATATTCGAAAGTCTAGAAATATTGAATAATCGATGTTGTAACAATTATTCGAATATAATTGTTCGAGCAAAACTATACCACAGGCCTTTCCCAAATCTCCTCTGATGGTGAGGTGTAGCTGTTTTAGTGATTCTTCTGACGCTGTTATTAGATCTATTTATTCGTTTTTATTTATTTTACAACCTTGAACTGACGATGTCATCATGCTCATATTTTTTTCTTCTTGCTTTTCGAACTATGCCATCCGTTCCACCTTCCGCTAGATTCGGAAACGCCCTGTCAACCTCTACATTCACCCCTACGCCAGAATCGTTGCCCACCCTGTCACTGACGCCCATTAGATTCATTAGAGTCGTCCGGAGCGGACCATTCATCACTGCTGCGACGTCTCTAAGGCGATCTTCTGCCCGTCGGGTGGTTCCCCGTCGCGTGGGACGTTCTGGAGAGCCGTCGTCGCTCTACTCTTCTAATTGCCGCCACTGCCGGTGGTTGTGTACCGGCATCACCAACAGCAACAGCAGAGCAGCAGCGTTTCGTCCTTCGGCCCGGAGCAGCCGACGAAACTGCGTTGTTACAGCAGCCGGCGGCCGCGCTGACTGGCGCCGGTCGGTCGGTGCCGGCTGGTTGGCGCTGGCGCTGGCGCTGGGCCTGGTAGGTCTACTTCTGTTGTTTTTCTGCGCTCGTTCCTTCCGATTGCACGTCGCACGTGAGCGAATGTTCTTGTCGCCGCGTCTTTTTCACGCGTCTTCCGAAACTGTTGTGTGCCTTCTCGCTGTCAGACGACGCTTTCAGATGTCGGCAAGTGCGATGCCGAACGTCTCCACCGATGGCAGCGATCCGCTGAAACCCGAACGGCCGTCGCGGAGCACCGCCGGCGACGATGCCGACGACGCGCACTCGACGACGTCCGCCGACTCCGGCAACGGATCGCTCAACAACGTGAGTTCTCTCAATTAGGGCCTCGTCGACGACTCTGGACTGAGCAGCGCCGAGCACTCTCGCTTTGCACTTCACGCTCGGCTCCGCTTTCCGGGAGCCAGATTGGCGGACGATGTGGTCGCCCTAGAGGCCTTCCTCCTCTTCCTTCCAAAATTTTTCCCGATTTAGTGCTTTTCTGAAGCTGAAACATTTGCCGAGTAACAGCCTTGGACTTCCTTATGCAATAATTGGGCTCCGTCTGATAACAATAGGTTAATCGTTGGAGTAGCCAATAGCCAGGCAAAGCTTCTCTCAACCTTGACAATGAATTTTGTGAAAAAATTTAACCACGTGCTTTTGGGCCTGTTCATAGTCCGCAGCGGGAGCCCCTAAGTCGCTCGTGAAAAGCATACGAATCGATTACCGATCACATGGCGAAGATCGACACATACTTTTTATAGTTGTGCTCGAGCAGATGAATATATTCGACTAATTATTCAAATGGTCGAATGCTTAATATTTCTAGATTTTTGTGTTCGATTTCGGACATCGATTGTTTAAAAAAAGTCGCATATTCTCTTGAATTCGAACATAGAAATGTAACCGAACTCGAATATTATTCAAAAATCGAATACTTCAAATTTATTCGAAAATTGGCTAATTTTATTCAGATATCGAATAAAGTTGAAATTTTTAAGCTCAGAAACTGATTCGAACAGACGGTTCGACTATTCGAATATTCGAGTAAACGAATAATGTTGCTTGTTCGATTTTTGATCAATCGAGAAATTGATGAGCGAATAAATTCGTTCATTCATTTGTTTGATAAAAGTTCTCAAATGCACAGCTATATGTAGTATCCTTCAACCAGGCGGCCACTCGCGCCGACTATAGACAGGCCCTTTATATATGTGCGCGTTTTCTATTGTTAGAATTGCTAGGTTTTTACCCATTGCTGCACCTAAATAATACTGTTAGAATACCAAATACTTCTTATTTAAGCACGCCAGCTCTCTACCGTGACGTACCTACGTCCAGATAGACTTGCTTTAGTTACCCAAGTTTGCGGCTGTGAAGAAGGCAAGAACGCCGAGACGTAAACCTAATAAACAGGTCGATCGATACTAATCACCGATAAGATTCAAGGACTATTTTTCCGTGAACTAGTTGATAAACCTGGACCCATAGAGTGGAATGGATTCATATACAGTTTGTTTAGTTGCCCAAGTTTGTGGCTCATAGACCTAATAAAAAGGTCGCCACCAATCAGTTGCGAAACATCATTGAGAAAATTCGTGGAAAATCGAACTGGAAAAATTGAACTTCTGCACCAATATCTTGCTCATTTCGTTTTTCTGGCCGTAGCCTTCATCTTGAAGATATATACCCATCGAGCCACAATTTCAATTTTTCTTTTTCAATTTTCTTTTTCTGTTTGTTTTTTACGCTTTTTCTTACGGTGACCCGACTGTGTTTCATCAGCTGAATGCAGTGTATGAAAACATGTGGAAAACATTCACTTGCTGGTTGATCTCTTCAGCATTTTTATACCATTGTTACCTTACCTTTCCAAGCATGCTTATTTACCCTTTATTTTACCAAAATTCTAACACAACGCTGCAAAAAAAATTCGGTAAACATCGGTTTTAGCGTGTTTCGAGTGTGTCATTCTTATTTATTTTTCTACTTCAAAGGTGCTTATTTTTTACTTCGCTTGAACTATAGTGCAACAAGAGCTATAGATTTAAACAGCGGTAGCAATTTTCCATTCGTACTCCATATTTTGATCGGCAATTACTGAAAACGATTAGTCACTCAGCCGGCAGCAGGAGGACCTCTCGTGTATGCATCGATCGATTGGGGTTCGATTTCGGGTCCAGAATGTTTGACCTGCTATCATCATGTTATCGAGGAACAGGAAACCTTTTTCTGTACATTTTTGCGATTTTCTATCTTTTATAACTTTATATTCCGCCTATTTCTTATGTTTATAGAGGATAAAAACGGCGTTAATCAGTTTCTGTTTGGGATGCGTCGCGTGTTCTCCTTACTTATATTGTGTGGAGGACTATGGACACCTATTCGTCTTATAGAATGGCTTGCGGTGGGCAGACGATTCACAGGTCAGGGTGTTATCCCTGCCAGACAAGCCTGATAGCAATTCATGAACCTCGACTAACTTAGACGGGACCCGAACCAAGGACCTCGATTCTGGGTACACGCGACAGCCGGCACCTTCCGCGACTGCGCTATCAGGCATTCCCTGCTCAGAGATTTCCTTCGAATTTTTTCTGATGCGTTACGATCTAACCTGCTCGGAGTTTTTTCATTAGCCTTACCGTCCAGAACAACAGAAATAATCAAAATGTCGAATCTATATTGGTTGGGAGGGGCAACCGCAAAGTGCCAGTTTCGTATGTCGTTTTATGCCACACAACCACGCGTCCTGAAATCAAATGAAAACCCACATCACGGCAGCAGTTGAAGCTCTCGTATAGACTCAAGATAGCGATTGGGAAGGCAAATCAGTATACGCCCCCCTCCCGATTAGGATAGATCCCCAAATGTCTCTTTAAAGATCTTGAAATAGTGTTGTAGGTTCCATCTTCGCAATCGACACAGGGGGAGGTGATCCGTGCTAGATTATTCTAAAAATCTAGAGAAAGTGAAATTAAACGAAAAATCTAAACCCTAAAGGAAACCCATAGAAGTATATTAGCGCGACCAGCGTAGAAATTGACTAGCGCTAACTTTTTTCATCCTTTAACCTTGTTTTCTTTAGAAATGCTTTCCTCACTACTTTGCTTTACCAATTTTTTCATTTTTCGGATTAATTTTCTTCATTATTTAGCTTTCAAGACTTGCGCTATTGTAGCACCTTTAAGTGAATATCAATATTGAAATGAATGAAAAGGAACCAGGTCATTTTTGCTCATTCAGCATTTTCTTACATGTTTTTCCTTTCATTTTGGATATCTCTTACTTATGTCGTTAGGTTTTGTTACTGCTTTCAAAGGTTTGCTATGTCTATTGCATGTAGGGAAGCAGCTGTTTGAATTCGTATTCAGCCAGACCAGCCTAAATGATTAGTTGATTTGATTTGAGTAAAGGAAGACGTTCCGAAGGTCAGGGAGTCAATGTCGTGCTCCTCGAAAAGAGCGAAGAGCATGGCGCATCATGCGTAGGATTTGTAGTCCCGCTCGAACGAATATATTCGAATAATTATTGAAATACTCGAATATTCTATATTTATAGATTTGCGAATATTCGTTCGAATTCGAACATCAAAATGGGGCCATATCCGAGTACTATTCGAAAATCGAAGAATTATATTCGAATATCGAATAAACCTCAAACCTTTAAGAACAGAGCCTGATTCGAATAAATTGTGAATATGTTCAAAAAATCGAATAAACACAAAACAGGGCTTCCTAAAATTCGATAAAATATCTCAAAAGCGCAACTACAGCAGGATCGTAGACCCTGCTATTACATTGCACTGCTAGGCCTAAGAGATTGCTATCAGATCTGCTGGTTTCAGAGCACGATGCACGACTGCGCCCGAACGCCGCCGTGGCCGTTGGAGACGGAGCCGCCTGAAGAACAGCAGGTGAGAGGGAGGAGGAGAGCGGCCTTTGTTTTCCTCATCCAGTCATTCCCATAACTGGAGTCATTCCGCCCCGCTCCGCGGTGTTGTCGCGAGAACTGCACCGCCGCAATAAATCCTCGTCGCTCCTCCGCGTGCTGCAGGAGAGCGAGTGGTCGTCGTCGTCAGGCGTTATCCAACAGGTTCCGCCTGTGTTTATTGCTGTAGTCGGTCTTCTAGTCAGGCGTTGGCTGGCGCTCATGGAGAACTAGTCCACTAGGGCGACAAGCGGCTTCTGTGCATCGCATGGCATCATCGGGAACAATAACCGCACGAAATGTCCAGGCTGCAAGGCGCATCAGGTTTATCTGTAGCTGTGCTGTACGCAGGTGTGTTGGCCACGTGGTAGCGCAGTCGAGGGAAGCGGCGGACCTGATTCTATAATAGATACTAGGTTCGGATTTCTCTCCCAGGCAACCAAGCCTTTCACCCCCGCCCCCTCCACCTTGGGGTCGGTCAGTTGGCGCCAGAACGGCGCATACGGTGAATGTACCTTACGATCATCCAATGGAGGTACCATGGCTTGCGACGGAAGCATCTTACCGTGGTAATCTTCCGACAGAGGTACGTTACGCACTGCGGCCTAGAGCCAGAACCACTGCCTAGAGCCTTAGAGCTCTTCCAGCAACCCAAGAGGTAAACTCTGAAGTAGGGGGCGGTTCACCTCTTCTCCTTTTTCTTTTTCCTCCTTTTCTCTTTCTTGTCATTTCTTCTTCAGAGAGGGTAATACTACATAGACGCGCCTTGCAGAGATCTTCAGAAAAACCCTGGAGAAACGGTTTTTGAAACCTTTTTTCTGGACGAGAGCTATCCGAAGGTAAAAGAGCATCTTACAAGTAGATGCAGCTCTATGGCTAGCTATTAGCAGGTAACAAGTCAAATAGTGAACGCATCTGGGCGTGGACCACCTTAGCGGCACATTGTTCAGAAAAGCACACTCGCCTTGAAGTCTCGGCTGCGGGAAGTTCCAACCCTTATCGCTGACATGGCCTTAAACCCAGAAACAGCGTCTTATCGGCGATTGTTTACGGCGGTCAGATGGTCGCAAGGTAGTGCCCTCATGCTCACAAAGCATTTCAGCTCGGTATGGAGGGGGCTAAGGCTTGCTTGCTGCCAAGCAGAAGGAGGTGGAAGGCCTGCTAGAATGGTCCAGTGGAAAAAGGCTGCGCTGACTGCGATCCTGCACTCTGAATCAAAGGCAATTTTATTGCCATGAAGTGGGTCAGACGGCCTAAATGAGAAATTACCCAGACCGTATAGGCCTTTTGACCTTTAAGGAGAATGAAGAACCCTCTGCAAAGTGGAAGGCATAGCACAACCCTCTGGATAATCACTCAGCTTCAACTTTTCGTTCTTGGCCATCTCAAAGCGCCTTCCATTCCAGGCATCTCCGTCGTCGATGTTCTCCACGGAGCACCAACCGCTGATCGTCAACGACGTCGACGAGTCGGCGGATCCCAAGGACAGCGAGGCCAAGGGATGCGACAGCTGGACACCCCGCAAGGAGATCGCTGCCAGCGTGCCGTCCAGAAAAGGCAGGTCTTTACAGCTCCCTGACCAAATTGGGCCGGGTCCGAGGCACCATCGCTAAATTCTAAGAGCTGAAGCGGCATCGAGAGACTGAGGAGAGCATGGATTTCAGCGGATAACTCTTGAAGTTGTAAGCGGAGGATCTAGTTATCCAGGCGAATGCTTCGGCGTAGCTCTCCTAAATGTCTATGGGCCTGTTCACACTTCGAGCGACAAGAGCGACTCGAGCGACTGGGGCGAAGGACAGAGTGTGGAGTACGTAACTATTTACGTACACCACACTACGTTCGTCGTTTCAGTCGCTCCACTTGTCGCTCTTGACGCCTTTGTAGCTCGAAGTATGAGCAGGCCCTTTGAGTTCATGAAATAACAGAACCACTCCTTTTCTCCACTTTCTAACCCATTGGTGGTTCTGCCCGCCCCAGAAAATTCAAAATTTCTATCTACAGTTCGAGTACGGCAGGCGCATTCCAAATTTTTTATTTTTTTCCGCATTTTTTAAAATGCTTTATTTTCATACTTTTTCTAGAATGTGCGTCCAAATTAAAAAAAAGCGAATTCTACAGGCTCGGTCTGCTCATCTTCGACAGCGCTGTGTCGGATCTGCCACACGGAGTGCGAGAACGCTCGCGATCCGTTCGTTTCGCCTTGTCGTTGCTCGGGTAGTCTGCTCTACGTCCACCGAAGTTGCCTTGTTGTGAGTTTATTTAAATATAAAATCTTAAAATAAATATTAAATATTTAATAAATATTTTTATTAGACGATTTTTTCTACTTTTAAGATTAAATTGGACACCAGAGAGACCAGAGATCCTCTAAATTTCTACACTATTTTAACTACTCTTTTAAGTAACTTTAACTACTAACTGCTCTGTAAACAAATTTTATTGACTTATATCTTTCAGTGACTTATTCTTTTTAGCTGGTCTGGTTCCTCAGTCATATGCCAGTTATTCATTTTTTATATTAACATTACTTCATGTCACTTGATTATCGCAGTGATAAAAAAATCGTCGATAGTTAACCCTTTTGCGGGGTGCGCCGTGCATTCGACCTCTACAGGATATCGCAGAGACCATTTCAATGCACACTTGACCGACAGAACGGTCTGCGAAAGCGATTCGGTGCAGAAACAAACAGTTTATGTTTTTTAGACAGGTTTTGCTCCAGGTGACCGCTTTAATCGACAACATAATGGTATATTTGAGCGTGGTAGCGCAGTCAGGAGAATCTCCGGCTGTCGCGTGCACTCCTTATCACAGTTGCTTCGTTCGAAACAAGCTCAGTCCAAGCATTCCATTCCTTAAGGCCCGTTTATACTTCCGACGCCGAGCGATGCGACGACATATATAGTGGCCAAATTGATCGATCGCATCGCTCGATCAATATGGCCACAATACGTGGCGTCACATTGATTGAGCTGCGTCGAAGTATAAACGGGCCCTTAGGTGTCGGTAATTAGGGGATCGGAATGCTTCAGGAGATTCAAACACTGAATTGTTCATCGGCTGGCCGCTTAAGTCGTGTATGGGCCAGGTAGTATGGGCCAGGTACGCATTCAATCGTTTCCATGACATCCCATACAAGCAGAATGTGGGGCGTATCCCAAACAGGAACTGATCAACGCAGTTCTTTATCCTTTGTGTCTGCGATTTATTTTTGAACTTTAACGCTCATTTTTCGTGGACCAATGTTAAGAGTTTCGACATCACTTTACAGCTTTTCCTCCCCTTGAATTGTTATTGTCTCTTTTCTTTTAAAAAATAAAAACAGACTTTTTGAGATATTAATTTCATTTTTTTAGCACTGGCTTGAACTGTCCACCCGAAAAATGGTGCCTTCGCCACGATGTGAACTTTGTGGTTATAACTACAGACGACGGAACTATATCAATGTTGGTGTTTGTTTATTTCAGATCTATTTTTGTGATTTTATTCATCCTTTTCTGTTTCTAATTTTAATAGCTTTTAAAATTGGTCCCGGTCGCGAATACGGGCAGCATTGGGAGATGGGAATGTGTAAGCTAATCAGGCCATATCGAATGGATCTGCCATTTAGCGAAGATGTATATGGTCGGTGCTCTGATTGGTTATGCTGGCGCGCTCCAATCCCCCAATGCTGTCCAAATTCGCGACAAGGACCGAGAAATCTACTTCTTCAAAGAATTGGCTCTTATTTCTTCAGTTGTCACTGTCCAGTATGCAAATGACGTCTGGGCAATTACTCCTAAAGGCGAGTGCTGGAATGGAACCCCAAAAGAAACAGATATAATCGTTGAAGGCGCCTTCTAAAATTCTTTGTTGCACCTTAAAGTCCACTACCTTCTTTGTTGCATTTTTTCTTTTTCCCAAAAACAAAAACTCAATCCGTGACTAATAAGCGCTAAAGAGACTCCACTTCGTCGAAGTTGATAATTGAAGCATGCCGCATACCAAGACTTTTTGACAGCAAAATGGCAGATCCCTTCAATATTGACCTTGTGACGCCTTACTCGGGCGGAAGATCTTCTTCCAAAATTTTCTCTTTTTTCAGCTTTGTTTTCAATTTTTTGAAGTTTTTTCGAAATACCGATGGTTCTGCGAAGGTCATCTTCCAACGGGCCCACAAGATCTCCAGGCTCTTCTCATCTCTGTGTCCAAGCAGCGCCATTTTTCAAACACTTTGGCCGAACTGGTGGACAATTACGGCGACGTGCGTCGTCCAGCTGTTCAGCGGCTTGATGCACCATCCATCCGTCCATCGAATATTCACAAGCGTGACTATCGTCCATGTTATATGGCGCTAGCCGAGGATACAATACGCCGTCTGGCGTTTTGAATTCGCGACCAGCCTGATGGAGACGTGGGGCATTGATGATTCACGAGTTGGAAGTGTTCTGAATAGGGCTTGTTGATTTCAGAAGGGTTCGAGACGTTGTCATTTCGAATGGCCGGGTGACTTCGCTTGTCATCTAGAAGGGGATGGCCTCTTAAAACATCCTACTGACCATAAGCATTTTTATGCTTCGGATATTACGACATAAAGAAGGCGTTCCGGTACTTAGCGGGCATTTGTCCCGCCGCCGAATTGGATTCTCTGATTGGTCAGCGCCTCCCATGCCGCAACTCTTACAGCCATTTGGGCAAATTCAGACTTCACATCAGGGGTCCGATTCAATCTTGCGGAAAAAAGTAAAGAAATCCTTGTGGGTTACGGAGATACCCATGAGTATCATCAAATATCTTCCTCTGATGGGTAATGCATACATCCAGGGTATGGTTCCCCCTCTAACCACCATATCCCGGGTTGAATCAAAGAAGTTACTTCTCACCGAGCTATTGGCTGTGCCTGACCAAATTAATTTTATCTTTATGCAATTCTTTTACTTTTTTGCTTTGTATTTATATTTCTTATTTTTTATTTAAAATCACTTTTTTACCGCGAACAACAGCAGCGCTTGGCATTGGCCAACGACTGGCTTCTATCTTCCAATCTGAAGAGTATCGACCGCCGTTTCAGCTATCTTCGCTACACTTTCCGCATCTGTCGACCAGGGATCGTCTTCTGAATATTCTGTTCGTGTTCGTCTTCATCATCATGGTGATCTGCGCCGTGTTGTCGATACACTTCCTCCAGCTCTCCGAACAGTATCATTCGACGTTAAGGTGAGAAACGCTACGGCTTCTTCCCCTTGAATTCCTTCCCAGTTTTCATAATTTTTTCCCTTTTTATGAAAACATTTTGCGTACTTCCATATTCTTTGCAGTACCTATTTTTTTCAGTGAGTTGAAAATTTTGAGAAAAAAGCTAAATAACAGCTATTTTATAGTGTTAAAAGAACAGATTGTGCCATGCTTTCGTCGAAGACGTCGCGATTTTTATTCGAGTGATGGAAAATTTTTTGTTTGCATGGAGTTTCACACCTGTAAGCGATGCAACAAATACGATTGTAAACGACACACATATCCTCACTATGATGCTTCGTGTAAGCAGCACTTACACTATCAATCGAGCAAAAATGGGGACCAGATTTTTGAGTGCATGGCGCGAACTTGTATTTTAATGCACTAAATGGCTGCTGTTTTGTTGCGCTTCAAATCAAAATCTAATTTTTTCAAAAAATTAAAATTAGAGGTAAAAAAATCAAAGAAAGACATACTAAAATTTATTGAACAAAAAATTATTCTAACCATTTTGGAGAGCCTGTAATTTAACATGTAAGAAGCTCGTTTTGATTTGGAAGATGTTCACCTTGGTTTCAGAAGCATCAAATTTCTTTGAAAGTGTCCAATCTGACGTGAAAATGGTACACTTTGGCCGAGAGCCTATGTTCAAAAAATTTGATGAAAATTTCCAGACTAAGACCACACCCTACATTTTTTCATTGGCCTTTTGCTTAACACTGCTTGCAAAAAAATCTGAGGACAAAAAACTATGGGAAAGATACAGATACATGCACACAAGGACAGACGACGCATTCAAATTGTCTCCAGGATATCCCGCTGAAGTAGAATGCGTGGCGCACGCCGCAAAAAATGACTGACATCGACCTTAATTCTTTTTATCTTTTAGTACGGGAATAGCAAATGGGTCATTGATCCCAAAGACACCTGGTCTTTTCTTCGAACAATTAATTTCTTTTTATATTCGCTTTCATTCTGTTATTTTTTCGCCGAGTTTAGTCCATGAAAATTAATTTTGTTAACACATTGACGACAATATGAGCCACCGGTGGCTCATAGCTTTCGCGCTAATTTTTGTACTGCTGCCGTCGGTTTTCTATAGATGTTTTTTCTTCTCCCTAATTACTTATGATAGGAGAACCTCCAACAGGAATAAGCAAGAAAATTATATTCGCTTTCATTAGATGTATCGCATTAAAAAAAATTACAAGGAAGGAGACCAATTCTACAATCAAAACAATTCAAGTCAACATTTCTCACCCAAACTTTGCCCAAGGAGGCTATTTGGGGTGATGATCACGAACCTGACATCCTTTTTCAAAATCTGGACCAATTACGGTAGATTACGGTAGGTACGGGTGGGTAAGGCTGTCGGCGTCATGGTCACCGATTTCGGCCAAACTTTGCCTATGAGGGTTAATTTGGGTGCTGATCACGAATCCGGCATCCGTTTGATATTACGCGGACTAGGGTAGGTCACGGTAGGTACGAGTGACTAAGACTGTCGGCGATTACCCGCACCTACCGCAGCCTACCGTACTCCACCGTAGGACCAAAAACGGATGTCAGATTCGTGATCAGCACCCCCAAATAACCCCCCTGGGCGACGTTTGGATAAAAACGGTGATCATGACCTCGGCAGCCTTTTAGTCACCCTTACCTACCGTAACATATCGTAATCGGCAAAATTTCATAAACGGATACCAGATTCGTGATCAGCACCCTAAAAAAACTCCTCTGGTCGAAGTTTGATAGGAAAAAACACGCAAAACAAAAAAGTGGTTAGCGAGGGAAATTATGAGCCACCCGTGGCTCATAGCGCGCGGGCGTAGGTCCCAGACGGCTTTCTGTCGCAAAACGCGATTGTCGTCAATGTGTTGAAAAGGTAAAGCTCTGCTTCATCGCGTTGTTTGAAGCCTTTTACCACCATCAATAACTTTTCACGTTTTCAAGCGGTGATTTGATGAAGATTCTCCGCCAAAAAATTCTAGGCGACCGACAAGTCTTCCGGAGCGGGTCTTTTTGATGGTTCTATTTATAGAAACTCATATTTACTATTTGTGCCGTGCTAACATCGCTGAAATAACAAATCACACCGTTATTGATCCAACCGCCAGACCAGTTCAGCTGTTTGCCGAGAATCTGTCGTTCGGTCGTCGAGAAAAACACCGGCAAAACACCCCATTGAATTGAACACGACGGAGTTCCGTGGTGGAGAGAAGTTCTACGGGAGACGGTTGCTGCTCCAACGTGATTTTGGGGGCAATTTTAGTGCATGAAGGTTTCCCGAGCTGCTGCGCTCACGGCAAGTGGTGAAGGGGATCATGAGTTAATTACTGGGCTCGTTGTATGTGTAATGGTCCAACATATTAGGATAGAGAAGCAGAGGACTCAGGGAGTTGACCGGGAGAAGCCTCGCATAGGAGTGCATGACACAGTGCAGAAAGGCGCCCACGCATGCCCCGCGTTCGACTCCGCTCTAGTACCAGCGAAGTCGAGTCACCAATCTGTGCCAAGAATGCATGGTAGACCTGGAGGGTAAATAACGGGCTAAGACAACACAACCCTTCACCCTCTCTTCTATCTGATAGTAAGAGAATCTCCAAGGATGAGAGTGCATGGCGCAATCCAGGGTGCTATGCCGAAATATGTACAATTTCAGCCATCTCCGGAAGATACTTGGATGAATGTAAATCATCAGAATCCTAAAGAATTTCCCCCAAGTTCTTTTATTGACCAAATCACCGGCTTCTTTATTAAAAAAATCGATATATTTATTAATATTTCTCATTAACTAGTCAATTGATCTTATTAATTAAAAAATCATTTGAAAGCAAAATATATAACTAGGCAAATCTGTTCAACTGTGTCTCCAACTGCTTGTCTGTCCGACCATCCATCCGTCCGTCTATCCGTCCTGCTGGCAGGTGGAGAGACTTCTCAGTAGGTCAAAATTGTCAATCGGGCGGTCCTCGTCGATCACTTTTATCGATTTTCCCAAAGTTCGTTTCCGGCAGGAATAGTCGACAGAGCAGGTGGTCTTCACAAGAAAATAATATCGCTTTAAACTTTCATTCAATACCACTCGAGAAATTAAAATTTGAAATTACAATTTTTAAATCAAACTCAACAATTTTAATTCCCAATTTTATGCTTTTCTAAAGCTTTTAGCTCTTATTAGCGTACATCATCCAAGGAAATCTTGACGTGCTCGCTGAGTGCACAGTGATCGCCCGTCCAATTCACCCGCAAAAACAAATTATCGGCTGCTTAGGTGTTTCCCCTTGAATGCCAGTAATTGAGTAATTGTATAGTAAACGAATCCAAAGAGGGCATGTGACATTTGTGCGCTTTTCCTTGTTGAGACTCTTGTAATAGGACCTCTTGCGTTCCGGAGAAAAGCCATGTGCACGGCACATGTCAGGCCCCAGTAATTATAGCAATGTCGTCATTTTTTTGTTGTAAAAACCACTTCAGCGAATCATCAGAGCATCTGTCTTATGCCCTTTAAGAAATAAAGGATAAAGGACGGCGTTACTCAATCCCTTTTGGGATGCGCCAGCGCATTCTACTTCTACGGGATGTCGTGGAGGCGATATGAATGCGTATTTGGCCATACAATGACCTGCGGTGGCCAGCCGATGGACGAGTCAGCGCTTTATCCTTCCCAGACATCTGGTACCAATTCACCGACCCCGGAGGGATGGAAGGCTTGGTTGGCCTGGGCGGGAAATCCGAACCAGAAACCTGGTATCGGGTGCACGCGACCGTCGGCGCCTCCTCCGACTGCGCTACACGCGCCCTTTAGAAATATCGGACCAAAAAATCCTCTTCCCATGAAGCCCGGCGAACAAGATCGCTCTGGAGGGATGCGCCATGGATTTTACCTCCATGGGATATGGTGGAGAAGATTTGGAACACCGCTCTGCAATTCTCGGGGACAACCAGCAGAACGCTTCGTTGTCGTAGGAGAGGTCCGTTACTAATTCAGCAACGCTAGAGGAGAAGGGAACGGAAGCTTTCCCGAGGAACAGAACCTGTTCCTCGAGTACGCTTTCGTTCCGTTCCTTCTCTCCTGAGAGCAGGTTCGAGTCCCGCCTAGCGTAGAAGTCTTGATCCCGCCAATTGAACCTGTTAGCAGAATAAATGAATGGGATCAGGACTTCTACGCCATGTGGGTCTTGGTTCTGTGGAGATGCTGCTGCTCACGTCCAACGTATTCCGAAGCCCTACACGAGGTCCAGAAAGGCTCGAAACATTGTTGTTCTCGTTCTTCCGAGCTTCCAGAGAGCTCAACAGCAGAAGTCTTCCGGCCGGTCCAGCAGTGCGATGCATAGTAATCGGATCCTCCCGCCTGAACAGCAGAATGCGGCAATTTCAGCTCATCATCATCGGGGATTTGACCCGAATAAAGCCATGATTATGAGGCTGAGCGCAGCTGATTAGACGAGTCCTCGGCGCCCGTCTCGCGAGGGTAATGAACGGGCGAGTGAGCAGCAGCAGCAGTCATCCGGAGTCGGTCCTCCTCCTAATAGAGCGCTCATTAGGCCCGGCACGTGGCGCGAGTACAATCGAGTCCACAACACTCGTCATTGTCTCCGATGGCGCTGAGAGGGTCTTTCTCTGAGGGGAACGGGCCCATGAGAGAAGGCGATCAAGCCTTCGTTCCTGTGTCCAATTTGAAGTGAAAGGAGTTCAAATGACTTGAAAGGTGTCAAGTTTGTGGTGAAATTGTATGTACCATTTCATCTCAAATTAGACTCTTTTAGACATGCTTAACGCTTCTGAAGTAGAATATCGTCCAGATCAAAATCAGCGTTTTCCAGGTTAAACTGGAGACTCTCCAAGACGGTTCGAATAGCTCTTTGTTTAAGGAAAATTTAGCTTTTTTTTGAAAATTTTCACTTCAGCTGCCCCAATAAGCAAACGCGCTGTTTGAGGTCTTACAAAGTTTCCTTTTTCACAGAAAGATAATGCTGTAAAACCAATGCGTTCATTTATTGGTGCAGCCGAATTGAAATTTTTTCAAAAAAGTCATACCAAATTTTCCCTAGATAAGAAATTACTCTAATCATCTTGGAAAGTCTCCAGTTTTGTTTAGAAGTTGCTCGTTTAGCTTTGAAAGGCGTTCGTTTCAATTTCAAACAGTCAAGCCTGCTTAGATGAGTGCCCAATTTGATTTAAAAAGTTTCCATTTCATAAAGATACTTTGTTGCGGTCAGAGCTCTGGCGCGGACTCGAACTCGCACCACTTGCTAGTCACGCAGAAGGCGATCGGCTGGGTTCTAGCTCTGCTTCTGCCCCTATAGCAATTCGAGCGGTTTTGTCCATTGCCTTGTTGCTGAAGGTCATCCTTGTAAGGGCGCTTTTCAGATTCGAAGTGCTTCTAGGTGATGTCACCTAGAAGCGAACTGAATAGCGTATTCCGAATAGAGTTCTCCATCGCCAATCCTGCACCCTCAAACCCAAACGACCCCCAGAAGTACGCTCTTCGTTCCTTCAGGGGCTACCGAGTCGTGTCATCATCCCTGTCCGACGACGACGTGACGGTGGTCGTGTGCTCGGTGCTGTTCTTCGCCGCGTTCTTCATCGCCGTCTTCACGCAGTACAGAGCCGAAGCGTCCGTGTGTCGAGTGCTGTTCCGGTGCTGGACGACGAACATCAACTGGACCATTCGCCACTACGACATCAGGTAGGGAGAATCACCTTCGATGCCACTGCACGTTACCGTAATCCTTCTGAATTCCAGAGACGACCCAGAGATGCTGGCGCAGCGCCAGGCGCGAATCGTCGAGAACGTGCAGAGCACGAAGAACACCGCCGCAACTGGCCAGGCCGCCGCCAAGGTCGAGAATCGGGTCTCGGTCGCCGGTCGACAGCTGCCGATCACGGTGATGGAAGCCCGATGAACCGGCTTGTGGTCGGATGGCCATTCTGATGGACGTCACCGACGATGTCTAAAGCGGGGTTTATACTTCCGCAGTGCGGTGCAGTAGTGTCAGCGCTTTCCATATCGATTGGCTGCGCGCCTAATCGATATCGCCGTCTTCATACTGTTGTGTCGCGCGGCGATTCAAGTATAAACCGCCTCAGCAGAACGACCGACGTCGTCCAGCGTGCCAGCAGTGCGACGCCGCCACATCCAGCAGATTCAGACGCATCCCCAGGCGTCCCGCGCTTCCGTGTTCGTGGTGTGGCTGTCCTTAAGTGCATTTCCATGATAACTGTCACAGCACCAAGAACGGGTCCCGAGCTGATAGCAGTTGTCGGAGCGGGTGGGCGACCACTGCCGCCCCTTCGACCGTTGCTGATTAGTGTTTTACCATTTCCATTCGAACTAGTCTTTCACCGCCACGCATTCTACGACAGGGTTCATACTTCAGGCGCCGCGCTGCGCGACAGCGCGAAAATCTCGATCGATATTGATCGTTCTCATGTTGTCGCGCGTGCATTGCCGCGACGCTGCGGAGTATAAACCCGTCCAACGCACGCTGCACACGTCACTCGCCTCGCACTTCTCTCAGGAAACCGCCCCTTCCGCAGCCGCTCCTGACATTATCGCTGTTTTCGATGCCGTGCCTTCTCTTCACCTTATTCTCATACATCTTGCCGTTTATTATGTGAAACATACAGTACATATTACTGATATTAATAAAAATAGAACATCTATAACACACAGAGGACATTATTTACCAACAACACAGTTACGAATTACAAGCGTTAGCGGGGTATACTTCAACGTTCAGCTACGTGACGCAGCTGTTACCGATCGGCAGCGCGCCGCTTAATCGATATCGCTGGCGTCGCGCAGCATCCACTGCTGAAGTACGAACTGCCCCTTGCGGGAACAATAGGGAGAGCTCAGTCTCATAGTCATAGGTGGTCGGGAAACCGTCGGTAGAAGCCGCAATAGGCCGATGCGGCGAATTCAAGGTAGACGTTGGCGCTTTGAAAAGGAGGAAACCGTGTGATTGTTGCTGGAGCGGACGAGCAGGCGACGCGTCGATGGGAACCGTCACTGAGCTCGTTGGAAAAGGTAGAGATAGGCCAGCTGACGAGGCGGGTTCTGCGATATCGCCACCTTCTCGTCGTTGAAGAGGATCTGGAGTAGGATTGTGGGGCCTTTGAGATCAATTTTTTAAAACAATTCATCGGTTTCACAGATGTTCCCGACTTCAGATCGAGGAAAGCACGCTACATGGAGCTACGAAGGAGGGCTAAAATATTTCAAACACACGTAAGACCTTTAGAACCCTCTTTACTTTGCAAAAATGTTTCTAAGCTTATATCTAAAATCCATTCCTGGGTAGCCCTGCAGCACATGTAGATCCTGACCCCAAATGTACGCCGTTCTAAGCACCACCCTTCAAAGTAACATATATCACTTAATTTAGAAAAAAATATGTTTAAGTACGGTGCCAGACTCCATAGAGCCCCTCCCTTGCTACGGCCAGAACCACATGCTCAAAATAGCTCACAAACTTCTACTCGTTAAGCTGTTATCATAGACCATAAGTGCCATTTCGCGCCTACCTGCTCCTACCTGCTTGGAGTTTTCTCCAAAATTAAGCGTTTTATGGAGTCCGGGACCACTTTCAGGGTAATTTAAACTATTTTAAGAGTGTTAAGCTCTAAAGGATGAACACCAGTTCGATTTTAGAGCCAATGCTTCTCTTAGGTTCGCTCAAACTTGGAAGCTTCTTAAAAAGTGCCTATAGTGCTTGAAAAAATTTGTTTTAGTCAACAATAAATTTTTTAAGCACACATCAAAACTTAACGATCGCGCCTTGCATTCATGCATTTGCAGCGTAATGATCTCTACCACACTGACAGTGTAAAAACCATTAACAGGGAGTTATGTAGGACAGACTTGCAGACTTTTGGCACTAGGAGATAATTGTTGTCTAACTGAAGCGCTAATTTCGACTACCTAAGAGCACTTATGAAATTCCTTCCCAACACCGGCGACCTTAGGCACATATCAAAATAGCTTAACCAATTTTTTTGGCCAATAATTATGCGATCCGCTCCCACATCCTTTTAGAATCGAGAATTACGCCATGCGTCGGACTTTGTTGTGATCAACCAGCAGCTTAGACAGGTGAAAACGTTGAGGCTTCCTACTTAGTTTTGGCGAAAAAGTAATGGCGTAAAATACGGTCGCTAAGTAATTCCTAGATGTACCATTAGAGACTAGTATTGCCTCATAGTTTCTTACGTGCTTTTAGGTAAACGAAACTAACGCCTTAACTAACGATAAATTATATCGCATCCTGGTGCAGAAACCCTACAGTAGTCTACCACACAACTGAACGTCAATGGTTTTTACACTATCAATCAAGTAAACCTCATGCATCAGCTGAGTGCATGGAGCAATCCAATCATTACATGCCATACAGCGGAAAATTATTGCCTACTTGCCCTCTGATTTACGCTTAAAGACTTTCCAATGACAAACTGACAACAATAGAAAGGAATTTCAATATATTTTAGGATCCTGAGTTAAAAATACTTTTGAAAAATCTAAGAAATAAACGAACCCATCTGTCGTCCTTTTTCACATGCGCCACATAGTGACCCGAGTGTGGACTGCTTCCCATATGGCTGATGAACGCCACCAGGCGATACTTCCCACTGCCGTCACTGTACTCTCGAGCCGTGGCCGACTCCAACGGGGTGGTGTTCTCACCAGGGATCGCTGCACCGCACTCCGGAGGCACCTGAGAGTCGAAAAAATGGTCCCAGTGGAACTTAACAGCTAACTTCAGAACAGACCTCGTCGGCGTGGACGAAAAGCCATTCAGCCGCCGCATTGGCGTCCGGATTGCGGCTAAGGGCGTATCGGGCTTGATGGGCTGTGAATCCTGAAGGATTGAAATTTGGAAACATGAAAATCTCAACTGACTTCGCCGCCGTAGTCTATCTTACCGAAAGCTATCAGCTCTTCAAGGCCCTCCATGCGAGCCGGTCCAGCGGGTGCCGTTCGTCCTCCAGATGCCGGAGGCGCCGGCGGATCGTTCAACGAAGGATCGTCCAGACGCAGCATCACCCATTCGGCGGCCGCCTCCACGCCTCCGCTTTTCCCCGTTTCTATCGCTGCTTTGATGGAAGCGTTGCGCGTGAAGCCCATCGCTTCCAGCTGGAAAAAATCGAATATGTAGAGCTCGGATGGAACCTGGAGGTTAAATAAGGCCGGTTACCTGTTCCGCTATAGATCTGTCATACTCTGGCAA
The DNA here is from genome assembly GCA_947359475.1 of Heligmosomoides polygyrus bakeri. Taxonomy (NCBI): domain Eukaryota; kingdom Metazoa; phylum Nematoda; class Chromadorea; order Rhabditida; family Heligmosomidae; genus Heligmosomoides; species Heligmosomoides polygyrus. The sequence goes on from OX375869.1 coordinate 102,055,287, forward strand.
GGCTGGGACGGCTGAGGCTGCAGCGTCGTCTGGCAAAAGGGTCTCGTTCTCCTTCTTACCGATACCCCGGAGACCTGACAGATCGATCTCATCGGGAACCTGGAAAAAGTCGGTCTTCAGATGCAAGCAAGCCTACCGCAAGAAAATAGCCGAATATACCTGTAGGTCGATGTCGAGCTTCTTGACCGTATAGTCGCGCGACATAGTGAATCTCTAGAAGAAAAATTCGAAAAAATCCTGGGTGGGGGGGGGGGGGGTAGGTAGCTCAGCTCACCTGCGCCTGCAATATCAAAAAGTCCGGGAAGGTCTTGAATCGGATGGTGGTCCGAGCTCCTTTCTTCTCTTTTGTGATAGGACTCATGAAATCCTGAAAATGGACAGGATTTCACATAAATTCCTCGTCGAGGACCTGCCCAACTGACCTCGATGGTTTCCGGTTCAAAGAGCGCATGAAGGCAGTCGGTGAGTGCGACGGAAGACCGCTGCGTTTCTCCATCTCCCGCCTTGATCGCCGTCTGAAATTAAGGCTTACGACTAGGGTTAAGGAAAGGCTAAGGCGGGGTGCTACCTTTGGAATAGGAACTGCCAACACGGTCTCCTCTCGATCTGTGTATCGAACCATGGCGGACGCGATGTCCTCAAATCGGCTCTCAACCTTGAATCTGAAGAGCAGATGACTTGCCAGTCTTCAGCAAAACTCTAAGACTACGAAATCAGTCACAATTAAAGAAAATTACTCACTTTATAGACAACGTTGGATCATGGACCTCCACCGGCGTATTAGACGACACCTTATCGAGTAGAAACCTAGAAGAACGAGTGATCATCCAAGAACCTCCAGCGTCCGATTATATTTATTCCATTTTCACGGACACTTCTAAACAAACTTGATGGTTCTTAAATCAAAGTGAACTTCTTCCAAAACGAAACGTGCTTCTTTCGGGTTAAAATACAGACTGTCCAAGATTATTAGAAATAAATAAATAAATTATTAGAATAATTTTTTGGTTATGGAAAGCTTGGTATAACTTTCTTTGAAATTTTTTGGTTCAGCTCTCCTAATAAGCGTGATAATTTTATATTTTTAAGTTCAAATTTTTAAAGCAAAACGGCGTAGAAATCATTGCATTAAAAGAAGGGATCGCACCTTGCACTCGATTAGCTCGTTGCTATTCTTATTTGATTGAATAAAGGATAGAAGTGGGGGTATGTGAGTTCTATACATCTGTTGTTGTTTCGTTTACACACACAAAACACGACAGTGCTACTGCCACATTTCTCTCTAAAGCTGCTCATACTTAATGCGGATAAGTGGAAAAGTTTGTGCTCCACTACATAGAGTGACGAGTAGATGTTCACAGTTCATGAGTGACGCCTGCCGCTGGAGTATAAATGAGCCAACATTTCTTTGAGAGGGAATGGGTCCCCGAAGAAAGAGAGAAAGGCCTCTACTTCAATTCACCTAGACTTCAGTTGCTAAACATTATTTACGCAATCGATCCACCACGCTTAATTGGTAGGTCGTCAACCAAATGTAATTTCAGCGTCGCCTCCCTCCAAAAATGAAAGCTCAAACAGAGCCGTAGATCTCAGTGCCAGCCCCAAACGCACCTCACGTACTCCTCCGCGTCTTGCTGCTTACTAGAAGAGAACTCTGGATGAGCACCCGCAACGACACGTTTGAATTGAGATGGTTTGATCCCATTCAAAGTGCTGTTCTCCTGAAGATATGGCAGGAATTCCAAACATAAATTGAGTAAAAAATAGAAGAGACATACCACAGAGTAGTCTCCGCTGGCCATCGCCGAGAACAGCTTCGCCACCTGGGCGTTGAAATCATGGTGGACCTAGAAAATCAAGATTTTCCATATAATCTGAAGAAGCGTTCAAGTACTCACATCCAGCGGCGGCACGCGAGCCAGTATTGGGCCAGCTCCGTCGACGAACCTCGTCACAAACGATGGAACGATCAGGAGCGTTTGCAGAACCTTTAAAGCGAACCGTTGAAGTCTTACTTCAAAGCGATCCCTAGCTCATACAGGAAACCGCCTACCGAGTTCATGTAACAGCTCGAACCGATATTAATTAAACCAGTGTAGCCGGGCCCGAAGATGCTCTCAAGACTGGCGCCGTCTTCCTGACACTTTGCCCATTCCCATCTAAACAGTAGATGGTCGTTTTCGAGCTGGGAACCTCCGGACCATTGGTAGACCCCACTTCTGGTTCATATCAAGCTCCAGTTCCAACGTGCTCTTCTCTGTCTTCTTCAGCGACTTGGGATCGATGCCGAAATGGGCCAGGTGCTTCTCCAGGTTCGGGTCGATAACGGCATCATCTTCATCGTAGCTGGAAGAGAATTATTTCGTGCTGTTGAACTAAGAAATTCTTAAGACCGCCTACTGACACAGAGCGAGCGCTTAAATGCTTAAAACTTAGTCGCACGTCCGTCTAAGGGGGTTGTCGAAAGATAAGAAGCCAATTTTGAAGTGCCGTGCGTGCCGTGGCAACACCCCACAATGGAGTGCTGCAACCACCCACAGGATGCCCTGCCCACACCCCAACACAACAGCACGTTCAGCAAGTTTCCGCGGCATCACTCGTGTGCAAAGGGAGCAATCCTGACCACTTAGTTGTACCGTAACCCTTCAGTTAGGTAGTTGACCACTTTGCGGATCCACACACTCGAGGGACAGCTACGGTCTACAGCAAAAGACAATACTTCAGCGCTCTGAACAGACCCTCTAACGTCTTTACGTCCCTTACGCATAGCAACGTTTTAGAGTAACTACGTGCTGAGTGGGTATACTTGCAGGCCGAGCCCTCAATTCTGTATCTTCCTAGAATAACCAGACAGCAAATTAGGTGGTCATTTGCCTCCTATACTCTTTAGCCGCGCACACACCTGAAGACGTCAGCGGTTCCTTCGCTCGAAATCGTACCCAGCTTCACCACCAGAGGATATCTGAAAGAAGAGGAAGTCGGAAGAACGTCTTGAAGTCTGAAAACGGCTAACACCTACCCTGTGGTATCGTAGTACTGTTTCATATGGTTGTTTCCTTTGCACATCTGTCCTTCAGCAACGAACTGACTTCGGCCACATCGGATAGCGCCATCTGTCAGATTTAACCACAGATTCTCGTTCATGTTGCAGCCCTCAGCCTCACAAACCCAGCCACTTGGCGGAATCTGATATGTATTTCTATTAAACCACTCAGCCTCACCAAGAAGGGCTTACAAAACCTACTATTTTCCCATTGGGTAACTGCTCAAGATTGGCGTGTTTGGTGACCTGCTTTATCTGAAACAACAAAGTTTCAGCGAAACCTCCAAACAAAAGAAAGGAGGTCACCTCTCCATCCCAAGCATTGCTGGAGTTCTGAAGGAAGGCTATTCGCTCGGCACTGGTGGCGGAGATCACATACTGGCACGTACTGAAAAGTGTGCACTGCAGGTGACTCAATAGGAAAATCGACACTGAACAGAGCAGGACACTGAACTAACCCATAGAGATCGGCTCCTAACTTCTCGTCGATAGGACATTTGGCGTTAATATGAGGGAACTGAACCAGCGAAAAGGTATCGTTGACTTCACACCTAAAATCCCCGATCTTCAATCTGAAGCTACTAACAGACTGTGGAAAACCTACTTCTTATCTCCGAATCCACTGTCGACACCAATAGCAAGACGGGTTATCTTGTCCTTCGGTTCACCATCTGACTCCTCTCCAGAATCCAGATTCACCTAAAGAAAATACATGGATGGGTAAACAGAAGCCGACAGAGAATAGAAATCTGGTATTCAGCGATATCTCACTAATACAGATTTAATCCATAATTAGCACATATATCCTCCTGAAATCGGTCTTTGTCATAGATAAAACCTAGAAGCTTATTCTTCGATGATAATGCATAATTTGCAAGAATTTTATGCAATGATCAAGGAAGAGAATCCCATACAATAACAATAAGAAGTTTCTAAAATCTTCTCAGCAAGAAGCTAAATCTGTCTTGTCAGCCATTTCGTTCAGGGCTTACATTGTCAGCTACTAACCGTCACTATAAAGCTCGGGTCTATCCTAACAGGAGAAGATCGCATATAATGGCTTGCATCTTCAATGTCTCCGTTGTGTTTCTACAACAGCTTCAGCTGTTCTACCATGATGGGAGGATTTTTTTAAAATTCAGGTGGTTATGTGGCATGGAATGACGTACGCAACTGACACTTCATTGCTGCTCCTCCCGACTAGGATAGATCCTATATCTCTGAAGTGTTTATGCTTGAGCCAAAGTTACATATACCGATCTTTTGTGCGCTCCTATCGATGTCGGTAGATCTCATAGCGCTGCATTGCTCAACAAGTCACGTATAATCGCTGCCCCAGTTGAACAAAGTTTCCTAGGGGCTCGTAGGGCAACCAGTTCACACTCACGACGTACCTTCTTGGTGAAGATGTGTAGAAACAGCGTATTTCGAGACTGCTCTGCATAGAGACCAACATGCGTAAAACAGAAACAGGCGTAAGTCTTCAAACAGACGAACAGACCTCCTGCAACGAAGCACATTGTCTAGCGCTACACTACAAATGAGTCCAAAACATGATTAATACATGGATCAATGGAAAACTATGCCGAATTTGGGACTCCGTGCAGCCATTTCTGACTTTATGTAGTTAAGTAATACTGTTTACGTCTATAGCCCTGAACGTTCCCCTTGCTAGAAGTATCGCATGGACGCATTAAAGGGAAATTATTTCGAAATCACTTGTTTTGTAATTAGAGGTCGACTCTCCCCTTCAGGTCAGTGAAGTGGTACCTTCTATCGGAAGAAACACTTTGATCCTTCTAATAAACAGGTCCCCAAAGCGCCAGATGCAGGACAATCCAGCTTTCAAAATGGCCCAAGAGCATCAAGTAGAAGTGAGGTTTAAGAGAGAATTCGTTGACCAGAAAACCTTACGTAGGAATAGGATAGGAATGCTGGCCATTTCTAATCGGAACACTGACCAAAGCAAAACTCGAACCAAAGCTTTCTGTATCTCTCAACCGCTACATCAGCAGGAAAACCAGCACACAACTACTAACCAAAACACCTTCATTTAGACCTCCCATTGCGAAGGGAAACACTACTGAATAAATGACACCGAAGTATTCTGACTGAAAAATAATAGAAAACGGGTCGTAGTGATGTAACGACAATCCTACCCAGAGCATGCGATTTCGACTCAGACTTGAGACTAGATTTTTGTTCATAACTTGCGACACTTATAGTACAGAAAGTGCTCGAACAAAGATGCCTCAAATTTTACTTCTACGTTAAATAGTGAAGGTATTTCGGACAATCATTTAGCCTGTATCAGGTACTCTAAGGGTTCTTCAACAGAAGAAACGAAGTTCTATCAAACTGCGACAGGGCAGGGCCTATTTAGCAACCCAAAAGGAACAAAAGGCTGCTTAAAAAACTACAAAGCAAAGCCTCTAGGTTCCATTTCCCTCAAAAGCACCCCTGTTTCCACTCAAACTTAACGCTACACTACAAGATCTTCATGAAAAGCGGCCTTCCTTGGAATTGTTCGCAGATTAACTCTGATTTTTGGCAGAATCTGATCTTCCTCATCAGAATGCCGGTCTTAACTCTTTATGTTTGTTTAGGTTTCTTTCGATAGCACTACAACATTGACATTCCTCATTACCCTTGATGAACTGCTAGAGGTGCATTGGTAATAAATGAATAATAATTAATTGATTAAAAAATCCCCAACCTTCTCTGAGGAAGTGAAGTCTGCTTACTTCCGTTTGGGTTATTTACTCATCAAAAATGAGGGAATAAGCTACGATCTGACCAACCGGCAAAGTAGGGTGTCCGAAAGCAGTAGGTGCACTCCTCCTTGAAGACCTTGGTGGAGATGTCGGGCACGGTGAACGACGACTCCTTCAGCGTCGTTCGGAAACGCTCCGGACACACGGGCTCCTCCGCATCCTGTGGCACTGCCATTGGCTCGAGGCTCACCCTGTATCGATTTTTTAAATAGAAAATGGGGACAGAAGGTTTTAGAACGCGAACGCCTTCCATGGAACTCGAGCAAGAACCCTCAGGAGAGGGTATAATTCTGTGACATTGGAAACGTTTGAAACGAACCGGGTGAGGTCTAGGAATCACCGCCTGAGGTCTAGGGGTCACACCAGACACACATCTATAAAGAAAACACCACAATTGCTCAAACAAAATTCGTTGCGAAGCTGAAACACCTGCTGGACTACTCCCACAGATCCCGGGGACAAATCCAAGCGATAAAAATTTAAGGAAATTGCGAGCTCATAAAGATCAAGAACAAAAGTACAACTCTTCAAATTACAGAGCAGAAGCAACAAGGTCCTCGGATTCAAAAATTAAGATGACCCTTGTACGAGTTGTCCGCGTTTCCGGACGAGTTTGCACGAGACGCAATAGAGCGCGCCAACTGAGCATTCAAATTTTCAGCTTCCGTGGCTTAAAATCGTCGGGTCTTTTGATTCTCCCGACTTTAATGCATCCACTCCCTCTAAAGTATCCTTTTGTTACGGCAGAAGCTGTGTTTGTACCGATTCTCTGTCAGTAGAACAGGAGCAGTTAGGCTTTCAAGGTTCTGAGGCTATTTTTCGGATTACAGCATTCTAAAACCTCTGAGAGACAGCCTGGGCTTCCTCAACTGTCTAATTTTAAGGCCTTCTTTGAAGGTGCAGTATCCATAGAAGAAGCTCCAACAGTTTCTCCTTTTTGCGATGATCAAACATGCTATCAAACACCTAATGCCTCCAGAAGATGGCGAAGTATCGAGCATATATTTGGATACCATCTTGAGCGTGTTGATCGGCGTTCAAACCCCAAAGGTAGCGACGAGTTATCCATCCAATTGGACCTCTTCTCCACAGGGCGCAGGCTGGAGAGGTGGTGGACCACCGCTCGGAAAGTGAAATATTCTATCCTACCCTAGGCTTTATATCGAAAATATCCAAGCCTAAGCGAGACTTGCCTCCCCTAAACCTGTATTGAGTCGGTTCTATATCCATCGTTGACAGCTGATCGCTCGGTATTAATCGATTTTATGCTTTGCGCGTGTAGTCGCTCCGGTCGCGGACTGTGGACAGTCCCTGACAGAAACTCTACCGCTGGAAACTTTGACGTGAGCTTTAACTGGCATTTCCACAACGGTTCATAGTCTTCTCACCGTCATGGTTTCTCACGCTTTGCCGGAGCGTTTCTTATCGTAATCAGGCTCCCAATGGTAGGGACGAGTTTTCATCCATTCCCAGGTGTTCGTGGCAGGTTAACGGGAAAATGTCCAGTTCAGACACTAGAAACTGAATGGTGATGGCTTCCTCACTTGCTGATCCAGTGGTCGTCGATTTCCTCGAAAGTATGACTGATCCCTGTTGCTTGCTAGGATGACTCACAAGGAGAGCCTCCAGAGTGGCGGTGAGCTTTTGCGATGCAATTTTTACAGGATGTAGTCTCCCGTGTGGGGAGTCCAAAACCATAGCTACTTTTTTCGGAGTGCTCTTCTGTGGTTGAAAAACAGCGAGTGGACGCGTGAGCGCGAAGTTTATGGCGCCCTGCTGCCACCCAGCCCGATGTGGTCGGTTGGCGTAGTGGTGGCGGGGTTTTCTCTTGGGCGTACCGAGTGGGTTTGGTGGTTCGGTCCCCGATGTGGCCAATGTTTTCGGGTCGTCATCACATCGGGTCGTTATCATTATGGGCTTGCGTGATCACAGGAGTCAATTTGTGCACGATTAATGCTTTTACTATTTAAACCTAGTCTTTTTGGGCTTTCATTTGAGTTACCTCTGAACGGATCGTATTTGCACTGTGCCATTCTATTGGATCGTAAGGCCTTTGTTATACCACCGCTCACCCCAAGCGAAGGCCAATGATAGCGAAAGACGAAGGCCCATATCGACCGCGCGGAGCGACGCGATCGATATTGGAGCATATCATTGGCCGAAGCAACTGTTTATTGCTGACAATGATAATCAACAATTATGATATAGTACTATGAAACATTTAAAACATAATCGCTTCTCACACCAGCAGCATCTTACAAACGCTAGGGACGAACAGTCTTCCTCTCTCTGACAAGGCATCACTACTTCTTCTTCGTTGAAGGCATAATCGGTAAGCCTAGGTTTAAATACTAAAAACATTAATCGTGTACAAATTGACTCCTGTGTTCACGCAAACCCATAATAGTAACGACCCGATGTGTGCAAAAACATTGGCGACACCGAGGACCGAACCACCAAACCCACTCGGTGCGCCTAAGAGACGACCCCGCTACCACTACGCCAACCGACCACATTGGACTGGGTGGCAGCAAGGCGCCATGAACTTTGCGCTCACGCGTCCACTCGCTTTTTTTGACCACAGAAGAGCATTCCGAAAAAAGTATCTATGGTTTTGGACTCCCCACAGGGGACCCTACATCCTATTAAAATTGCATCGCAAAAGCTCACCGCTACTCTGGAGGCTCTCCTTGTCAGTAGAAGACCCAAGGGTATCCCAGACTACTCATTCACGGTTTGTTTTCCTGCCTGTTGCTATACTTTGCCTTTGATGATACTGCGGTTAAGACTCATTAGGTATTATGTGCTTCTCGCATGTTATCAACATCGTCGCGCTCGTGGCTCTTCGTGAATGCCCCTTGTGTCTAACTCATTCGCATTCAGGGTCATGGCGTTGGCAGCTACACAACCGACGTACTGGCGCTCATCGAAAGCCGACGAGTACAGAGAGCTGAACCTGCTGGGCAAGGGAGCCTACGGTGTTGTCTACCATGTGACACACACTCCGACAATGACTGAGGTAAGCTGTATAGATGTTCACCTCTTTGGCCGAGTTCTCACTTTGTTTTCTGTTCATCTCTTAGCGTGAGGTGGCGACTGAAGTATAAACCAGAATATCTCTCGTTCAGCTATTCCTAGCTCACGATTTACGAGAGTTCTACAGAACACACGTGTATATCGAAAAATCCTTCCAGTACGCTCTCAAAAAGATCGTGGTCGGAGTGAATGACGACGGCGTTCCTCAGAGTGTGCTGCGTGAGATTTCGAGTATGATGGCGTTGAGAAGACTGAGACACAAGAACATTACACTGTAAGTTGATGCTTGGAATCTTTTTAGCGACAAATATCTGTCTATTTTTTTAGAATCGCGAAATTTAGGAAGTTAACGACTTAAGATGTGTTCAAAAAGTACCACCTTTTCAGTTGGATCTCTTGGAAGCTCAATGAATTGATTTTCAACGACGGTTCTATAGCGATTAGAAATGCAAAGTGAACCAAAGGCCCTCGGACAGATTTACTCTAACGAGGAACGTGGAAAGCAGATATTATCGGTTAAATCTGGCTTCTTATCAATTCGGGGTGCATCTCATCGCATTTGTGCCGAACTAAGAACAGTTTTGCGTGGTGGGTGTGCCGTGGCAGCATCCTGGGCGTGCCGTGGCAGCATCCAACAGTGGAGTACCGCAACCATCACCACGACGCCTGCCCGCATCCCCAGCACTGGTACACCTTCGACAAGGTGCCGTGGCATCATTCGAGCGCAAAACGATCAGCTTTGATCACAAAGGGCGACTCTTTCCTTTCAGATATGTCGTAAATCACTTTGCGAGTCCAGACCTCTGCTGGGAGGTAGGTATGATCTACTGCAAAAGACATCTACCCTGCGCTCTGAACGGGAACTCTAGTGCATTTAACGTCTGCTACACAAAGTTCTGGGAGAAATGTTGAGTCGAGTGGGTTCGCTCTACACGTTCTATTGCTTCCCCAAAGAGCTGAAAGGCATCTGAGAAGGCTCACTTCTATTAGGTGATATAGGGGGATACGTACGTGTCTAGAAGTCATCGGTATCGATCCTTGGTGGTTAATTATCGATATTGTCGCTCGCTGCGTCCTGGGACTTCCACATAGAACGGCTTCAAGGCCGTTCTATGTGGAAGTCCCAGGACCACCAGTGGTGTTGGTATAATCGTCTCCGAGCGTTTCCGAGACTCGATTGTAAGCGTCGAGCGCTTTGACGATCGATTGATGAAGATCGTTGTCGCCGCTAAGGAGCGACTCTTCCACTTCTTCTCTGCATATGCTCCGCAGACTGGCTGTTCCGATCAAGGATGAGTTTTGGAGCCTGCTTGATGAGAAGACAGCAGAGGTACCGTCGAAGGACGTCATCATCGTCGCTGGTGACCTCAATGGGCACGTAGGCGCTACGAAAGACGGGTACAGCTGTCATGGTGGATTCGGCTATGGGTTGCGTAACACAGATGGTGAGCGTATCCTTGAATATGCGGATTCGCATAACCTCACCATAATGAACACCGTGTTTCGCAAACGCAACTCCCACCTTATCTCGTTCTATAGTGGGAACACCAAGACGCAGATAGACTTCGTCCTTGTGAGAGATCGTGACCGAAATCTCGTCACAGACGCGAAGATCGTGCCGTATGAAACGGTCGCCCCACAGCATCGTCCGCTGATCTGTACTTTGAAGATCGCTCCTCCGAGGCTGCAGCAGGTTGAGCGATGCGGTGCTGCAAGAATCAAGTGGTGGCGAATGAAAGAGAAAGAAGCAGCTGTGATTTCTCGCGTACGGTTACCGACAGTCACGACTGTCGACGAAACTTGGAAGAAACCGACCGACGCGATACTTCAAGCTGCGAGGTCAGAACTTGGCACTACGAAGCCTGGACGACGAAAGGTCGACATGCAGGCATGGCTGTGGACGAACGATGTGAAAGAAAAAGTTCGAGAGAAGAAAGCGCTTTATCATGTGTTTCTCGGCGACAAGACCGCCGATAACTGGCAAAAGTACCACGAAACGAAAAAAGCTGCCAAGAAGGCTGTGGCCGTAGCAAAAGCCACTCATTACAATGATGTCTACGAAAAGCTTGAGTCGCTCGATGGCGAGGCCCGAGGGAATTTCGACTGAAGAGTTCCCTCATCCGGCCGTCCCTTCTCTGGCTCCTATCCACGGTCCCGTCCACAAAATCACTGTGGAGGAAACTGACGCGGCTCTGAGGAAGATGAGACCGGGCAAGGCGACTGGTCCAGATGACTTGCCAGCTGACTTATGGAAGTCGAAGTTCTGGTACTCTGCTGAGTGGTTGGCCAAGTTTTTCAACCAGGTTGTAGCGGAGAAGAAGGTGCCTGATGTTTGGCAGGAAAGTACGACGATTCCGATTTGGAAGAAGAAGGGCAGCCCTGCAGACTGCTCAAATTACCGTCCGATTCGGTTGCTCTCGCACAGCATGAAGATCTTCGAGCGAATCCTCGATAGCCGAATTCGCGAAATCGTCAAGCTTTCAAGCAATCAGTGCGGCTTCGTGGCTGGTTGTGGCACTATCGATGCCATACATGCCGCCCGTCTTCTGGTAGAGAAGCATCGCGAGAAACAAAGGCCGGTGCATCTTGCCTTTCTCGACTTGGAGAAGGCCTTCGATCGCGTACCGCGTGAGGTTATATGGTACGCCCTACGACAGCACGGTGTTCCCGAAGAACTTGTAGAGTGGGTGCGAATGCTATACTCTTGTCCAAAGAGTCGTGTGCAAGCGGCAGCAGGAACCTCGACGGAGTTTCCCATCTCTGTTGGGGTGCACCAAGGATCTGCGCTTTCCCCACTCCTCTTTGTTGTCGTAATGGATGCCATTACGCGAGATCTCCAGAAGCCCGTCCCTTGGACGTTGCTATATGCTGATGACGTGATGCTCGCCTGCGAAGACAAAGGTGAGCTCGAACGAGAGGTGCAAGCTTGGTGCGACCGCCTGGCCATGTTCGGACTCAAATTGAACGTCAAGAAGACCGAGTATTTCACGACTGACGTAAATGAGTCCGGCTCCATTAAGATTAACGGTACTGAGCTTGCACGCACTTCGGTGTTTAAATACCTGGGATCAGCAATAGCCTCTGATGGCAGTCTGATGGTTGAAGTGAACTCACGCGTGAGTGCAGCTTGGTCGAAGTGGCGCTCGTTGACTGGAGTACTCTGCGACAAGAAGATGCCAGAGCGCTTAAAGTCGAAGATCTACAAAACCGTCGTCCGGCCGGTAGCGATGTACGGAGCTGAGTGTTGGCCTGCGACAAAGGAAACGGAAAGTCGCCTCAGCGTAATGGAAACGAAGATGTTGCGCTGGATGGCTGGAGTCACGCGCCTGGACCGCATCCGAAACGAGGCTATCCGGCAGAAGTTCGGTGTCGCGCCGATAGCGGACAAGATGCGTGAAGCTCGCTTACGATGGTACGGCCACGTTCTGCGTGGAAAGGAAGACAGCGTCCGTAAGATAGGCCTTAACTTCGTAGTGTCTGGAAAACGGCCTAGAGGGCGCCCGAAGCAGCGCTGGGCTGATACGTTACACAAGGACTTTAAAGTAGCTGGTGTCCAACCTGATCTAGCACGGGATCGGGAAAGATGGCGACATGGCACCAGAAAAGCGGACCCCGTCATGAAGCGGGACAAACGCTGAAGAAGAAGAAGAAGAAGATTGTCGCTCGCTGCGTATGCATCCAGGTATGAACTGTGTTTTTAACAAATTCAACAAACCGTGGCACAGAAGAATTGAAATTGTTCTACCAAAATGTCCAGGTTTTATAATAGTCGATTATGGAGACTTATGTATTGACGCCTAAATGGGGAGAAAAGTCCAGTTCAAATGAAGGGTGGTTTTTATTTAATGTAGAGTAAAGGGCATCATAAGGGTTCTAAAGCCATATTTTTGGTGCCGCTGTGAAATTTTTAACTATTGATGGGTTGTAATGCTTTTTTTCCTTGTATGAACACCGAAATCTCCGATATATCTCCACCATTTCTGCTCTGCATTACTAAACGATCAACATGGTTCGTCCCAGATGGATATCGCACGCTATTTGAGTTTGATGCTCCAAAAAAAAAAAACGCAAGGAGTATACCTACTGCCTCCACTACCATCAGCTAAAAACTGCTGCCGTTGTATGTCATAGAAGCACGTAAATGCCTGACAAGACCTTTCATTCCTCTGCCCGGAGAAACAGCTCGAAGCCCCAGCTAGTTAGTTGATAACCATATTATCGAGGAGTTTTCCGTGGTTTTTCCCATATGCTTGGCTATGTTCTCCATTACAGGCTCCATGACGTGTTCCACACATTGGAGAACAATGGTTGTGACCTCCACATTAATATGGTTGTGGAGAAGTGTGACTGGGATCTGTACTCGTTTCTCAAAGACATCCCAAGGGATATGCCAGATCATCAGTGTAGACTTATAGCGAAGCAGGTAAGGGCCTGTCACGTCTTCTGACCACGATGCCGCCATCCAACTGAGGCTTGCCGTTGCGCAGATTTTCGAAGGAGTGGACTTCCTGCACAGCAACAACATCGTTCATCGAGACTTGAAGCCGCAGAACATCCTCATAAATCGGGACCAGACCGTGAAGATCGCCGACTTCGGTCTGTCAAGGACGTACACGACGCAGAGTTGCTTCACTACTGTTGTAGGTTTCTGGGTGGAATCACCTAGTCAGCCGAATTAGAGGTGCCGGAGCCAAAACACATTGCCCAGGTGGTCACTCTCTGGTACCGAAGCCCCGAGCTGCTTCTACAGTGCAGCTACAACACTGCCGTCGACGTCTGGGCTATCGGGTGCATCGTAAGCGAGTTGTATCAGAGGATTCCGCTCTTCCCAGGGCAGACCGAGGCGCAGCAGCTGAGCATTATTTTCCAGTACGTGGTGTTTTTGACGATTGCCTTTAATGAAGTGTTCCATGGACCGTTTTGCCTTTGTTTTGAGGAAGATGGGCACGCCTCGATCGTCATTATGGCCTCATGATGCAGTCGTAGAGCGGTCTAACTACCCGTCTTATCCAGCTCAACCGCTAGAGAGGTAGGTTACTCATTGTTTGGCTTATTTTCTCGCATTACTTGCATCTTAACTAGTCGATCGAGTTCGCGCCCGTGTAGTGTCGTCGTCTCGACAGGTCGACGATTTTGTTATAGGCTAAATTCGAAGGGGTAATTCACGTCAAAGATGCTTCCAACTTGTCCCAAAGAGAAGTGGAAGAACTTCATAGTTTTTTTCTATTTTCGAACATCTTCCTGCTGATTCTTGCTTCAGGACGATTTTGTAAATGTATTTCCACAACAAAATAAGTAGTCTTGTGCTCGAGAGTTCTTTGTAGCATTGAGGACAAGGAAAAACCAGCTTCCACTCTTCTTTGGGATACGCCATGCTTTCTAGCCCTAACTCTTCTGTGCTCGGGTCTCTCGTTCAAACTGTTGAAATCGCTTGTGAAAGATGGGTCATTTGTAGAGGCCAAACGCGCAGTCAACTTGCCTCTACGCCATCAGGTAGAGAAAGAATGCATGGCGTTTCCAAAAAATAAGCTGGAGAACAAATTTTCTCATTTCCAAGCACCTTCTTGCTGATTTCCTCTTCAGGGCTCTATTTTCTAACCAGAAAAGTGTCTCAAGCATCTGAACGGCGGAGGTGAGTAACACTCCTAGCACCTCCACCCTTCAATTAGAAGAAAATTTTGTTCATTTTTGCAAAGCGCTTGGACATGCCGAGTTAGGGACTCCCATAGTTTACTATGAAATCGCACAGTTCCCCAAGGCAATACCTTCCAAACCTCGAGTATCCAGAAAAAAAATGCAAAAATACTGTTTCATAGGCTTGAGGTCGGTTTGATTCCTTGACCTTGCACTATTTTAGCATTTTCCTGCGTATTCGAGGTTTGGAAGGGACTGCCTTGTGATGCTGAGCGACTACGTAATAAACTTTTAGGGGCCTTAACTCGATGTGTTCAAGGACTTTGCAAGAAATGGAGAATTTCTTTTACTATTTAAAGGATAGGGATTGATATTCATCCTGTCAGTTCAGATATCCTGCCTGTGACCTTTTCTTAGTTAGAAAACAGGACCCTGAAGTCGGAACCAGCATAGGAATCCTTGATAATGAAAAATCTAGAGCTATTCATCTTATTGGACGCGCTGTATGTTCCACTTCTGCTCGATGACGTAGAGGAAATTCGAACACGTAGTTGACCAGTACAATACCCGTACAATACCTACATTGTTCATTCAGTGGTTTCTACTTCTACACGTAGTGTGGTGGACAATTCGTTGACCTAGTAGACATGAATGTCGACTGCTCTGGGTGCAGAACCGAACAGGCGCCTTCAATCTTCACTGAGCCTGCATATCTTCGACCCATTCAGGCTGAATCCAAGGTTGCCAGCTGATGCTGTGCCAGTGATCCGTGGCTGCCTGACGTTTGCGACGGAGCAGCGTCTCACAGCCAGGGAAGCTCTGCGAATGCCGTTCTTCAACCAGGAGTCGGTGGATCGCGTACGAAAATAGCTCATCTGCATGTTAGGGCCGATTTCTGACCTATTTTTGATTGTTTCAATGCGATTATTGAAAAAGTACTGCTCCTACCTTTTCTTATGTTGTTACTCTGCCACTTACGTTGCCTCCAGGCTTTTTGTTCAGCTCATAACGACCCACTTGCCTTGTAATCGTTGTTCACCTCGTAAATCGCTCTGATTCGTTCACTCGCTTCTTTCATCCGACGAGACGTATCTCATCACTCATGACTCTTTACTACCGTTGGTCGAACCATCTGGTTTGCTCAGTACATTCCATTATTGTTTTATTCAGTGGATGTGTCTCTTAAGTACCTGTATCTGTATATATTTGACATAAATCTGCTCAGCGCCTAGATGATCTTTATGAATAAGAACTCTCGTTTTGCCCGAAATATCTGCGAAAACATCGCTTTATGAAGTGACATGCAGCCTTTTCAGATGTCAAAGGTTATAGGGCTGGCGCATCGATCATTGTTAATACTTAGAGGATCGGATTCATTGAACTTACTGCAGGGTTTGGTGACGAATGATGTCAGGTACGCATTTTGCTGAGGTTTTATACAGTATAAGAGTGCATTTTTTACTTGCAAAAGATTGGATCTCTGAATTTAAATTTAATGTCGGTGGTTGGAGTGTGTTTACTATGCCACTGAGTTGTGCATGAATTCGTAGGGGTCTTTTGGTCTTGTACGGAAGTCCGTTGTATCAATTGACATGTGAAGGTCGTGCCTTATCGTAGCCCTGTGTCCATAGAGGCCGCTTTCACCGCAGTTAGTGACGTCATTTGTAGTCTGCCTTCTCCTCGAGGGTGCGGCTTTTCAATAGAATTAGTGATGACGATCAAATTGCCCTTAGATATCCAGAAGTTTCGGTTATCGGCTGGTCGGCAATCGTAGTACGACGTAGCAGACCTTCAAACACGCAACCTCTAGCAGCGGTCAACTGGAAGTTTATTCTTGTATCGACGAAGAAATTAGTAGGCAGGTGGGAAGTATTCCTACTGAAATGCAATGCAGTTCCTATGGCGGAGTTGAAACCTACCTTCAGCAAGCTTTAATCCCTTTCAAACTCCGCCCTGACTAGTCTCACTGCACCTACAGGTGAGAGCAATTATTGGTTAACGGTTAAATTTCTCCGGTGACCGATAGTTGCTCTTTCAATTGATCGCTGCTACTGTTTGAGTATGTGGTTAGGATTTC
The DNA here is from genome assembly GCA_947359475.1 of Heligmosomoides polygyrus bakeri. Classification (NCBI taxonomy): domain Eukaryota; kingdom Metazoa; phylum Nematoda; class Chromadorea; order Rhabditida; family Heligmosomidae; genus Heligmosomoides; species Heligmosomoides polygyrus. The sequence continues at coordinate 102,071,851 of OX375869.1, forward strand.
TTCTACAGCGAGCTAGAACTCGAATTGAAAACTCAAATAAGCGATGTATTCAGTGCTCCTTAAATGAGGTAGCATTCTCCGAATAAAGACCGAACGGCATTATGAGTAAGCCTTGATCAAATTAGTTCATTCGGAACCAAAGGCGATGAAAATTAACAGTACAAATATGCTAATTAAATAATGCCTCCTGCATGGTTCCATATGGGTTCAAAAATATGGACTAATATCAGAATTTTCCAATTTCTGAAGTAATGTCCATAGCGAATGTTCCTCTCTTTAATGGTCCCAAGCGCCGCGTTCTGGCGGAATATTCTCCTATCGACAGCCCCAAAGGTTTTCTGGCGAATCCAGATCAAGAAAGCAAGCCAGTCACTCGAGAACACAGGGTTTGCGACTTGAATGCAGTTAGCTGAACGACAAGAGTGTATTCAAGTGTGTGTTCTCACTTTCTACTTTTAGACCAAGCTTTGACCAACGTGCTGCTTTAGAACTTGGTGAATTCGGTGCTGGACGGTGTGAACCTTTGGGTTTTTGTCTAACCGTGGAAGATGGATGTCTTAATAGTGTATTTCTGTGCTTGATTCTCTCGTTGTGATATTTTCCGAATGAAATGACGTGCTGCTATTCCTCTTATACTTCTAATGTGCTGGCTTGTACTCTTTTTAACATTTTGTGGCTCAAATTAGTGAATTGGTGAATTAGTGGATGAGGGCGTGACTTATGGTGGTGAATCTGAACGAATCTGTTATCCTATGCAATTTGTAGCCGACGTTGTGAGAAGACCCATCTTCTTCGTAATTTCAGGACGCTACAGAATTCAGAAGGAATCGCATCATTTTTGCTCAATACGAAAGGCAGGATAGTGGATGACCTCATTATATCGAAAGACAACGGCGATGTTCTAGTAGAGTGCTCGGCGTCGAACAGGGAAAAGCTGAAAGCTCTGCTGGAGAAGTACCGTATGCGAAAAAGTGTGAGGCTTTCCTAGCAGTCCGTGAATTCTTCTTACTGTATCTTACCGTCTCCAGGTGAATGTGGTCGAGTCACACAACCATGTGTTGTTTTCCGTGGACGAAGTTCGGGGTTCGTTTCCCGATCCCAGGTTTCCTCCGTTAGGGAGGCGTTTGTATGGCGATGAAACAGAGGCCAAGGATACTGGCATGTACCACGAGAGGCGGATGGAGTGCGGAGTCGCAGAGGGCTGTGAGGAACTCGGCGAACTCTTGCCCTTTCATGTGGGTACTCATCTTGAGTTTTTTTTTAAATTTTTTGCAAAAGAATGGAGTAAGAGGCGAGGGAATTAGGAGGGGTATCTTTTAAAACGATTATCGTCGCGTTTGCGGCGATGGATGCCGTGTAGCGCGGCGGCGGACGCGGCAGGGCCGGCGGCCTCCGCCGCAGAGGTCGCGTCGAGCGCCGCAGACGCGACGACAGCCTATGTTGCCTGCAAATGGCGGCGGGTTGAGCCATGGATTCGGTATAGGGCTGTAGTTTCACGTTTCAGGTGGATCTAAGGATGAAATTCCACCATTTTGGTACGTCCTCCGACTCCTTTCTCGTAGTGCTAATGGAAAACGTCTAATCTCTGTTTATTAGCCTTTCTTTTTGAACAGAAAAGGTGTGTGAAGTCCGTCTTGCACTCTCATGCTTACACTCTGCTTCATATCTCATGTTCATGCCTTATTGTGTTCATTTAGAGGCGCTAAGAAGCTCAGCTGGGGTCACCCTGTGTTCACTGGTTATCCTCTTCCTTGGTAAGAAGCCTACATTACATCAGCAGTAAGCTCTGCTCAACACAGAGATAGAACACACCAGTGCTGCACAACATTTTCAATCTGGTGTAACACATTATGCCGTGTAGAGCTGCCTTACATGCATGTAACTTCTCCTGAGCTTCTTAGCGTCCATCTTGTATTAAGGTTATTTGGAAAGGCAAACATTTTCTCCTCATCCTCATTAGACAGGTTTTCTCATCGCAATACATTACAATACATTTTCCCTTCTTACATTACATGATTGTCAGACATCGGGTTTCTATTAATATCTATCATCATTTTTCAACGTGATTTTTAAACTTTCTTCATGCTAACAGTTTGAGTTGTGGAGAGTTCAACAAAATAAATCTACTGTTGCTGTGAAAGACAAATGGGATACTAACGTCTTCTAATGACAAAAATCTAACCATAAGTACGAAAAGCAAATATTCCTGGCCAAATAGCCTCACTCATGATGTGTTCCCTAACAATCCTTTCTGTGCTAGGCATCACTAACTGACCCTTCGGACCCTCCATTGCTCGCTAAATAGCCGTCGGTCTCTTGCAATGATGAGGTCGCAAGACGCGGTTCTTAACAGAGCGCAATCGATAGAACGTGTGCAGGGAAACTATAGTAGAAGTGGTCAAAGAATCTTTTGTTCAAGAGCTGAACAGAAGGAGGGCCCAGCTCCTACCGCTTCCCTTGGAAGTTTCCGTTATGGCGGAATATAGCCACTGTTCAGCTCAAGATTCTGCATGCAACTCCAGAAATACCAAACCTATGCCTCCGTCCAGTTGCTGCGTGTTCTATTGGTAACCAATGAATTATTGCTGAGTTGAAGAACATCAAAGTGTTGCGGTATTTTATCAATGGTAGAAACACAAAGTGAGATGCGAAGCTAGCCTTTCTGTCTTCTTAAAATACATTAATTATACAGCAGAAAGGCCCGATGCATAAAAGTGCTGTCTTTTTTTCGCGTATTAGCGGGAAACAATGATTTTCCTAGTACATATCTCAATCAAATCGTGTTAGGTAGCATGCCCAATTAGGTCAATAGTTCCTCACTCCTCACTCTGCATATTTAGATATATGCCCGTCCCTATTTCCCAGCAGTTTTTTGTCAAGTTCCTAACAGCTTCCAATTCATTGAGGCTCAAATGCTTGACGACCTGCTAAAGAATTTCGAGCTGCACATCATAGATTCCGTCTTGTTGTTGTTGTTTTTTCGTCAGCATAGGATTGGTGCGCTCGCAGAAGCCCTTGCTAGTTTAATTTGGGGGAATTTAACACTCAGACATGTAAGCAAGCGATTCCAGTTGGGGCAATTCTATACTCTTGGCTACTTCAACTTGCTAACCATCGGTCCGTGTATCCTCAAGCACGAAGGCGATCTCCAAGCTTTTGCAAGTATTTCTCTAAACAAACCACTTATAATGACATTCTACTACTACGGTTCTATTATGGCAGCTTTAATGGTTCTGCCAGTTTCATTAATTTCCTCAGCTTTCCCCGACTTCTTCTAGTTGAATAAAATGCAGCAAAGTAGACCTCCAGAGCGATAGTAGCCATGCGTCGCGATCGCGGCGGCGGTCGTCGCCCGCGCGATGAGGTTAACAGGTCGGCCGGCGTCCATGTCGCGCTGAGCGGCATCAGTCGCCGCGCCGCCGCGAACGGATCGTTTTAATAGTATCGCACCCAGGGAATTAAGGTGTTACTGATATACTGTGCGGAAGGGGCTTAGATCTTTATATGGCTTTAAATCGGGAAAATTCAAAGTTATTTCCAGCGTACCTGATTGAAATAAGGGTCCGTTTATACCTACTAAGTGACACCAACAGGTCGCCATGCAACTATTGGGAATCGATCAAACCATCGGCTTTAATCGATTTGCACTGCATGCAGAGCAACTCATTTTGTCGCCTTTTAGGGATAAACGAAGCCTGAAGATAACATTTGGCTGCTACCACTACAGTAATCTGTACGTACATAGAGCGACTCGACATGCCTACCTATTTAGCTCGTTACTTAGTTTTGCAGAACTAAGGTGCTACTTTAGGTGGTTGCTTTAGAAAAAGCTCACTAGTTTTAGTGAGCAAAGCTAGTTTTCTTGCGTTTATTGGGTCTTTTAGGCAGTGATTCTAAGTTAAACCATGGCCACGTCAATCTGGACATTTTTCAAAATTAAAGTGAACATCATTTAAATCAAAACGAATGTTTCCGGATAAATTAGGCGTTTTTCAAGGGGTTCAACATCAGCTCTAAATTTAAAAGGTTTAGTGGAACTTCCCTAAAATGTGTACTTCGCCTCCCCTAAAACGTGAACACGGCGTTTGAATTTCTGCATGATTTTGTTCTTTCCGCTAAGAAATCATTTTGAGCCTATTCTGAATTGCAGGAAAAGCGGCGCACTGTCAGAGGAGATCACGCATGCACTTGTTTGACACGTCTTTATTTTAATTTCACTTCAAAATTTCATTTCTCGACAACGGTGCAGCGAAATGAATTGTGAAAAACATGCATATCTCCACTCCGCATCTTTAAGTGTCCTCATTTACACCTAGGCGAGTGCATGACATAATCAAGAGGCTCTGCTTATCCTATTGATAGCATGAGGCTCACCTGAAGATGTGCAGTGGATATATGCAAATTTTCTACACTTGTTTTTTCTTCAGCGTTGACGTGAAATGCAATTTTGAAGTGAAACGGGAATGAAGACATGATAGAAAAGTGCATGGTTCGATCTCTTCTAACGATGCACTGAAAATAAATAAAAAAGATATTTTTCTGCACTTCCAAACCAGCTGGAAACCATTCTGCACCTAAAAGATTATCATTTTTACAAAATCCAATCGCTGACTTCACGTTTTGGACTGGTGAATTATAAATTTTCGAAAACATTCCATCAAGTTTTCAGATCGAACGCTCGTCGTAAACCGATTGGAAAATGCTTAACCTGTTTTTGAAGCCATTCGTTTTAATTTGAATGGCGTTCAGCTTCCAGTTCTCTTGAAAAATGTATGTTTTTATGTGAAAATGGTATGTTAAATCGAACTACCCCTAAATTTTCTCAAAAAAAAAACTCGCGTACCTTCCTTATCCCAATTTGAACAACAACAAAAAATCCATTTGCAGGCCAATGGTGACTTCCTGAAAATGGTATCCCTGGATAAAGGCTGCTATATCGGTCAAGAGCTGACGGCACGAACAGCTAACACAGGTGTGGCTAGTTGGCTGCCAGCATTGTGGGGTTCCACTAACTGTAAGTCATCTGAAGTGCTGCGTTTAGGTGTGATTCGAAGAAGGATTCTGCCGTTTACCTGCGAAAAGAAGGTGAAAGGCCTTGTAATGCAGGGTGATAAGAAAGTTGGAGAGGTGGGCCTCCCTACCTAGTCTTCTACTCGATATCCGAGAGATCAGTCAATCACTGTTAAGGTGATATCGTGTGGAGCGGCGCGTGGCCTGGCCCTGATGTCCCTGAGCGCCTTCGGACAGCCGCTCCAAGTCGAGGGATCGCCGATAGTGGCCTATAAACCGGCATGGATGCCGGAAGCGGTCTTCAAGAAGTCCAAGGAAGGGTCCTAGAACCCTGCGCCTGCCGCTGCTTCTTTGTCTGCCAGTGCTAGTCATATCTGGTACCTTGTTTGTTCAAATTAGAGTAGCCTAGTGCTGTGGAGATTATTTAGGAGAATATCGATCGCTATTTACGTTAGATCTGAGTAAAATTGCTAAACGTTTTTCATTGAATTACTGGTATTGTTGTCATAGACGTTATTTATTCAAACTGAACTCATTTCTGTATACCATAGATTTATACAGCTAAAAAATATGAAGCCAGAAGGAGATAAACATTGTGTTGTGTGTAATGATGTTAGTGGTTTCCGCCAGTGCTATTTTTTATTTTTTCCAGCTCTCTGGAACATGCTCGGGACTAGTATTGCGCCATTTCTACCATCGCATCCTTGTTGGATTTGCTTTCATCACTATTCTGACCGAGACCACTTAATTTTCTTTTGTAAAATTGTCTAACACGAGGTTTTAACCTACTTCGAGTGCAATTGAAACTTAAGTAGTCAATTGTATTGACTGATGGACCTCGAAAAAACTGAGAACTTGGGATGTAGCTGCAGATGTCGTTGCTAGGGGTAACAACGTCTAAAGAAGTAGGCAAACGACGTTGTTGTAGAAAAGATGGCAAGGTTTCAGTTCTGTGTATGCGATGTCGACAAAGCATCTGCGACGCCTACTTGAAGCAAAGGAGCAGGAGGAGGCGAAGAAGCAGAAGAACGACGATGAAGGAGGAGAAGAGGACGAAGAGCCTCTAAGAGTACCAGTGAACCGATTCGCTGCGTTTGAAGGTAGGTTCATTGCGTTTTATAGCCAAACACTACTGCCACTTGCATCAGATCCCTTCAGAACTATGGTGTGCGTCTTTGGTATAACGGGATATGACGATAGTATTAGGTTGTAACGAAATAAATGGCACTGAACCACTGTAAATTTAAGCAGTTAATATCTCGGCTTGTAGGCAAGTTTATTAATCAAAATAAAAACCTTCTGATTCTACACATCTTTGCGAACGTGACACAAGCTTTTTTATCCCAGTAGCATAAAAATCAGAAGTTCTGGAATTGACGAAATCTTCGAAGGCACTTTCGGCATCCTATTGGTATTTGAATATTTTCCCTACCAAGAAGTCGCCAAGATGCTCGAAGAAATGGTAGTCTGTTGGGGAGAGGTCGGGAGAAAACGGAGGATGTGGTAGAGTTTCAATGCTCAGCTCATTCAATTTCTGCAACGTCATTCGTGCTACATGGGAGCGAGCATTGTCGTGCAGAAGGAGAACTCGCCTTCGGTTTACCAAGGCCGGCCGGATATCCTTCAACTTTTTCATCATTTCTTCAATTTCAATGCAGTACTTCTCTGCCGTGATGGATTCACCGGGAGGGAGGAAGCTGTGGTGAATAATTCCCAGCGAACACCACCATACTGTCACCATTACTTTCTTTTGGTGCAATTCCAGCTTCGCAAAAACCTTGGGGCTCTCGTCGCTGTCCACCCACTGTGCCGATCGTCGCCTGTTGTCGTACATTATCCATTTCTCGTCACAGGTTACGATGCGATCAAGGAATGGGTCCGTTTCGTTCCGTAGAAGCAGTGCGGACGAGATCTCATATCGTCGGTTTCTTTGCTCCTCAGACAGCTCGTGAGGCACCCATCTTTCCAGCTTTTTGGTCTTTCCAATTTCCTTCAGATGCCGGGCAGCTGTGTTGTGACTGACGCCAAGAACCTTCGCTATCTCCCTGGTACCTTTGTGTGGATCCTCCTCTACCACATCTCTCAGCTTGTCCTCATCAACATCACTATGCCTCTCACGACCTTCATGTTCTTCCAAGCTCTCATCTTCATTCCGGAACTTCTGATACCAACGATACGCCGTCCGAATTGTGGAACATCCTTGACCGAATGCGGCGTTGATCTTCTCGTCCGCCTCCTTAGCTGTAGTGCCCAGCTTAAATTCATACAAGTAAATGCCTCGGATTACCCTTTTGTCCATCTGCAAAAAAGTCAATAAAACTCTAAAGTTTTCCCACTTTTACATAGAAAATTTGGTACTCACCGGTAGAGCAAAGTTTGCGCTTTTAAACGATATGCCACATGTTACGGTTTGTTCTTGATCAAACGCGTAAAGACGCGCCAAAAAATGGCGCGAGCCAGTGCCATTTAATTCGTTACAACCTAATAGCTATGGGGATTGAACCACGCGTGTGGTAATCATGGTATCTACTCGCCCGTATCTACGGTAGCTCATCGGGCTGAACTGTAATACCGAGAAAAGAACACTTATATTCCCTTTATATTCATGATCAGCACTCCAAGCGGTCTTCCATCCGAAGCGAACTTCGAGGACAATCAGGATTTCTATAGGGAGCGGGCCCGAGCGCGTACAAAGGGTGCTTTGGTCGGGTTCTATAGCACAGATTGCACAGGGAAAGAAATTCCAGGTTCATCAATCTGGGATAAAGGTAAAAAGTCGAGTATCTTTCACCTACCAATATACTCTATAAGAGGAGGGTATGGTGTATGAAGAATGTCATATTGTGGTCAAGTTTTCCCTTCTCCAGATACACCGGGTTTATTCATTGTGAGTCCGGCTCCAGGATTTGGCTAACCTTCAAACAGGTCCAATTGACAGCTACACGTTGAAGCTCTTTTTCCTCGCACGAGAACCCTGAGAACGGAAGTCGGTAATCCTGACTCTGCCACCGTCACACATACCTGTAGTTGTCAGAGTCGTCACCATCATCGCAAACAACCCCTCTTACCTGCGGAGGATCTTAGGCGTATGTTCGAACGGCCAAGATAATTATCACTGCGAGAAACTGCGCCCTTCACATTGAAGGAAATCACTTTTCCATTTTTTGTAAAGTCCACGAACCTTCCGAGTTTGGGCCTCTAAAAGTTTACTGTGGAATCGCACAAGGCAAGACCTTCCAAGCATCGATTATGTAGAAAAATGCAAAAATATTGAAAGGCAAGGAGTCGAGCACCTAACGCCATCGCGCCTATAAAGCAGTCCTTTTGCTTTTTTTCTGCATATTCGATGCATGGAAACTATTCCGTTGTGATACCGAGTAAACCAACTAAAGGCTCTAACTCGGAACTTTGCAAAAATTGAACATAATTTCCTTCTATTTGAAGGGCAGAGATTCATGCAGCGTTTTACACCTTCATAGTTCAAATATACATTCAATTATGCCCTTTTCTTGTAAGTACATGCCGCTGGTGAAGCAGCAGCTCTGCCTTTGGGCAATGACCACCTGGTGGATTCGAGCCGCTGGCCACGGCTATTCGTAGGGAACTAGTGGGTTTGGCTGGTCAGCCTCTCGGATTCGACAGAAAGAACTGTTTCATGCCAACATATGGTGCTGTTTTTTCTACAGCTTTTTCCATTCCATATGAAGCCGTACCTGAACAGAGACCTAGAAAATCGTCCAGGTCCTTCCGATGCTTTTTCGAAGTAGAAGCTCTTGTTTGCTCCCTATCCGCTAAAGCTGCCATTTATAGATGACGAGGGCGTTGCTGAAAGAAGTGTCGACGAAGAAGGCGGACCTATAGAACGACCGGATCACACTTCTTCTGCCACCTGTTCAATGGAACGTGGAGAAAGAAAGACGAACAAGAAGAAAAAGAAGAAGCAGAGGGGAAAGGGTAGCAGAGACATCAACGAGGAGGAACTGTTGGCGGTGCTGTCATTGGAGGTCAGTTAGCAGACTGCCGACCAATGTAAAAAGAAGGCGAGATGGCTCTTGCAGAACAGCGTGTATGCGTTAACCTCCGAAGAGTACGAACTGCTGGACATCAAGCAGCTGCTGAAGACGGATCCACGTCTTTTTGATGCGGCAGCGGAGTTGAAAAGGACGCTCGGAAAGGCGTTTAAGGTCAGTTCTTTACATTTACATTTACAGTTATTTCATGCGTAAGCATGCCAAACGCAAAGGAATGGAAAACGAAAACAAAAAACACAATTGGGCACAAAACGACCAGCAACAAAGGAATACAAAAAAAGGCAGCTGATAACAATGGAAGTAGAAGCATATAGAAAGGGAAAATTGGACAGCAGTAAAAAAAAAGGAAGCCGGTAAGTTTCATAGTTCCGCTTGCATTGTGCTTGCAGTTGCATTTCCGTTTCCCTCATAGTTGTTGTGAAAATTCACCTTAAAATTATGGAATTTATGTCACAATGAAAAGTGGCAGGCCCATAGCGGCAATTCTGTCCACCTCACAGCTGTCCATACTTCCAATATGTTGTAAAAAGATTGGCCATGTTGGGAAAGGTGATTTGCTTCTATACTAACGTTGTTGATCAATATTCCAAGCCAGGTAAGGATATTGCGTCCTCTGAGGTTCAGGAATCTACAACAACTTCGACTCGGTCTCACCGTTCGTCTCATGGCGCCGGGAGATTGGTTAAGCAGAAGAGGACTTGGCCACCTGTTAAGAATCTCGGTAGGTTCTCACGCTTTTATTGTTGGCTAGCTCCCTGGTCTTTATAATTCTCGTTTAGGTCTGTCTATGGTGTTGGATCGAGAGGAAGGCGAAGTAAAATGGTTCAAATTCGTCCACAATTCGCATTATGAAGAACTCGAGAGGTACTGTTGCAATCATTTATTTCTGAAATATAAGGCACGCTTCCCTGTAGAGCTCCGCAACTATTACCCGGAAGAAAGATAACTTTCGTATACAAAAACTTCTGATATGGCATCGCTATACGGTAAATATTTACTACGAAACGATGTCCGATGTATGTCTGACCGAATAAAATGAATACCACCACGAAAATCCTCGCCCTTCGAGTAGTAGAAAAGTATTTTCCATTTTTGAAAAGTCTTTTAACTAGCACTTGAATCTACCCCAGTTAAGGACTCCGAAGTTTACTATGGATTCGCACAGCAATAGGGCAATAACTTCCAAGCATTGAATATTAAAAAAAATGCAAAAATACTGAAGGACAAGGAGTCGAAGACCTGACGTCAATGAAGTAGTATTTTTGCTTTTTTCCAGCAGATTCTATTCTTGGAAAGTATTCCCTTGTGCAACTGTACGGTTCCGTAGTAGACTCTCGGGGTAGATTCAAGTGCTTTGCAAAAATGCAGCATACCGCTCTACTATTTAAACGGTGGGGAGTCTCATGTGTTCTTTTTTGCCGTTCAAACATACGCCTGATTGTGAGACCTTCCCCGTTTAGATTCGTTTAGATTTTTTAAAGCTAGATGCCAGCATTTGAAGGAGTGAGGCTGGCTTTTCAAAAGAAAAATTTTCCAGCTTTTACCAACGCTTCAAGCTCAGGGATACTGGGAGTAAAGGTGGAATGACCCGTTCACTTATATTAAGCATTTTTACGGAATTTCGTTTTTCTGAAGGGGATCTAAAGCGGGACAAAAGGGATCTTTTAAAAGACATGCAGTAACAGTCCGTTTTAATGAGATGAATCGCCCGATAGTATTCGACTGCATATCCAGTCAAATGATTCCAGGCTTTGCTGGGCTGCTGAGGACACGCTGGACCATCGGATAGCCGAAGAAGTCCTGATGGACAACCCGTATCATTTGAATTCTCTTCTTCTGCTGGCGAACGTCTTCAGAATGCAAGAGGATATCACGCAGTCTTGTGATATTATTGGTTCGTTATCAGTTTTAGAGGTCACCCATACCTCACAGCGTGTACTTAAGGGTTTGGGCAATGTTTCAGAGCGTGGCGTGTTCTACTGTGAGCAGTCGATGGCGACCACATTCCAGCCGAGTTCGTTCTATCACCGCGTAGACTATTTGGACTACGAGAACCGTGCGTTCTATCTGCTGCTGCACAGACAGATGCTCAACTGCGTCTATAAGCGGTGAGTTGGGACAGCTGGCAAGTAGCTCGGTGTCCTCCATCATAACCGTGTTTTTCAGGTGTTTTGAGACGGCTCTCAACTACGGGAAGTTCATATTGATGATGGATCCGCAGAGTAGGAGCTGCTACATTGTCTAATGTTGCTCTTAGGGCTGAATTGTGCTGCTGGAAATGGAATATATCATTTTCACTCCAAACTATTCACTTTTTAAACCAATTTACAAACTTTCCAAATCAAAATGGATTTGGACACTCTACTATCAAGCCTGACATTTGAAATCAAACTGAACATCTTCCAAATCAAAACGAGACTTCCATGTTAAACTGGAGACTCTTCGTCAAGGCTAGAGTTTTTTTTTTACTGAAATGAAATATAGTCCATATAGTCCGGGTTTCTTGAAATTTTATCAACTCATTGATCCAAAAAGTGAACTGTTCGAAATTTTATAAAATTGAAACAAAAATGCGGCGAACTACGTGTTTTTTTTGGTTGATAGTGCAAATTTTGTTTAACTAGAACAGCGAAGTGAGCAAATGTTTTTTTTTACAAATGTTTATGCTGTACGGTTGACAACTGCACAACACCACGCAAACGAAATTTTCGTTATCGATCAAAGTCGAGCCGACTCGCACAAGTGCATGAGTAACTTCTTCTTTTAACACGAAATACTACTGCCTTTCGATTCTTAAAATTATTATACTTCCCTAGAAATTTTAAAAAATCAAAGGTTTAAGGCCTTAGAAGGCTTTATTATGTATTATGAAGTAGGGCAAAATGAACATACGAATATGGAGCGGTACCTCAGGAATGCCTTCTAATCTAATGGTATGGTGCAGCTCAATGACAGCTTTACAGCTAGATCTATGACAGCTGCCAATTTTACGGACTAGGCAACCCATTATCATAGGAGAGGGTTCCAATTTGGTAAAATTCCCGATTGTAGGAGATCCTCTCGCTATTCTGCTCATTATCGACACCATAGCGGTGAAAGCGAAGCAGTACAAATGGTTGAAAGACTTTTACCGTTGCTGCAAGGTGAGTTTGAAGAAGTTAGAAGAAACTTGAGACCTACTGGGAGGAATCCTCTACAAGACCTTGCTCAATGCCTTCTTAGGAGTGGAAAAATTTGGACAAGCTACCGAATTTCTGCTACTCGGTGGCGCTAGCTGGGTTCCTCGGCGCTAAAAACGATGACGATCTTGCCGAGGCTGATGAACAGGTCCATTCCTTGTCCTCATCTTCAAGTGCACGAAAGTCAACGGAAGAAGTTTTCAGCTCACGAATGCCATATGCGCGTTCCCGGGGATGGTCACGATGTTGCTGGACAAAATGCAAGTGGAGCCGGACTCTCTTGTGGAATCGCATCGACATCTGGGGACCTTTGCGGCGAACAAGTTGGTCTTTAGCTTGATTACTCCGCTTCCTCGTGAGCGTTGATCAGCAAGCAAATGGCCTACATGCCTTGTTCAGGATGTATAGAACTAGCCTCTTCCTTTTTTTTGCGGTTTGCTTTGAGGAGGTTAAATGGTCGTTGGAATCCCTGAGCACACATAGGGATTGGCCGGCTCCTCAGTGAGCGAATCTTCGCAAAGTTTTAAGCATTCTGACCATTTTACATAGACATTAGGGCTTGTCTGTTAATTTTGGATGAGAGAACCGTTTGCTATGGACGAGAGTTTATATCGGCCTTTGTTTGTCCATAAAAACCAAAAGCTTCTATCTAATGCATCACTCGAAGAAAGATCCTTGTCGGAATTTTTCCATGAGGACATGGAGGTCACTAAGCATGTTGCAGACATCTCAATATGGGCATATGGCGGCGCTTAAGTGCAGTGATAGTGTAAGGTTCTGAAGTTGGTCTGAAAATACAGCAGGAGAGAAGGCTGTTTCCATGTTGGATCTGTTCTGATTTTTCTTCAGAGAAACCGATGGGTTAAAGCTCGTGTACAAAATCTACGCCAATGAGACGACCGAACTATGGAAAGTCCCCGAGACGCTGTCATGGTTGGAGCACGTGACGAGAGAATGTGCTCTAAACGAGAAGCGCCAAGTGGAGATGGATGATTGGAAGGAAAAGTAGGTTTGAAAAAGAGACGCGCCTATATTAAACGAAACTGAGCTAAGGATATGACCAGAATAAGAGGAGAGAATTCGATCGCGCTGAGAATTCCTAGGAGGGGAAGGCCGGCATAAATCACTATGTGTTGGGAACAGCATTCCTCATTCTCGTCTAAGCAAGCTGTATGGTTTGTTCAGGACACGTGGAGTGAAGTCGGTGGTAGTGCCGCCTGTCGCGTGCTCCCGATTCCAAGTTCTTGGTTCCAGTTTCCTACCAGGCCAACCGAGCCTTCCATCACTCTGATGCAAATCGATCAATACCGAGTAGGTACAGAGAGAGCTATCTGCCGTGCCCGCATCTTCAATTGAATGCCGTTCATAGCTGCCGTGGTCCACATCTTTGAAGGCACTATGTACAGCTGCCTGGAAGTCGCCGTGCCAACACCCCAAGAAGAGAAGGGCTGCCGTGCCCGCATCCGAAGTGCTGATTTTTCTATATCGTGGCTTGCGTCTGATTACTTGAGAGGCTGCTGTCATCCTTTCCGGTTGTGTGAACCCTGTAGAATGAGCCTGGCTTGTTTAGAGTTATGCCTGCATGGAAACCAGATCATGTAGACATGCCTGTAAATGGTCCGGGTTCTAACTGTGGGGACATAGTCCACACTTCAAAAAGCACTGCCGGCATTGGGAAGTTGACGTGCTAACATCCGAAAGCGAACCATCGCTCCACCCGCATCTCATCCCAGCAGCAGGAAATTATAGTTATATATCAAACGTAGAAAGTGCCTAGCTTACCAAGCGTCATGTCTGCGTACGGAGCAAGGCACAGCTGTAACCGCAGTGCTTACCTCTCAACAAGAAGAAATGTTAGGGTGACGCGTTCCATGTTCTTTAGCTTCGTGGATCGTTAAGAACAGAAACAAACAGTTAATTATGAAAATGAGAAAATATCGATGATGCCGAGAATTTTGTGAGGTATGGAGGTAAAATGCCTGGATACATAACTCGAGGTTCACATTCGGTGAGCGCGTGGACAAGTCAGCAAGGTAGATCAAATCGTTTAATGTTCCGCCTGTTGTCATGAATGGCCGTGTTCACGCGCATGCACTATTAGTCGCTGCTCAGGCAATATCCAGCGTGGCAATATCCTGAAACGTGCGGAAATGAATTTCAAAGTGCACTGCATGTATAATACAAGTTACGGTGCGAAAGTCGCACTGCAACCCAATTAACTTGTGCCTTGCCTGTGCTCCACTTATGAGTATGCAATCGTGTCTTCACAGTAAATACTGCCATAATCTCTAATTATTTGCTACACTAAGAAAGTGCTATGACATGTTGATGCGCAGCCATCAATGAAGGAGCGGCGACTGGTAGCTCGGGTGAGCTTGCGCATCGATTGGTGCGACAGCCGAGAGAGAGAGCGTCGCATACGAACTACTGTGCCAGCCTTCACAGTTGTACACCATTAATTAGGCCCTGTTCATAGTCCGCTATAGGAGCGACTGGCTGCCCGGGCAAAGAACTCATAGATTTTTGCTAGATCATCGATCGGCATTATCCGACTCGTATGCTTTTCACAAGCGACTCAGGTGCTCCTGTTGCGGACTATGAACAAGCCCTTAGCTGTTTGATTCCGGCCTCAAAAAGTGCCGGCGTCATTTGGTAGTCACCGTGCCAACACCCTAAAAAGGAAACGTCTGCCCTGCTCGCACCCGTCAAGCTGGATAGAAACCTTGAAATGAGCTTATCTTGTTCAGGTCAATGTCTACTTGACAACCAGGGCATTGATCCCATTGTAGTTCATCTCTTAACTTTAGAAACTCTCCAGAACATATTGTAAATCACCAATGTTGATTAGCCGTGTCATAATTGCAAAGAGAGGAGATCGCTTCGGTCGATATTGTGGACTTTCTATTGTATATCCGCAACCGGGGGTCGAGCGTTATACACCTCGTCCCCCTGGCACGCCTACCCCCCCCAACCCCCTGGGCTTTCTCGAGAGACCAGTGGCTACCTTGCGAGATAGTGGAGACGCTTACATTTGCCACGCCTCTGTTCCAAGGGCGGGGGTAGAACGCCATACCGCGGGAAAATTTACGAAAAAAAGAGCGCCACTCCGCCGGAAAATGTACGAAAAAGCGTACGAAACGTACGAAAATGTACTCGAACGACCCTAAGGCCTTTGCCATACCATCGCTCACCCCGAGCGACGCCTAATGATATGCACCCATATCGATTCCATCGCGCCGCCCGATCGATATGGGAGCGCATCATTAGGCGTCGCTCGGAGTGAGCGATGGTATGACAAAGGCCTAAGAGACTGGTGCCATTACAGGCGAACCGCCGCAGCCTCATTTGCAACTGATTATCGTTATTACCGTGACATGACCTACTAATATTGCTGACCACCGCTCGGAAAATACCGTGACAGCATCCTAAGGAAACAATCTTATTACCAACGCCATGAATAGTGCGATATATGAAAACCACCACGGTATAGTGCTGATATGAGGCTGTTGAATCGAATCTTTCTTCCAAGATTTGTTCAGTGAGGTCAGGTTATTCCACTACGATAGCTCCAGAAAACCCAATAAAGAACTCCCTATGACTACGGCACAGTAATGCCGTAGTGAGTTTTTTATGCCAATTGTCCAACTAGAGAGACTGATTTACAGCTCCCTAAAGACCACTGTTCCAAAAAGCCGCTATGCCGTCATCATAAAGAGCGGTTGTTTTGGTTGAGTGTAACAATGGAAAAGTGCTCTGAAGCGCTATATTAAGGAAACATCGTAAAAACTCATCTGAACGTTGCTTGTGGACTACCGTGGAAGGTAGGACATAGAATGCTGATCAATTGCCGTGTAATCCATGTAGCATAAGCAACCTCGCTTTCACTGCACTGCGCACCACTGCTTGGAGACTGTCGGGCCAATAGATCAAGATAGGAAGTGTCATGGCCGCACCCATTTACAGCAGCGAGTGAGTGCAGCCTTGCCGGCGCGAGAATGCTGGCCTAAAGCTGTTCTTCTTCTTCTTCAAGAAGAAGAAGAGGAGAAGAAGAAGAAGAAGGGTTGCAAAATATTTTTTTGTGCACTAAGCCTCAGGTGGCAGAGGCTAGCTCTGCGGGAACCGTACGAAGAGTGCCGCTTAAAAGTTGGTACGCCGGCTTGGACACCAGTGCAATCTGAATTTGCAGTGCACTGTACCTGGCAAGAACGTAGCCCTCAAAATTCTACGCACCATCGCTAGGAAGCATTCCATACTCGGACATTCAAGAAAAGATTTCGAACATCCCGTATCACAGGTGGGTGCTGACAGACCTCGAGGATATCGCGGATGTTACGTACGGTCAAACAGCGCCGGTGGTGTAAGGCGAACATCGCTGCCCGGAAAGCAGAAGATGCGGGTTCGAGTCCCACCCGGCGCAAGAGTTTTGATCGCAACAAAACATCCTGTAACAACAAGAAAAGATTGTTACATCGTACTGCTATCTATGAGGGCGCCGCTAGAATGCTGATAGGGACAGTGGCGCCTCGTCCACATGTCAGCGCTGGGACGTGTTCAGCGTTTTCAACATGCTTCCATGCCACCACCTTTCTATAGGTTCTCTTGTGCAGGAACTATAGAAGGAGTCTGTTGAAAGGATTTTTAGTTGTGATCAAAACTTAGGCACCGCTGCCCGGAAAGCAGAAGGCGAGGGTTCGAGTCCTGCCCGACGCAATGGTTTTGATCGCATTTAGACACTCGCTTAACAGCTACTGTCTTCAATATCAGCCGCGCAAAAAGTAAATATAGAAAGAGCATTAACTGCGTGAAATGTGCCGTGCCCGCACCCCTACCTGAGTGCCGTTCCCGGGCTGCCGTGGTTGGCTACAAGAAAGCGAAGCTTCGAAGCTGCCGTGCCACCCACCTTAGGAATAGAATGCGGCTTTGTCCACATCTCAAATAGATATGGTAGCGTCAAGGTTACAGAACGCTGACACACAATAGGTTTGATTCAACAAATTGGGAAAATTCTATCAACACATGAACCTTGTCGCTAATTTAATCGTCGTTTAAGATCATATGGTATAGTAGCTGAGATTTATGCGGCTACAAAACAGTTGTTTAGCTTTGCAATAGTTTTTATGATGAACTATAGGTCTACAAATTATTGATGGTTTTAGGTTTAAGCAGTTTAAAAAGTGCCACTGCAACTGAGCTGCAAGTGTGTTGGCCGAGATGTAATAGGCTGGAAAACTCAGTTAGGTACCTCGTCATCGAATGACTTTTGCATTTCTCTAAACTCAGAGAAGTCATGCGAGAAGTTTGCATCGCTCCAGTAGCTTTTAACGATTCGTTTTTGCATTTTCGATGTAAGTGCTTCCAGATTTACGTGACTGAATGTGTTACAAACCAGAATTAAAGATTTCATGAAAAGCTTCGTTCTATATGTATATGGATGCGCACGCTATCACTAATTCAGGCGTCAACGTCTGTTTGTCGGTGTGCCGCCGAATATTCGACGTCTGGCGGTTCTTCTTGGCTTAGAATCGTCCTCGTCTGGAGTCACGGATCCAGTGCCTCCAGTAAATGGAAGGGCGCGGTATTAACCTTTTCCATGTTTTTGTCTATCTTTCATCATTTTATACGCTAAAGTTTTAAGTTATATTCTTCTGCTCTTTTAGGTACACGAGGACGGTTGAAGACCCTCTCCGTCCGGACTCGTTCCTTTCTGGATTCGTTCACTCGATTTGGCCAGATTATGACAGCGTTAGTCCTTCAACTACACTTCCTTCCGCGTTTTCGGCAGACTATACCTCCGATTTCAGCAAGAACATCTTCGAGATGTTATACAGAGACTCGGACAGGAGATGGGACGGGTTCTGTTCCGTCAACCCGGAAACACTGAACCCTCGAACCAACCTGAGCCACATCCGTAGCTGTTTCTAAAAGAAGAAAGCTCTCAATCTTCCATACTGATGAATTTCAAAGGCATACCACTGGGTTGAACTGTGATATTAGTGGCATTTTCGTATTTGTGCGCAAACGCAAACGCAATGGACAAGAAATAAATTTTTATCGAATTCGAATTCAACGAACATTCAAAGGCACACCGTGTTGTGATTGATATTCTAACAGATTACTTTTCACAGATACATGTGGTGGTTAGGAGCATTACCCGCTCATTTGTGCAGAATCATTGACACCTATAAATTTATGAGGAAAAGAATGCTATGCGAAACCGAGAGGAAGCCGAGTGTATGATTAAAAGGTCTCGAGAAACAGTTATTCAGCGTAAAATCACATTGAATGTTGTGCAATGCACCTGCGTATTGGTTTGACGGTGCTAGTCGTTAATGTGGCCTACGTGGAGAAGAGGCGCTCGTCAGACCAGTTAGGTCGTGCTTTTAAGCAGAGCGGCGTGTACAGTCGGTATGGTGAGCGGCTAGGTACGCGTTCGTTCAGTGGTCGGATTGGCTGGGATCAACTCTCGTGTCCCCACCTCTTACATAGGACACGTTAACAACTAGTACCATTTTGGTCGTGCAGTTGTAGGCCTCACCCTCTAGCAAAGGATCATCACATCATGAAGGCTTTTCTCGTCTCGTTCGAACACCTATTCGTGCTGCCAAGATAGCAT
Organism: Heligmosomoides polygyrus bakeri; assembly: GCA_947359475.1. Taxonomy (NCBI): domain Eukaryota; kingdom Metazoa; phylum Nematoda; class Chromadorea; order Rhabditida; family Heligmosomidae; genus Heligmosomoides; species Heligmosomoides polygyrus. The sequence goes on from OX375869.1 coordinate 102,090,684, forward strand.
GTTCCGCTAGATAGGAAGGGACAAAAGCGATCTCACGAGAAATTAGCTCGTGGCCCTTGAGCACCCGTCGACGCTAGAAAAGTGCAGCGATGGAGGGCTTGATCATTTCGAAGAGGAAGAGCAGCGAGCCCATAGCGCTCACGTACAATCCGACAGCGAAGATTAGCTCTGACCTGAAATCAAGCATTTTATAATCGTGAGAGTATACTCTAGTTAATAGCTTTCCAAGTAGAGCGCTTCTCTAATAGATGAGAAAGCCGTTTTTGTGGCGGAAAAGTGTGTCAGAAAGCAGGCGAAGGCCTTCCATCAACTCTTCCGTCATAAAACGATAATCGTCAAGGACGAAAGGAGAACGTCATAGGCCTGTCGATGAGTCTCGCAGAGGAAATTAACTGGGGCTCCAGCTTCTAGATGGTTAGAAGGATGCTGTCGTAAGGGGAATAGGAAAGCTATAGTTCCAATCGAGAAATAGCGAAGCTAGGGTTTCAATTGAAGTCTGAAGTTTCAAAAATGACTCGGACATACTGAAGAATTAAATGCGTAAGATCTTCCTAGTGCTGATAGCGGAGAAGAACAAAGTGGAGTAAGGAAAAAGTGGAACTCTTCCCGCTAACGAGTTCGTATGTTCGATTGTATACACAGATCGTGTTTACTGGTCTTGGCGTGATGAAAGCAGCTAGGTGGCTCTGGGATTGCTACGTACATGAGAGGATAGGATAGTCGACAATAACAAGCCTCTAATCCGAAAGCGGATTAGAGGCTTGTTATTGTCGACAATTCTCCTTCAATGCGTTCGAAAATTATTTCGATGAATGTTGACAGTTTTTGTATGCACTCAAAACTTGACCATGTTTTTGGTTCCTTTGATTGTGTTTTTCCAATTTGATTACCACGCTGTGACACTAATGCATTGTATAGCAAAATTACTTTAATTATGTTCAAAATTGAACAAAAATTTATTTCAATAATTTTTTATACATTTCCATGATTACTATTATTCAAAAATGTATTAAAGTTCCTTCTGACTGAAAGAATTGATCAAGTTCAGGCGAAGATTTTACCTTTTACTGTTTCCTAGATTCATCAGCAGCGCTAATAAAAAATAAATAAAGAAAAAGAAAGGGCCTAATTCACTTTTCAAAATTTTACTCTTTCTTTCTGAGGAGTCTCATGACATTAAAATGATCTCCATATTCTTCGAAAGAAAAACCCATATAGGTTTATGGGTGGCATTTTATTAACACGTGATATGATCCATTACTCAGTACGACTGACTTGATTGTCGGGATTTCTACACTTGTCTGAATGGAAATTGAATTTTCCACGCTGCTTACATTATTGACGAAAAACGAGGCCGCGATCTCAGAAGTGCCCGAGCACTGAGCCAACTGAGCGTGAGAAATTCAAATAAACGTCTCGATTTCGGGAATGAGAACTCTGATGGCATAGAATTACGGAAAGAGTAGTTTTTATTGCAGAGAGAAATGTTAGCTTGAAATTGATTCTCCAGTTCGGTTGAAAGCTTGAAATCTTAATAAATTACTCAGTTTTTGCCATACAATGCGGAATTGGCTCCCTATTGAATGTGATCTGAAGCATCAGATTAGTTAATGGCAACGGCTGGCACCTCTAGTGTTAAGTAGTCCACGTAAGGTTTACGTACTAATTGCCAACCAATGAAATAATGGCCGCGCCTTTTCCTGGTCCTATAATAAAAGCCGCCGTGCTCGTTTTCACGACTCGAACCCCCTAGTGCTGTGTTGTAGTTCCAAGTAGAAATAGTCTGCCGTGGTTATGCAGTTCCAAAACCATCTTGAAGCTGCCGTGGCATCACCTCCAGAAGGTTGCCTTGGCCGTACCCCAGCCACTAAATTTATAGTCGAACTCCTTGCTTGTATTCCCACGGCAAAGCGCTGAACCCGCAGTGCGACGACGAGTGCGATGTTTACGAGCTGCATCCACGTCGGAGCATTTCTTAAGCTACAATGCTAACAGCACAAAGGCTGCACCTAATTTCTTTGGAGATTACAGATGGGAGACAGCGTATGGAAGAGCATGTACAAACAGACCACTACGTTTCCACAAGGATGTGCCCGTGCCATTATCCCAAAGCGTGACGTTGCCGTACTTGCAGCGCTGCGATGGAATGCTGCTAAAAAGCTGCTGCACCATGATGCCGTGCCCTCAAGGGGCCTTAAAATAGGAAAATTTCTACAAATAGGGTACTGCCTCTCCAACAAGCAAGAACCAGTTGTGGAGCGAGCACCTCCTCCGACTACGCTACACATGCCCCGTTTTCCAATACACTTTAAAAAAATCAAAAATAGTTTGCCTATTCTCTAAGTTTTCTCTTCGTAAAAACTCGGCATTTTCTTGAATATGCTAACGCTTTTCTATGTCGAACGAGGTTGTAAGATGGGTGGATCATTGCATAGGGTGCCCATGATATTGCGACAACTCGGCAATTTTTACAAAGCGAACAACCTTCCCATTTGTACGAACATAGTCAACATTTTGATGTGCCTCCACCCAGTTTTGCCAACACCGCAGACAGCGCGTCGCCTAAGAACAGGAAAACTTGCCGTGCCCGCACCCCGCCAAAAGCATCGATTAAAAGTCGTTGATCTACCCAGTCAATCACATGATCTACCATGGTAGCGCCTCAATCGAAGCATTGATAAGGAGATGCCACGGCATTTTAACAGGATGGGCTCTAGACGATGCCGCCCCAGTGCGAGGGAAGCAGGCGTACTCATGTACTTTATCCTGACCGATGTGTCGTAGCTAACAAAAAGCGTTGCCACTTCTGTTCACCCAATGGCAGCAAATCGAAATCCGCATTTGTTATGGATTTCTATATTTCCTTTTTCTTGACGCAATCTCAGGAAGTGCTGAATGCATTATTTTAAGAAAGATTTTGCTCAGAGAACAATGCACGTTTCAGTGTACAGGTATGTTAAGCGCATGATGATGTAACACGTATTCACAACTTGATGCCGAAAGGACATATGTGTCTTTAGGGCTCGAAGTAAAATAGATTGCGCTTCAAGTTTGAGCTGTACCATAAATAAATTTCAGAAAAACCGCAGCAAAACTAATGGCTTGTTGGGTTCTGTAAATAGCACCGAAGCCAATCAATCAGATGTCACCTGTCCAGTGAGACCATTTCGCGAAACAGAAAACGTTCCTGTCATTTCCATAAATTTCTAATAGGACGAACGTGTGTGCCGAGGACAATAACGGTCAAGAAATAATGGAATTCTTAATATGAAAGCCAGGCAAGCCTTGTCACCATAACGATCTGCAGGTGGCTGAACTCGGATGTAGATGTGTTGCTCAAATGGCTTCTCCAAAATGATTTTCAGGTTTGAAGTCTGCGATGGAGAGGTAGACAACATCGCACACGGACGTTAATTGCTTGATAAGTCTGTGAAAGAGGTGGCTGATGGAAACGTGAAAAGAGGGAGATTCAGAATGTGAAAGTGCTGAAGCAGTAGCGGTGAATTATAGACATGTAACTCACTTGGTTAAGGTGACTCCGACCACATCCGCGCGAAATTTCAAATGATCGGTGTTGTGCTCTAAAATAAGAAACTGAGAAAAATCAATATGATGCTCTAGAATCAGCTCCAAAATGAAGTAGTGACTATCAAACGCTGCTCTTGCGCGTCATCCTCTCTTCTCTGTTTGTCATACCCTCATCCATTTCTATGGTGTGTACAATGCTGCAATATTTGCCAGCCGTCGCCTGAACAACTTGAAGGACACCACTGCCGCCTTCGATCTACCGACGATGCTGGGTATTTGGGTGAGAATCTCAAATGAATGTCTCTTGCCTGTCAAGATCCTATTATTTATTTGTTTATTATTTATTAATTCAAAACACATGACAGTGCAGTGCACTCAATACCAATCATTAAAAAACAATTATTAGAAATGCATGGCAATAATAATGACAAATTATTATCAAACGGAATGATTAGGAACAACTTAAAAACACTAAAAAAAGAGAAAAAAAGAAAGCAAAAAGGCGAAGACTGCAACTTGAAATCATTTTCAGCAATCGCAAGCAAGTGTCCTGTAGAGGTTTTTCACAATATCTATAATATTTATAGGAAGCATGAGGAAATGATTCAAGTCAGTTTCTTTAAGCCTCAAGTGGGTGGTGTCGAAGTTCTGAACTGTTACAACGATGTCTTGTTGCGATCAAAACTCTAGTGCCAGGCAAGACTTGAACCCGCACCTCCTGCTGACCGGGCGGGAATGCTCTACGCCATTACACCACCGGCGCTAATTGACCGAACGCAACATCCACACCTCGTGAGACCCATCAATACTCACCCCGTATATCGGGAAGAGCCGGCCGCTGCCGATATCAGCATGGAACGAGTGAAGCTGAAGGTCTTGATAGAAATCATTCAAGTCAGTTTCTTGAGCTTGAATGAGCTTAAGCATAAGCTTCTGTTTAAAATACCCAATAACTAATAGGCCACCAAAATGAACAAGAAGGATATCTATAATTGGCCATGAGATGAAGTTTAAAAAGAATGCAATTACTAAGACTGGTATTTGCTTTGTCGAAGAGTAGCCCAGCATATTCTCATTATCCCCCCATATTTATAATATAAAAATGAAATAAAATAAATAAAATGACAAAAGGCAATCTTTTGCAATAACCAATAAAAAAGAAGCATCCACTTGCATTTAAAAAAGAGATTTCCGTCACAACATCTTGTCCGTGAATCAGATATAAAATGCGCAAGGTCTATGACCTCCCAAGCTCACGATTTCTATTATTAGTTTATCAACTTCGAATGGTTCTTAGCGTTAGTTAGGTTTTCAGAAGGTCGGCGTCGGTGTTGGCGCACCTTTTTTAGTGAAGTGGTAAGCTTGAGTTTTTGAGGGCGCAAATATGTATAGGGCTTTTCACGGAAACTCCGCTCCACAATCCACGGCAGTGTTGTGAGCACGGTCCTCGTCATGTAGCCTAGGTGGGGTGCGGCCAGGAAGCCTTCCAATTCGAGGGTGCTGCCACGGCAACTTTGGTGCTGAAGAGGGATATGGAAACAATATATGTAGTTCCCTTACTCCCGGATAGTCCATGTAGCCTCATCCATCATAATCTTAATACTGTCGTTATACTTTGCAGGAGCTGCAGGAATCAGCATGAGGACCCATCCCGGTGCCGGGTCTCTAATAAGGGCCGAGCGGGCCTCTTGAATATTTTAAGAATGACGTAGTTATGCAAAATGAAGCAGAAAGTCGACAAAGGCTCAAAAATCGGGAAACACTACTCACCTGTGACTACCCGCCTTGAGTTGAACATTGGTTCCGAACTATACCATGCTCCTGCGGCTGAAGCCCCGCCCATGCGAGAATGTCCGCCCAGCGGCTGAGGGCATGCTTATGGGAAATCGACGTCAAAGAAGAGCTGTAAAAGGCAATAAGCGAGGGAACGCGAACGAAGTGCTGGAAGAGGCGAAGCAAGGAGTTGGAAGAGGCAGCAGAGTGAATTGCAGCAGTGATGAAGTCAACGGAAAATCTGTAGACATGTTGCGGTAGTCGCTGTCGGAAATCAATGTGCAGCGAGATGGGAGCATTAGACGACGTCGCGAGACGTCACTGGTCTGCCATTCGTCGCAATCTTCGGTCCGGTCAATGGGTTTTTTAAGAGAAATGTCGGCCGGATAGTGGTGTATCACGATAGTCCTTTTGCAGAAAGAGTGCTACGCTTTCTGGGCTAGAACAACATCAACAACATTCTTTTCTTCCTGCAACTCGGATGGTATCGGTGCAGTCAAGTCAAGCTTAATCTTGCCGCATCAGAAGTGGAACAAGACAACTTCTGAAACGATATTAGGTAAAACGCGGATTTCCACTTGAGATGCAGCAGCGGAAACAACTTTTATTACAATCTCCTTAGCCTTAACTATGAAAGAAGTAGTGCAGGCTATAGCTTTTTGCGTCATCTACAGCAAACAGTGCTAATGGGAGCATGAGGTTTTTACTGGCTATGAAAACTATTTTTCTTCGTTGTAGAATTTAGTGAACTGATCTTGAATACAAGGACAGCTCCCCCTGCTCCACACTGAAAAAGAACACACAAAGAGAATGGGGTGGCACTAAAAGATAAAGCCAAAGAAGTGGAGCACTCCTGCACATTCTATAAAATGTCTTCTGTGTAAACGGACTCTATTCCGTTACGCCTTAGTTTAACGACTGCTACTCCTTGTGAGGATACAGTAGACCAGAAAGGGCTCACTTTTGGCGGAACGATAAGGCATGTCATCTGTCGGCCATTAATTAATGAAAAAAGACTACAGTTTCAGGTTGTTAGTGTTTTACTTTGTGCCGTTCGAGGTTGTTATGGTGGACCTTTATTGCCGTTAACGTTTATAACGTTTCGACGATTCCGTCTTCCTCAGAGGCGTTAGATCCACCAAAGGGGCCGCAGCTCTCTGTTAGTACGACCGGTCGTACTAACAAAGAGCTACGGCTACAACATAACAACCTCGAACGGCACAAAGTAAAACACTAACAACTATCTACAATGCCGAGGTTTTATGACGAGAGAAGCTGGAGACTACAGTTTCAATTACCTTCAGAGAGTTTTTTCATGATTCTCAATTACACTGCTCTTGCCGTCGCTCTAATTTTCATCGTCCAAGCGATTCAGCAATTATTCAACACGAACGCCGTCTTTAATCTAAGGAAAAAGGAAGATAACTAGGGCCCTTTAATAGTTTTTCGGAAAATTGAAGAGATTGCTGAGCCCCTATTAATCAAGGCAGCTATGTCTACAGGCAGTATACGCTTCCAGAACGAATAAAAATTTGGAACCTATTCATATCGAGCCTGCAAAATTTTTAGCGCGTAAATCTTTTCTTTCCTCAAAGTTGCGCTACTTGAACGTGAGCGAATAATTAGTGAAGATCAGTCCACTTCCTCATAGCCATTCTCAGATTCTAGCGTTTTCTACATTTCTGATGTCGCTCGCTAATTTCAGAAGGCTAGAGTTTCCGAATCGATTCCTAGAAACAAGGCGCAACTTTCGACGCTCCATTAACATTAATTTCCTATGCCTCATGCACTCTTAAACTTCCCTATTTCATCTACACAGTTGTGGAACTTCGTATAACTCCTGCTTCACATCTGACAAGCCAAGTTCTCTTGTGTTCCAAAGTTGCTCGTTCTCCAACTGGTAGTGACGCGATTGTTAGATAGTCGTTTAAGAATCTAACGGTACTATTCGGGAATCAAGCACGTTAAAGTGCGTATTGTAAAAGGGCCAATAAACGCTGTTCACCATTCCTTCTACCACGGAGTACGATCCGTGAGCGCAAAATGACTTTTCAAACCCAGATAGCCTTTTTTGTAAGGTGCCACTTTGGCGCCATCCTTTTTTTCTCGTGCGTAAGGTAATTTCTGTAGATCGTGAGCGTTTGGGCCGTGCCCGCACCCTGAAGTAGTGCCATTTTGCGCTGCCGTTGTCTATATTCTGAAACACTGCTGATCGCCGGTCGAGAAGTGCCGTGGCAACATCCCGAAACGAGCCGTCGCATTTCCCGAATTTATCCATAAATGGTTAAAGTATAAAAGTCGGCATTATGCGATCCATTTGTGAGACACGCCACGCACGTTGCTTCTACGGCGTGATGAAAGCAGAATAAGCATTTGGTGGCCTATGGAAGGGCCACGACCTGAGCTCGCTAGACATGGACACCTTTCCGACAAAGCTACGCATTCTCATTATGCAACCACGGTCAGAGACCCACATCTCTCAATAGAGAATAACTCTACACCCCAACTCAATCATTTCACCAGATGTTTATGATCAAGTCAGAAATGATGTACTACGCGATTTCTAGAATCTGATCAGCAGTGACCTTTAATCTCTTCCCACTTGCGCCTAGAGGTGCATAGTCCGCTTAGCTCGTCTTCTTCAACCATACAACCAACCGTTTTGGCACCATATAAGCCTTTTCTGGTGAGTAATGGCTTTACTCATCAGAAAAGAAAATGGGAATTCCTCCGTAGTCGCCGCAACAGTGGTGACCGACATGCGCAATGGTTTCCATCGCCGGCATGACATACTTTTTCGCGCCGTGCACGGTGTTTAACGTTGGTCCTGGGAGGGTACCCGTTGCGCTCTCCTGCAGACTGACAAACGATGTCACGAGCACTGAGAACTCCACCTTCTTTCACATTGCTCCGCAAAACTCATCGCTACGATTCTATTGCAGCGACAGGAAGTATGCAAGAGGCGTAATTCGCTAATAGAACCGTTAGCTGAGTGAGTACCTCCATGTACGCACCCCTTGCGGCACCGTGGTTGACATTCTGATACACCGCTGATCACCAGTTGAGAAGTGCCGTGCCAACATCTCGAAGCGAGAGAATGCATTAGCCGCATGACGAATTTAGCGATATGGTATGAAAGTGCAAAGGTTGGCGTTATTCCAACCATTTGTAGGATACAACATGCTTGCTCCTTTTACGGCATATCATGGAACAATTTGAACACGTACTTGGTCTATACGATGGCCTATATAAAGCTTCGATGGCTTAGATAAAACACGAACGCTTTCTTGACTGCGGTGCGCGTTCTCTTCATGCCTTCAGGAGCGCCTATTTGGTACTTCTCTCCATGAGGAATAGAATAATTCAACTCTTATACCAGGTGGTACACGGCCATTGCCGTGACACAGCGCACTAACTACGCGATTTCCAACCCGGTTTTGTTAGTAGTAGTCTGGAACGATATAGATTTCCTGTTTAGGTTCTACCGCTCAAGTATACATCTAAGGAGTCCTCGAATATTTGCTGCCTAAATACCATAAAGTGAGAGAACAGAGATTCACAGTTACTGTGGTTTTATAGGCAGTGTGTACTTCCTTGGCACTCAAGGTAGATTCCATCTCCATCCCTTCTAAGAAAAAACGGGCTTCAAACCTACACGATTAGTGGTCATATATAGCTGAAGACGAAAGGTCATGAACACATGTTAGCCCGCTCTGTTCTTTGTTAATGCGCTATGTACACATCCGCACACCGACGTTTGCACAGTTTCATTCTCCCTCCCATCGACCTCTGGACACAGGGTCAGAAGGGTTCTGGCGAAGATCTAACATAACAACAACTCCCGTAAGGACAATAACGACTATAGATACGAGCAATAACAAAGAACAACACATAAGGAGAAGTCGAGACCTCAGACGAAAGCTGAATGGCTGCAAGACCATCTCAGCAGGCAACAACGTAACAAATAACACGAATTGCTGAAGATCATAGAAGTCTTAACAGAAAACTATTCAGGTAATCTAGAGTAGAGGCTCCAGTTAGCTTCCAGACAGCCACTCGGCCATATAGCGACACGTCTGCGGACTGATCACATGGCCGGAAGAGCAATCGTCGACCACGGGACATGTGGAGCAGGGCACCGTCACGAGGGGAGAAGGTCGGGTGGTCGAGGTCGTGGCTCGAACCTAAACGACGGAAAGTGGAAGTCTTTGTACAGCAAAGAACACCCAGCCGCGGCGTCCAAATATAGAACAGCACCGATGGAATGGCAGAAGAAGTGCACAGAAAGAGGCATTGAATTAGGGCTGTAGCGGGTGGACAATAATTAAGGAGCACTTGAAGGGCATTTCCAGTTGGCGCTCGTGTCGCCATAACATGAAATGGATGTAATCGAGTTGATTTTTTTGCCAGAATTAGGGGAATCGTTAAAGATCTACCGTTAAGTAAAAAGAAGTAGGGAAGAAAATATCGTAGAAAGGGTTTCTACATCGTTCGCGACGCTTCACGGCAATACATCACGGATAGATATCGATTATACAGCGAAGATATTCAATATAAGTGGGCTTCGCTCTGCTGCGCTCATTGGAACTGAAGTAGAATTTTTTAAAATGGAAATTCGGTTTTCTGATAGAACAGGCGAGCAAGATTTAGCGATGCAAAGGGCTAGAACCTGTTTATAGTCCCTGAATCGCCATGTTGCCTATGAAAATTAGTACATACCGCTCGAAAAATCCGCTTGAACTGCACAGAGTACATGCAGGGCCTAACAATTATACTTCAAATTTCGGTAGTAACACCCCACAACTACCGAAGTGTAAGATAAAGAATAAAAAATCGCATGTTGCCGGAACTGCGACGATCAGCTGAAAGCACGTGATAAAGAGGCATAGGATCCGTTTACACTTACTTCTAGATGCTGTGTATCGCCGTGCTGTTGGCGCAATCAATAGATGTGCGACTATTTGATTAGTTTGAACTGCGCGACGACTCAGGAAGACGCTCGTGAACACGAAAAGGCGTTAGAGCAATTCTGCATTTCAGCCCTTATCGATTAGATGATCGTGAGTTAAACAGTCGATACTTATTGCTGTTGAATCGCATAGCATCTGACGTGTAAGCGTTTATCTTCGGGATAGCTGAGGCTTGATGAATTGTTCTCCAGGGCTCTTGGACGCACTTGGGAGCTCCACCCAGCTAGGAATGCGCCATGGTGTTTACCGGCAGGCAGAAAGCTGCGCTCACCTTCCCATCAGGGCGCCGTTCGATCGCACCGTCCAATATAGCCACATCCAGAATCCGCTCCACATCTTCTACGGTAATGGTGACGTTAAGGACCCTCTTTTCGGAAATGAAATCCGCAACCTGTAAGTAAGTGGAGTATATAGGAAGTGTTTTGTATTATTTTATTTTCTATGTTACTGGTTTTTTCGGAGTTGTTGCTGAGCATTCAGTTTTGTTAATAGTTTTTATTATTGTAATGCTTCTCGCTGCTGCTGTTAACACTCCGTATTGAGCGTACTATCATGTGCTTTGAATAAATAAGCAAGTAGACAGTTATGAAGCGGTACTGCAGGAAGGAAACGCATGACGTACTTCTTGAGGTCGAACCGCGCTCAGCTCTTTCTGCATGGCCAAATCGTCAGGATGGTTATCGACGGCCTGTTTGCGTCGACTCTGGGAAAAGAACATTTATTGCAGCAAAACTGATAGGAAACACTAAGTAAATTTAGGGCTTGTAGCCGCTTGACCCATATCTAGGTCACGCTATCACCACTTCTGAAGGAGCATTTTGAGCAAAAGGTTTATGTTTGAGGCGCTGAATGGGCAGCATTGCGGGAATAGTCGATATTGGTCCAATATGAGCATGTTAAAGTGGGAATGAGCCGTGTAAAGAAGCGTCACGGTAATGAACTCAGAGCACGCAATGCAACCGTGACACACAGCGATGTCTGCGGAATAGTGACCGCCGTCGTTCATGTTGATAAAGTCGGACTCACATGTATATAACCAATGCAGACATTGACTAGGGTGTGTATGAGCTCGGAATCGAGCTGCTGATCGGAGTAGAATGTGCCTAAAGGTGAAAACTGTCATAGAATGTATACAAACTGGATAATTATAGTAGCTTACCTCCAGTTACTGAGGTATCTGGCTCCAAATCATAGAGCATATAGCACTTTTTTGTGGTACCTATGGCCTAGAAGTTCAGTCTAAGCTAATATAGAGCTCCTTAAGAACGCCAAATACACACCTTGACATTCTTGATGAGCTTCTTCTGCTCCAAGGACTTCAACACCTTGCGGAGTTGGATTTGAGAGAGGCCCGAGCCGTCGCGCAGCTCTCGGATCCAGATTCCCTTTCGTTTCGAGTCCTCTATTAGGGTGAAAATCTAAATAGGTTCAATCCTCAGTATAAAAAAAGCGCTTTCCTAAGCCAGAAGCGAGATATTTGCAAAGTGAGTTCAATAGGACTCTTCGACAAAGAAAAAGCAGAGTTCGGGAAGGACGCCGACAGAAGGCGTCTGGCATGTTACGCATACGGTCAAACCATCTCCAGTGAACTGGGAAAATAGTATTCAGGACCAAATGACGAGAAAACGTAAAAGAACCCACAGCTTGCTCTTCCTCCGAGACTCCGGCCAGCTGTGTGTTAGTGTTTACTTTCAGTTTCAGCGCTCCACTAGACGTTTTAGCTATGACGAGCCTTTTAGCCACCAGAAGGTTGTTGATGGCACTCTGAAACATTCAAAAATACTCACTGAATTCAGAAGGAGGAGCTTAACTCTCGAAGAAAAGAAACCCAACCTGCCGATCCAAAGCCGATATGGCGCCGGTCAGGGCTGTAATCGTGTCGGTATCCATTCCATCAGGGGCCGTTTGTACGATACTATAGATCTGCTCCTCCACCACATGATTATCGACAGCTTCTATCTAGAAGAATCACCATCTAAGACTCGGTACCTAAGAAATAACTCCATTTAAGGCTCAATAGGCCTAGATAAAGTTTCAACAAGGTCAACCAGCGAAAAATCGCCCAATAACCATCGTGTTGGCACGACTAGTGCATAATTTTCTTCAATGAAAAGTTCAATTTAAAGCAGATGCTCTTTAAAAATCAAATCAGCTTACAACTATAAAAACCAACATAATAAATAGAGTAAGTATCAGAGCCAGCACTAGACGTGGACCTACTTCTGTTTTAACGGCCGACGTTGTGGGGATCATGCAGCTCTAAAACAGAACAACATCTAAAATTGAATACAAAAATGAAGCAATAGAAGGCTCGCAGAAAACTAAGCGGAAAGACAGGCTATCCGCTCTCAAAAGAGCATTAAAACGGCGCATCAAGCGATCCTATCAAACACATCAAATCCTTAGCCTTACTGGTACTATCAACCCAACATAAGCCACAAATTCAATCCGATAAACTAGGAAACACATGCTCGAAAGGAAATATGGAGGGCATCAAATGTCGGCTGCCGTGAATCCACGTGTGTCATCGCGATCCTCGACCACGTTTTATAAAATACGTCTGTAGTGACTGGAGCGCGGTAACCAACAACCTAGCATCCATCGGACGAAGGAAATAGGTGACCTTTGCGTACTTGAGAGGAAAATAGTGACTACTCTGCCCTGTTTATTTCCTTGAGAGGGAGCCATAAGGAGTCATAGAGCTTCATGTTTGATCTACAATTTCACGAATAAAGCGCTGTTCAACCGAATAACGGTATACGGATAAAAGTTGGTTGTAATATAACCTTAATGATATTTGGTTAGTTATATGGTTAATAATTAACGCCTTCCTTTATCCTTTTAATCTTAGTACTGTAGTGTACCTGTTGTAGCTCTCGTTTTTGGTTTACTACCTAGTGTTCGCAGCTGAAAACCGATCCGATTTTTTATCACTTCCCAATTTCTTGCCAGTCTTCTTTCATTAGTGCTAGAGGGATACTGACAATGAGCTGCAATGGAGGCGCCTATCTAGCCCATGGACTATCTAGCCCACAAGTTCGTAGTGACAATACGTGACAATGATGGCTAAGAATTACGCATTTAAGGAAAAAAGAGAGGATACAATTCAGCAACCGTGCGCCACGGAAACTGCAGCGAAGTGTCATTGGCACGTCCACAGCAACTGACCTTTTTACCTTTTCCTTTTCTTTGCGCTGTGAAATTAATATTGCGATAAGGAAAGAGACAGAAAGGGATGAAAGAGACATGTCAGTCTTGGCGGTGCAGCTTTCCCGTGGCACCCTTCTGACTTGTAGCCCTGACTTTTAATGATCTATAAGAAAAAGAAATCCTGTGGTGGGATGCTGGAGACGGCCACATTGTCATCTCATTACCCGAGCGGGCTAACAACTCAGCAATTCAGCGATAGATGGCACTGATCGCTTCAGATTCTTTGAGGACAAGCTATAGGCAGCTGCTGGTCTTTCCAAGCATCACTTATTCCTTTTATACACAATATACAGAGTGCTAGTCGTTAGTGTGGGCAGCACAGGAAGGTGGGAAGCACCAGCTGTTCACAACCAATCACAGCACCGACCGAACTGGCTCTAGCGAATCAGGGTACCGACTGCGCACCTCCCCTCGGGCTGGCACGTTCATTCGATGTGACCTGATTGTCATGCGCGGCTCCACGCCCAAATGCTGCCCATATTAACGACCCTCACGTATGTGGTAAGGCATAGTAGGAATTAATATGAGGGATTATGGAAAAGAAACAGCAGCTTTCTCTATCCAAAGATTTGAGTCTTTCCCACCACCACCGATAGGTATTAATGCTACGAAGCACAACGTATACTCGACGTGGAGTTTAAAAACTTTTCTGGTTCTTCAAACAGTTTCCAGTCGTTGTTTCAACCTTCAATTTGATCACTTTTTGAAGAGATAAAATTTTCAAAAAGTGATCAAACCGAAAGTTTCCTTATTTTTGAAGACAAGAAATCCCATCGAAGTAAAAAGGATTTGTAAAAGACTTGAAATTATTGGGGCATTGAGCAGTTTTCCAGTCCTTACCAACACTAGACGAAAGCGGCCGTAATTTTGAATGTGGAAGAGCATATCACAAACGGTACAAGCTTTATACAATAGCTCACAGCAAATCGGCTTCGTTTTTTAACAGATGATTAGGATCTGACTTTGGACATAGTGTAGTATCCCGGAGAGACGCGAGGAGGCGGGCAGCTTTGACATGGCCATGCTCTGCCCTTAGGTCCGGGCGGCCCAGGAGGCCCTGCAGTACCTCGGGGTCCTTTCTCGCCCTTGAGGCCAGGAAACCCGCGTTCGCCTCGTGGTCCTGCCAGTCCTAAACAGCTTGCAGTTAGACACTACATAAATCAGGTCTATCTGTAGTTGCTCTCTGGTCCTCACCGTCCTCTCCGTCTCGACCGGGCCTTCCTTTCTCGCCGGGCGGCCCTCGTGGACCAGGTTCTCCCTCCTTTCCTGGTGGTCCATCGGCTGTGTATAGCTTCCCCGGCTCGCCGGGTTCTCCCGGCAAACCATTGACTCCAGGGAATCCCTTCTCTCCTCTTTCTCCGGGGGCTCCAGCAGGTGACGGTGGAGCTGGTGATCCTGGTGCACCGTTCCTGCCTCTATGACCGCGGTCTCCTTTCGGTCCTGGTGGTCCAGGTCTGCTTAAAAAGTAGAGAAAGAATGTGCAGGAATATCATAGGAATGATTAGGAATGCAGAGCACAAAAAGGCTAACAAACCCTGGTTCACCAGGTGGGCACTCGCGTTCACAGAGAAGCCGCGTATCCTCATTGGCCGGCCGACCTATTCGACCCGGACTCCCTGAAACGGAAGAGCATTTACGTTGAAGTTCCTTAATAGCGCTGTGTAACCGAAATTGATAGAAGTAAGATTTATGTAAAAAGTCGCTGAAGTATAAACTAGCAGCAAGCCTAGTGATCCCACCTGGTGTACCATCGAGACCATCTGCAGAAGGTCGTCCGGGAAACCCTTTCAGTCCTGGTGGTCCTATGCAACATGCTGAATTTAAGTGAAGTAGATGGTAGCAAAGCAGACAATGGATCAAGAGATGCAATTATTTGAAAGAGTTGAAGAGTAGTGGTAACCCCAAAACTTTGCATGTAAATACCCGCAACACTCTGCCTACTCTTCATAATTCCTTTTTGGAACTCGTTAGAACTATAGGAATAGATGTCGAAGGAGTTGTAGTGGGCGGTAAAGGGCTGTATGTAGTGCGGGAACCTACGGACTCATATAGGAAAAGAATAAATCTAATTTTATTGCGGTAGACAGAACATCTCTTTATTTTTGAACATTCCGCTAACATGACCGACTTACAGGCAAGTTGACGTTTTTCTCTGATCCTTTCATGGATTTCCGCCTTCGCCACATCCACCTTCCTCCATAGGTCGCCGACCAGTGTCTGAAACATTAGGCTAACCAGGTAGGCTAGGTAAGTGTCGCCGTTCTCCTTGTGGTACAGTTAAGCGAGGGAAATTTGGGTGGTAAAGGAGCAGTTTTCAAAAAAAAGAGAACGCTCAGAGCGCAGAAGGTACTCTTCACAATGTTAGTATCCAGTGAATTTAAATACTTGACCAAATCCAAAAAAATCTATAAAAATACGCCTCACCTGTACCTCGGCTGTCATTCTGATCTTCCATAGTGAGAGTACCCCCGTAGTGTCTCGATGTCGTGCCGAAACAGTACATGCAGCGAAGGCGCACAGTATTGGGAGATAGAAACGCGCCGGCCAATCACAAATCCCAATGTTGTTCGCGTTCGCGACATGAACCAGCGAAACACCTGTTTATTATTCCGCTCAAGAAACTGCTGTGGCAGCATCCTGTAGCCGTATTCATGAACGTTCCCGGGATCTTCCCACGGGAAGCGATGGAGGTGAGAGAGCGAGGCAGGAGGGAGAGGCGAGAGATGATATCGCCATGATATCGTCTATCTCCCGTTCATGAATACGGCCTCTGGTGTTAGAGAACTAATCATGTACACCCGTGTGGTAGAGAAACTTCGCCTCTGCTGCCGCAGCATCCACACCAGGATGAAAGCGGTACATCCATGCTTCAATTTCTATTCTTCCGTTACATTTCAAAAAGCTGGGCCGATCCTTAGATTTCAACGCTCATATTCCATAGCTTAAAGAAAGCGTTTTTGTTGTCAAAAGAGAGTTTGTAGGAAATAATGATCCTACTAGCTTATACCTAGTCAATTGTAAGAAAATATATCTCTGCATCACTCCCTCTATATCACTCTTCCGTGACAACACCCGAACGCATTCCAAAACATTCTACGAAAGGTGCCGTGGAAATATCCGAACACACTGCAAAACAACACGAGGAAGGTACCGTGAAGTATCTCCAAAGAGAAATGATGCCTTATCCATACCTCAAACTAGAGTTGCTCGAGATTTTGTCATTCCATTATACTTACATGGAAACTCTCGGCCCTACCGCACTGGATTTCCATTGGTCGAATACGCTTAGCTAAACTTCATTTTTCTTATCGTTAAGTTAAGCTTCACACTGAAACACAAGGTTTTTTTGTATGACAGAAAGAGCTAAGTCCATGCTGTCATTTAAATATGCGACTGGGAAAAAAGCTCTATGAGAGCCAAGAAAAATTCGATATTGGCAACACCTTTTTAAAAATCCACAGTGACCTACTCCTTATAAAAACACAGCTAGTACATGCTGACTTGTGAGATCACCTACCGGACAGTGTTGGTGGTCGTTTTTGGAGAAGACGTAGATAGTGTGAAAGACGATCAAAGGGCAGAGTGCAGTTGCGCATAGAACTGCTGAGACAGATAGTGACAACGCGACGGCAGGCGAACCGCTCCACTTCCACAGTGCTGCCAGAATCCGTCGCATCTGAATAGCGATATCGTTGTCCGCTGAGGAAAGAAGGACCAGTGCATGGTTCTATATAATTAGAAAATCTAGCCTACTTGTCACTTTGTGGGACGAGCGAAGTATAGCATTCAGTTGGATAGCGGCAAAAGACTTGCTAGACCTGGAAAGCAGAGGAAGTAACACCTGAAAGCACTAGACGCGCGATCAAGGAAGGCAGAACGAGATCCTAGGCCTTGAAGGTGAAACCTGACATGACATCGTAACCATGAAAATTGTCGTGCAGAAGTGAAGGTAAGAGAGGCAGTTTCGGTGAGGTGACCTCGACTAAAAAGCGGTTTCATATTTCAAGGGCAACTCATCATCTCGTCGGAAGCACCCTTGAGAACTAGCGTTGCCGTCGTCAGAACTGCCATCATAAGCAAGGAACTGCAGCGCAGAGAGAACAGGCCGTGTTTTTTCCGGCGGAAGACGCTTCCTCGTGCACCGGAAAAGGCAATAAATCATCGGTGGTTCGCGCCAGCGGTTGGAGGAGACGACAAGACGAGTTCGTCGAGGAGGATTAGGCTTGCGCGAGGCCCAGTTTCTTCCACATTTCGCACCTTTTCACTGTGCGTAATTGGCTACCCGATTCGGTAATTGTCGAGACAACACTGTGCACTTCAACGACACCACCGATCTCCCCGGTGGCCACCTCCTAACGGGACATCGGAAACATGCGCGCCTTTTCGGTTTTACGTTTCATAGCAAAGTACAAGTCAATAATCCGACCTACATGGAGAAGTTCACACTGTCAGGCCGCATCGAAGGAGTGTGTCATCCAGTGCGAGTGTGTGTGACTCGGTGCACGACCGGTCGTGCCCGCCTTCTCTATGTAGGGCACATTCGCGACTAATAACGACATGTCCCACGTGCTTCACTGCCCTTGATCCAGGAAGTCCCAACTATGCTAGTCTGGCACGCGTGAATAACCAGTAGAGATATGCTCAATCACTTTGCCTGTTGGTGCAATAGACGATCTCAACGAGCAGAACAGAGGCGCTTCAGGTGACGCAGTCGTTCTAGCCCTGTTAAAGATGGTGTCGTAATGAAGTAGAAGTCGTTAATATGGCCAGCAGGCACCACGGACACAGGCCAATCAGCCCGCATATAAAGGGCGTGCCACCCAAGAGGACGTGTACACCAGAGATGGGTGGAAATTTTGGACAATTTTCAGAAAACAGAAAACGGGAAATCTAGTTCGTCGAAAACAGAAATCAGAGAACGGAAAAGCCAAAAACTCCAGAAAACAAAAAATCAGTAATCAGAAAACAGAAGAAAAATCAGAAAGGACAGAAAACAGAAAAAATTATTGCTTGGCTATCTAACAAAAATGAAGCATTTTTGTGATTAAAGCAGATCCTCTCTTTTTATGAAAATTTGATATTCACTTACTATTATACCATGAATTCAATGCAATGCTTAAACCTTCATGAAAATTTGATTTCTGCAGTTAAAATAATGAATAAGGAATAAGGAAGGAATGCAATGTTATTATTTTAATGAGCAGTTGATCAACAATTTTCGAGTGTACGAAAAGAAGAGATCCCACCGTGCCCTCGTCTAGGTCAGCACGGCTTTTATTTAACTGACAGAGTAAATGCCGCTTAGTGGGAACTGCAAAAATGTTATCTGGTTGCAACTGTGTTTACTGTGCCGCCTACAAGTGCGTTGCTAGACGTAGGTAAAATTTTAGCTACCAATCAAAGGAAAATCAAGATGCTGGATTAGTGCACGGGGCCACCTATTCTTTAACACACTGACAATTGGTGTTTTCTTGCACTTTAAAAATTATGATATATTCTTTATCTAATAAAAAGGATTTTATTACAATTTAAAGTTCGCCTTTTTTTCGGAAAAGTGAGGTGTAAAATTTTCCGAGGAAATGATAGCGAAATTTTAGACCTTCTGAGTGTCTTGTTTAATGTGGAACGTGATCGTGATCGGTTTGAATTAGTTGATGATTAGTTTGATTTCAAAAGTGGCCAGCTTATTCTGAAAAGTGTCCAACATGATGAAAAGAGGGTCCAGTTCGATGTGCAGATGGTATGTTTAGGTAGAGACGTGGCCTACAGTGCCACTTTAGGCGAGCAAGTAGGGTTAATGAAATCCTGCCACCTACATATTTAAGCCAGATTTTCAGCAAATCCAATTTTGAAAAGATGAGAAATCTGCTTAGTAGAAACAAAGTGATAGTATGACACTTACACCATCAATCAAACGAATCTGACAAGTGCACGACGCGATTTTTAATTAAAGATTAAAGATTTAATAGAGCGCAAGCAGATTTTTTCGATTTTGGTGTAGCCTTAGATCATTTTTCTGCTGTAAGGGTTGCGATGTGTGAGACAGATTAATTTGTGGCGGTCTGATACCTGTGGCAGAATTTTAATGACATACTGCTTTTTGTTTTTGACTAACTTTGGCCATTTTTCCAGAAAACAAAAAAATTCAGCTCACCTTTGGTGAACACTTGTCTCTCGTTTTGTGTCACTTTATTTTGACTGTTTTATTAGTCTCCAAAAATTTGCTCGAAGAAGAGCGAAATAAAAAAGAGACGAAGTTAAGCTGGAATTTAGCTACGTTTTGATGAAGCTGGACTGTTCTAGATCTTCTGGAGCGCTTCTCTTCCATCAATTATATTGTAGCCCACGACGGCAACAATGGTAGGGAGTAATTCCTTCCCAAAGTGCAAATACTCAGCAGAGGAAGACGTCAAAGCTTCAGAAGGCTCTGCTCTGTCCAGCGCTTAGCTCGGTGAGATTACGAAGAAGAACGGTAGAGCAATCAGTCCAATCCACATCCCTCGTGATTCCTCAACATTTTTTCTTGGCAGAAATGAGAATAACTCGGTAGCTCCCAAGAAGTTTTGGCCCTTTTCAGACCACATTGCCCTCCAGAAAACGTCTCCCACAAATGCTGATGGCTTCCCATTGAGAAGATAGGGCTTCTCAGTACAGAATAACCAATGAGCTTTTCATCCGAACGGCAATTCAGATTGCCGTACTGCCTGTAGATCGAGTTTGTGAAAGGGACCGTTCCCAGTTCAAAAGCGGTCATTCTAAGGTCAACGACAGGCGTGACTGAGATTCCCCATTGACCAGCTGGACATGCGACTCCTAGGTAGCCTCCTAGACACCACCTTCAAGTCGGGTGGAAAAGGTTGTGATCTCGAGAAGTAGAACTCGTCTTTATGACACTTTATTGGTATAGAGCGGTGTCAACAATGGGGCGTGAAATAAAGAAGTCTCAAAGGCGAAGTCGAACGGCGCTCTCCTTTCACGCCGACGTGGAGCTGCTGCAAAACGTGGCTCTACCTCTTCTGAATACACGAGGGCATAGGGCATCTGCGCCTCAACGGGTCATTACCTTCACCCATTTAGACGCTCCTCTTCCGCTTGGATACGCACTCGGGAGGACGACAACCGGGGGCGGGGAATATGTACTGTGCCTGAAATGCAGCGAGTCGGAGGAAAAACTCGAGAATGTCCTTTCCTTCCAAGGCTCACCTCAGTCAAGGCTACGCAGAGGAACGAAAGAGCGATCAGGACAGTCCACCAACGCATCGCTCTGAATCTCCAAGTCATACTATTTTATTTGTAAATACGAAAAGAAACCACTCAAATCGAGGTATGAGGTAGTGACCTCGATTATGAAATCAAAAACATGAAGATGCAATGAAACCGAAGGTGTGCCTGGATGAAGGCACTGTGCTAGTGACCGCCGACGAAGGCCATTTTATACTCGTCCAGGTGATCGATTTCGAGCTGCGGAATACATTCCTCGTCGAAGCTCATTACGAATTCAGAATCTCCCCTCTAGCGGCAGCATCGTTAGCTTCCGAACTTATACAACCGCGACCCGTAAGGACACTGCACACCGTTTCACGTCAAACAGGATGTTTTCCCTGTAAAAACGGCTGTTTCTGATATATTTCCTCAGGTTCGCATCGGTCTCCTCTACTGCAAGCTACTAGCTGGACTATGCAATTTCTTTCTGTACGACACCGGCAATTGATCCAAGGGAGACTCTGAATCCCTAATGAAGTAGCACCACGTAACCGTGGACACATAATGGACACAGAGTGTATTCAGCAGCTCAAAGCCGATACCCCTGGACTGGACCAGCATAAAATGGTCTCCCTCAGCGGTTGCTACACATTGTCTCCGTTCCCTTTAGAGGCACACCTTCGGTTTCATTGCATCTTCATGTGTTTTTTTCAAAGTCAAAGTCACTAGATCACACCTCGATTCGAGTGGTTTCTTTTCGTATTTACAAATAAAATGGTATGGCCTAGAGATTTAGAGGATGCGTTGGTGGACTGTCCTGATCGCCCTTTCGTTCTTCAGCGTAGCCTTGACTGAGGTGAGCCCTGGAAGGAACGGTCATTCTCGACGGTCAGCTTTTCCATTGACTGGCTGCATTTCAGGCACAATTCATATTCCCCGCCCCCGGTTGTCGTCCTCCCGAATGCGTATCCAAGCGGAAGAGGAGTACCTAAATGGGAAAGGTAAGGACCCGTTGAGGGCGGATGTCTTGCGCTCTCTTGCATTCAGAAGAGGTTGAGCCACGTTCTGCAGCAGCTCCACCCCTGCGTGAAAGGAGGGCTTAGCGTGCCGTTCGACTTCGTCTTTAAGACTTCTCTACTTCACGCCACCATGGTTGAGACTGCTCTGATGCAATAAAGTGTCAAAAAGACGAGTTCTACTTTACGAGATCGCAACCCTTCCCACCCGACTTGAAGGTGGTGCCTAGGAGGCTATCTAGAAGTAACACTGGAAACATGTCCAGCTGGTCAATGGGGAATCTCAGTCACACCTGATGTTGACCTTTCAATGACCGCTTTTGAACTGTGAACGGTTTTTTCCACGAATTCGATCTGCACGCAGCACGGCAATCTGAATTGCCTATCTCAATTCGGATGAAAAAGGCATTGATTATTCTGTAATGAAAAGGTCTACCCTCTTATTTGTAGAGCATTCTGTGGAGGATGATGTGGTCTGAGGGGCCAAAACCTGAACGAACTGTGAAGCAACTCTCATTTATGTGGAAAAATATGTTTGAGAATCAAGTGAGGTCTAGAGTGAGTAGTCACCCCGTCGGAATCTGACCTCCGCATTGCACAGTAGCCTTAGGTGAGGTGCCTCAATTTACTTCATCTCCACCTAGCTCCCAGTAAGAAGATACAGAAATTTTGCCCAAAGAGTACGGAATCCACGTCGCAGATGAACATTCGGTGAACGTATCGAGAAGGAGGGTCTACCCCCATTTTCCTAGATAAAATAAAGGAATTTGTCTCAGAATAAAAAAAAACATGTCAAGGGCACATGTCCCTAGTTCCGACAGTGTCGAAGTGGGTGCGGGAGCACGGCAGAGCTCCGAGCGAAAGCGCTGGTGCTCTGATTGGCTGGCGCATACTTTTGTCCTCGTGCAGGCCACATTAACGACTTCTCCCACAACCGTCCCTGTTTTCTTACATTGTTCAAAAGAATTTTTACATATTTTATGTCACTTAGAACAGAACACAACAAGGGCGCCATGGGATAAATACAATTATTTCGGAATCACCCATAAAATTTAGGATGATATCAGAGAAATTGGAGGCATAAATATTTCCAGAAATAGCGGCTCAGATTGCTTCAGGAGGTAGAGCTCTCTATCACACTCTTTGAAGCGAATGCTATGGAGGATTGGTTCGAAGTTTCTGCGGCTGCGTCCAGCTAGAAGTGCGAATCCGGACGGGACTGAATGTACGGCCGCATGTTGGGCAGCGTCTCGAAACGAATACAGTAGCCCTTCAGCGTCGGGAAATGCGCTAGATAGAAGCTGTCGTAGCAGCACTGAAACCGCGTCAGCATCTCGATCAGCGCCATGTCGGCCCAGGAGATCTGAAATGGAAGAATTTCTTTCTATGAGAAGGGCGAAAAAAGTTTCAACCGGTTTGTTTATTGTTTACATTGGAGGTCAAGGAGTGGCAGCTAAGCCCGTAGGGCCTTTATCTAATCCTCATTCAGTCCTTGTCTATGTAGGTTTGATTCCTCGATGGCGCATCCCATTGCGTTTCCTCGTCGCATCCTCTGCCTCTACTACCCTGAATTTTATTTCTTTCTACAGAAGTGAGACAAACGAATTGCTAGAAAATTATGCAGGACGATGAAACGCAGCTGCAGAAGAATAATTCTGAATTTCCTAGTGATCAACAGTCGATGACCATTCAAGGCTTAGGGTGATGTGTAATTTGTGCAATTGCATAGAAAGCGTCACATTTCACGCACGAAAAATGAGAACGCTCCTGTATGAAATCATGCAGAACTGCCGGAGAAAAGTCGGTCACCACCCCGTCATCTATCAGCGGATTTCATTCGACGAGTATGTGCTTACTCTTCCAGCCTACCGGTGGAAAGTCGATCACCAATGGGCTAAAATCCTGTCACCTATCAGAGAATTTCATCTGACGGCCCATCGGAAGTTCACATGTGCATTAGGTTTCAGAATTAACCTCGTCTCAGCTATGGTGCTACATGAACTCCGAAAAACGTACCCTCGAACCGACGAGAAACAGACTGCTGGCAAGTGTTTGTTCGTAATTCACCAAGCAAGGAAACAGCGCATTGTTCTTGAACACGTTCCACACCTCTCGCTGCAAAAAAATCGATCAAAAAATTGAGTAAAAATTAAAATTTATTGATTTTTATCTCAGTGCGTCCTCTTGCAAGGTCAACGAAATTTGAATCAGCTGATGATTAAACACAAAATACATCAGAAGAAAAAGCTTCAAAAGGGATAAGACGAAAGATATTTGAGGCAAATTGTGTCTGTGGAAGAGGAGTTCATGCGATTTTCTTAAAATTTTCAAAAATAGTGGATGGAGCTAGGAGAACTTCACTTCCCAGAAAAAGTTAAAAGTCCAAATTAACACAGATGGTACCCGATCATCAAAGTTCTTCGTCAAAGTGGCCCTAATGATGGGCGCAAGTCCTGCATGAAGCTCTTCCAATTCGCCGATGATCGTGTCTATTGCCTGACGCACTTCAGAAGTCCGGCCGTAGAGATCTGAATCATCGTGTCGACAAGAAGAGTAGGATTGAATGCTTAAGATTTATGAAAACGACCAAAACCGGGCACAAATAGGCGTTAGATGTCCATCTGGAAAAACTGGGAAGAGAAAGAGTGTTATCGTTGTCATTCTTTTCGGGGCACGCCATGCCCTCTACTTTAACGTGATAACGCTTAGACTATATACCTACGGGTAGTCTATTTCGATTTTTAATCACAATAGCAATTACAGTAACTTTTTTCCAGTGAAACAAAACGATTTCACGATCCTAAAAAAATGTAAAGAGTGAAGAAAAAAGGAGAATGTGATAACTGGCGAGCTCAGTTTACATAACATTGGATTTATCAAGATTGTTGAGTCATCCGCTATGCAAATTCCCTGCCAATGTGAAATTTCGTAAAAAAAGCCCATGTCACGAGTATGGGCAGCATTCGCGGGGCAAGTGAGAGCGCTAGCCAATCATAACCAAACAGAGCATCGGCCAAACCCACGTCAGTCAATCATAATGTCGAACGAGCACACGACCTCTCTGAACAGCGCGTTCGCGCCCCCCCCCCCCCCCAGGGTTGCCCATAATCGCCACCAACAGCAATCGCTCGAAAGGGACGTACCAAGGAGGGTAGCGACGTGTCGGGAGATTTCGGTGACTCCAACTATTTTTGTGCGGTCGTTAACAACCAGCACGGGAAGCTTCGTGTCATCTGGATACCCATCTGAAAGCACGCGAAAAGACTTGAAGTCGAAAGTGGTGCTTTTTATAAAAAGCTTCAGATTTTTCTTATAAAAGCAAGCAGAGTTTAACAATACTGCAAATTCTACAATAGATGCGGTATAATCACGAATGACTGATTGACTTAACTTTCAGCTAAAAATGAGCATAAACCAGGGAAGATGATACGGATATATTCTTGATGTCTTGGTAAAAAAGTTTGCAATAAATAAAATGCATATAGAAAATAAATAAAGGCTAAAAATAAAGATGAAAACTGAAATAATATAGAAAAGTTTTTCACTGATCCGGTAACATATCTACTGCGATTCTACAAACACTGCAGATTTAAGATTCTATTCGTTTTCCGTAAAAAACCGGATACAGACTTAAGGACAGGAGAAGCTGTTAGTGCAAAAAGGTTTAATGATAGAAAAAACGAATCACGATAGATTGATTAGAGGGCTAACAGACATTGTTGAATCCCAGAAAACTCAATAGAACACTCCGACTGTCATCGCCTTCCAAATGGAACATTTTCAATTTTTGGTAAGGACACCTACCACTGTTCTTACCCTTGTCCTACATACCTCAAATCAGCGCAATATATTGGCTCGAGAAAGAGCACCTACCACGTTTCTTTCTCAGCTTCCACTCGGCAATAGTCAGTCGCGAATCGGTGAAGCTTCGTCCGGCGAACGTGAGCATCAGTCTCACCGCTTCAGCTCGACCTCGCCCTCTCAGCGAGATCAGCTCCAGCTTCTCATCCATTCACGTCGTTCGTGGACGTTATTTGAACTGACCAGCACGATTTGCTAGGCGGAGCCTACAAATGCACAGCAAAGCATGGTAGGAGGGAAAGATTTGATTTTCAGCGGCTGTTGACAGGAACGCCGAGCGCTTTTTGTGCACACAAATACAATCGAAAACAGCAGACGGTGGAACTCTATAGAAGCTACCATAGAATTTCGTACAAATTCGGGGAGGAATTGGAAGACCCACGTTTGCTGTCAACCTCCTGCAGACATTCTGGGCGCTTCTACAGTGAGCTATATAGACGGAAGAACCAGTAACCTGACACGCAGAGGACGACGGGCAGGAAATGGTTCTACTGACAGTGTAGCCGCTTTTAAGAGAAAATCAGATATGGAGAAAGAAGTTTCTACCACGAAGCCTTTGCAATGAAAAAAAGTAAAGGGCTGAAGAAGAAGGGGTGGTGTCTGCCGAAGTTGAGGAGAAGAGCTCCATGACCTAGAAAACAAGCCATCTCGAGCCCAGAGAGGAAATGATCGATGGCAGCTTGTTGAAGAGCAAAAACGACGACGAAAGTCGTTTCGATGAACACACACACACCGTCCGACGAAAGCACTCCAGACATCCTCGGCCACGAGAGAGAAGAGCCAGAGAAGCGTCGGGCTACGTAGAGCGGTGTTGGAGAAGCGGGTTTTGTGCGTAAATATTGGCCGCCCTCGTCGACGCTTCGTTCGGAAACCACCGGCCAATTCAGCACTATGGAAGAGGTCGTGCGGGCTTCAGAAGAAGCTTCACTCATACAGTGGAGACTGAACTCCAAAGGAAAATGTTCAGAGACCTTCTATGTACGAAGAACCATTCACTCTATAATCGCTGTAGGTAAAGGCTTAGGCAACCTCTAGAAGCCATCGCTTTGAGTATTTCGATGCTGATCGTCGTTTCTGAAGTCTAAAAGTTCTCTCGAAAGACACCTCACACACTCTACACTCGTGCTCAGTACAACTGCTACAGCTTCTCCTCCACAACGAATACCGTAGTGTCGTCCCGGTGTGTCCTACCTCATCCAGAATGTTCACCGTCTACGGTCTCTACCTGAGGCCTCGTCAACCCTTCGGCCTTATCTTTCGCTGTAGGCTCAGACAGCTCCAAGAAGACACCATTCTGAGCGTTTCGTTGCTGATCTTAATCTAAGGCTTCTGCTATACTCCCGTGGTCAGTCGATAACGGGTCGCCGCGAGTGTTGAGCGGGTGCTACGCAGTCCGTAGCTACTGTGCAGTTATCCTCGAACGAATACATTAAAATAATTACTCGAATAATTTATCGAGTAATTATTCGAATGGTCGAGTGTTCGGTAGTTCTAAACTTTGAAATATTCGTTCAACTTCGAACATCAAAAGGGAGCCATATTCGAATATTATTCCAGAACCGAACATTTCAGCTTTATTTGAAAATCGAGCAATTGTATTCGAATATCGAATAAAATTCAAATCTCCAAGCAGAGAACCGGATTCGAAAAAATTATTCGACTATTCGATTACTCAAATAAACGAAAAATGGGCTTATTCGATTTTCGAGCATTCGAGAAAATTGATGAGCGAATAAAGTCGTTCGATAAAATTTCTTAAAAGCATAACTGTAGTAGCTACCGTAACACCGTCGCCGATGGACCACGCAAGAAGAGGCGGACTGACCTCACACTTGAAATTTTTATCAAAACTGCCTGCCCAGACGTTGCGTATGGATTCTGATTACTTGTTATTCCTGTTTGTTCCAGCCCCTTAGTCCCTCATTTGAATGTTGCTACCCATTTCTAGATTTTTCGTTCTGTTTCTGGGTTCGTAACCCAAGTTCCTGAGTCAATCAGTTATACGTTGTTGCAGTTTTTTTTCATTCCTCAGTCATCCCATTGTTTGTAAATTATCAAATTCTTTGTTTCTAAATATGTTGTTGTTTATGTTCGTGTTGCTGTATGCTCACGCGTGGGTAAGTATGAGTCCATAAATAAATAAGAAATAAATAATCCTCGTTTTAGAAGCCCATAGGCAGTCCGAAAGGCCCCGTAGGTGACCTAAGGTCGCAGATCCAGGTCCACAATAAGGGCAGCGCTTTCCTTTCGGCGTTGCCTACCCCATCCGGACCTCGTGGCTTCTACCTGAAGCCTCGTGGACTCCTCAGGTGCCGTCGTCGACGTTCCTCCACGAGTTCTGCTGTCGGCCACGAACTCGAAGTCCGTCCGCGCTTCCGCTCATTCGCGTGAGGGCGAGGGGGGGGGGTCATGCGCCGATTGACGCTGCTCATAAATCTGCATGCTGAACGCCGCCGCCGAGCACCGGCCAACTGGTGTCACCCGGCTGGCTGTCCATTACGACTCACCCGTGCACCCACTCCACCGCCCATTATTCCGCATTTATCCGCCATTTCTGACACATTCTGAAGGCAACACGGCGCACGAGAAGCCGCTAGTGGTTGCCCGGCCAACACGTATTGAGACGGAGGCACTAAAGCGCTTTAGCCCCTTGTGGAATCGACCACTTATGGTTCTCCTGAGAGAATGAAGAGACATCCCAACAGAATTGCTTAGGCGTGCGCCGTGCACTCTACTTTCCTGGAGTTACCGTTGGGATTAATAATCGATTCACTCTCAGTGAAGAATTGTTGAAATGGAAGCCGGTGCTTCATCCTTACAAGGTCTTCTAGCACCGAAAGTCTACCATAGTGTATTTTTTCCAGCGTTCTTAAAAATGACACCGTAATTTCACAGGATTGTTTCAAACTTAAAGGTTTCAGCTTCGAGCTAATCCACCTAAGAAACGATCCCAGCATGGTACTTACTGGTTACTATGGTGGTTATTATGTAAAGGCTGGGATTAACCACGTAAGGGCTCGTTTATACTTCGACGCCGAGTGACGCTAAGGCTCATATTGTGGCCACATTGATCGAGCAACGCGATCGATCAATTTGGCCGCAATACATGCCGTCGCTTCGTTCGCCGTCGGAGGTATGAACGGGCCGCCTTAGGAGCATTGATAGCCAGTCTGTCCATCTGTTTGTGCGTCCTCTCGTTCGTCCGTGCTTGTGTCCGTAATCTACTGGACGCCTTCGATCGACTAATGCTGACTGTTCGCCAAATATGGACAATTTTTGAGTAAATACGCATACATTGCTTGCCAGTTGGGCATCGGAGGAAGGAGACAAACCTATGAAGCGATCGAAATTATTCGACTACTATCGATGTGTAGGAAAAGCACCACTAGGCGAATACTAGACCGCTTAAGTGTTGGTATCTCGAAAAGGGATTAAGGAATATGTGTCGGCTAAAAGAAGTATAATCTTAAAAGGAGTATGCAAGGTTCGCTTTGCCACTTAATCAGACGGACATTCATTTAGTACTCCTCCCGTGGCTAAGAAGGTACTAGTCGTTAATATGACCTACATAATGAGAAAGAGTTCGGTCGGTGCTCTGACTGGATACGGAGTGTTTCCACCAGCTCATGTAGTCCACATCACCGACTAGCAGCGAATCATCAATCCAATTATACAACCGTAGCGCAAAGCGATCAATATCGATCCATGACGC
Source organism: Heligmosomoides polygyrus bakeri (assembly GCA_947359475.1). Taxonomy (NCBI): domain Eukaryota; kingdom Metazoa; phylum Nematoda; class Chromadorea; order Rhabditida; family Heligmosomidae; genus Heligmosomoides; species Heligmosomoides polygyrus. Next base: position 102,119,957 of record OX375869.1, read on the forward strand.
GACTGAATCAACACTGCAGGTGTGCATACGACCTCGAAGTTTTAGATGCACTAAAACAGCCTCCTGAGCGATAATGATTTTCTCCCAAGCCCAAGGTAATCGAGCCAGCAAAGTCCAAATTGGTGTCGAAAACCTCAGCGCATTCGACGCAATTCACTGACCAGTCGAAAAGAATTGCAAATGACAAGAGTTCTTCGAAGCGTGTCCAATTTCGGTGCATCAGCGGCGTTCGTCGTCCGACGACCGACGGCCCCTCGGTCCTCTCATTAGACCATCTGGTGTTTGTCGTTCGCGCCGTACGCACGAATTTCCCGCGACTGCGCATAGATGTTGCCAACCGAGCAGCACTTGCCGTCGGTCGCAGAGTTGGACCTGGGGTCAGATTCATCAGCGCCTCAACCCGCGGGTATGCGTAGATGCGCGTGCGGTAGACGTACCAACGGTGAGGCAGTCATGGTTAACCTTACCTGCTGTGTATAGAAGTGGGTCGAGAATGCTCGACGATCGTCATGGGTATATCCATATATCTGCAAGGGTTTCACGCCCCTTTGAAAAAGTGCGCCCCACTGAGATCATCTGTTCTTGCGAGATCTGGAATGGTTTCCGTATTTCTGATTAAATTTTATTCAATTCATAATTACCATTAGTTCAAGTTTAAGTTCAATAGTAGTTTAAACACCAGAACATAAAAGAGACCACCGAGCTGATTTAGGCACCAATAAATTGTTTTATGTAATAGCACAAAAGGGCGCGTGGAGCGCATCGGTGGACCGGCTGTCGCCTGCACCCGATAAAGGTTCCTGGTTCGGGTTTCCTGCCTAGGCCAACTAAGCCTTCCATCCCTCCAGGGTCGGTGAAATGGTACCAGACTTGTCTGGGAAAGATAGAGCGCGGACTTTTTCATCGGCTGGCCACCGCAATTCATTGTATGGCCAAATACGCACTCAACTCGCTTTCACGACATCCCGTAGAAGTAGAATGCGTGGCGCATCACAAAGGGGATTGAATAAAGCCGTCCTTTATCCTTTATCCTTTTAATAGCACAAAAGAATTTATTGCAAGTCTGTCATGGTACTTCTAACTTACCCTCGATTCCTTTCCTGGTGCCACATTCATCAAGTAGTGGGTATAGGTAGAGATACCATAAGGTAATCAAGGCTATGGTAGAACTAACTACAAGCCTCTCGCAAGAACAGCTTATCTCACTGGAGCGCCATTTTGTGGACGGGGCGCGGAATCCTCGCGGGTATAGGTAGAGATACTGTAGGCGATATACCCACGACGTGAGGTACGTGGGTACGTCTACCTATATACCCCTCATCCGCGGTATCAGCGTTGATGAATTTTTCCTCTGAATACGGATTGTACCCACTACCACCGTAGGTGGGGGCTACGACTGCGGTATTTCTACCCCACCCGGCGATTGATGGATCTGGCCTCTATCATCAGGTCTAGGACTGCATGGGTCCTTTTCACGCGGAGAGCGGGTGGCATGTCGCCTAGTGAGATTTTCGGCAATACATCTGCGCTATGCGGCTGATTTCATGGCTCTCAGAAGTCGTTGAGCTTGAGACGAGGATTCAATTCCTGAGTGAGCCGTCTGTTTCGATCACTTGCTGTGGCACAGTGCTTGCCTAGAGGCAAGGGGTGTCCGGCTGCTTGAGGGTACTGTAGAGATCATCAGATCAGTAGGTCTGGAATCGACAGCGGACGAGGTCAGTTCGCCGAGCGCGCAGCTCGGCTCGTTCTTCTCTTCGTTCACTCGTCCTTTTCTTCAACTTCGTTGTCCTCTCGTTCCTGCCTTTTTATCGCTTCCCTCCTATCCTCGCCCTCAGTTTGCCTACTTCTTCTTCTTTCCTTCCTTCTTAGTCCGCAGATCTTCCAAAGTTCAACTTGAATTCTGCTGCTTGGAGATCAGTCTACTTATTATATTCTGGATCAAACAATCCACTGTTTATCTCAAAATCGGTTGCTTAGCGGGAAATTCGGATTCTTTAAATGCTTACCGGAGTTCGGAATCTAAATGCTCATGTTATCCTGTCTGTCCAGAGTTACCGAAGTTTTCCAAACACTCTCATTTCTCCATTCACTGTCTTTGTTCAGCTCTCGGTCTGAGGAGGATGCCTTTGGGTGAGGGATCCCCTCCGTCCGTGTTACTCCCGTGGCTTCGGCACATCTTGAGCTGGACATTAGCGATCCCTAAACATGATCGTATGTGTACGCAGCGGACGAGATCCAGCTGTGCGATTTCGTCGTCCCACACGGGCCTCTTCGTCTGTAGTCGGCATCTAGACCACTCAAACTCCACATATTTTGACATGAGCCTTAAGCTGGTGGAAGGTTTTAGCTGATTTGGGGTGGTCGCTTCGTTGTAGTTTCAGCCAAAGGTGTTGGATTCTGATGATCTCCATGATCATCAGAATGTTCATTTCGTGTTGATTGAGTCTGTACCTTCCGGATTTATGACCTGCGTTGCCGGGAATGGAGTTACGCGCTTTCGACGTCATCTAACCTTGCAGTTTCTCTGCTGTCATTCGCTAGTATATAGCCACCATTCTATCGATGAGCGTGGTCCCATGCGTCGCGGGCCATAAATCCATAAAGTACCGCAGAATTTCAGATTAGGTGCTCTAATATTACTGGATCTTATAAAGAGCCAAATACGCAACTGAACCGTAAATTTTCATTGCTTTTTCGTTGACTGCAAACATGTCGATGGCCTTCCTTTTGTCGGGGCGTACCGGTCCTCGCATTCCAGTAGGACTTTGCACAGCCTCTCACTATTCCACTCCAATTTCACCTCGTAATGGGCATGACCCTCCCTATCAGCTGGCTGCTCTGCGCTAATCCTTGAAGCCTTTCCGAGGGTCAAATTGCTCTCCTCGCCGTACCTGCTCCCGCTCTCGTCGGACCGGGGCGACGTTTCCCGCATTCTGACCCCTGTCCCCGCCCCCGAACCGGTCATATTGATCTCGGGCCCCTAATCGTGTCCATCTGTCGTCGTATTCTGCTGATGTTTTCCCCGAGCCCCCGTGTGTTGTCATGATCTCCACCCCCTCCAGGCGGCCCACTGGCCTCCGCTGGCCGTTGTTCCGTCCGACCGCTAATCATCGCCCCCTCCTCATTGACCTCTTCCTCATTTCCTGTTGGTCTCGTCTGGTTCTGATCTAATTTTTATGATCGTTTCGGCGTCTTTCGTGGTCCATTTTGGTCATTGCTCGGTGGTCCTTATGGTTCTTTGTATCCACTCTGCGGGCGGGCCTTTTTTTAGGAGGAATTCATGGAAAATTGGAGCTTATTTACTCCATCTGTTGTGTTTTCCTTGCATTTTTATCTTTCGTATGTTATTTCTATCTTTTTTCAACCGTCTTCCTTCCTAAACACATTAATGCCAGCTAAAAGGTTGGGATAAATGCTTTAGATCTGCACACAATCGCTCTTCTTGTCCATAGGGAGACGCCTTTATAGCCGACATTATAACTCATTGGATGGCGCTTATATGAAAAGCACAGATCTGTCGGGTGCCCTGGCCTCCTTGCTCCTACCTGTGACTCACCCGCCCTCCAATAGGAGTAGCTGTCAGCTCTTTGATCAGGATTTAGCCGTGTATTTCTCTTCATGCTAGAGTGGAGACGATTGGAAGTGTACCGGTGTTGCAGAGTTGTCTAAATAAACCGCTAGATCTCCATTCCTTCTCAGTTGAGTCGAATGTCAGTTCATGCAGAAGGAACACTACAGCAGCTTCAACAACACCGTGTTCGTGGCGCAGTTGGCAAGAGGGGCCGATGCAGCGTTGATCATCGATCAGTCTTGTCAGTTCGAGACACTTCCACAGGTCTATATAATGTTGCTGGATATTCTGTATGGGGCAAAATTTTGCACTCCACCCCGGCAGAAGATATCGTAGACCCTACGTCATTCCTGATGGAAGTAGAAGGTGCGACGTATCCCTGTTGGGATTAGATAGCGAGATTCTTATAGTTGATTTGCGACCAAAACCAATCTCTCTGAAGTTCTTATTCCGAAAGGAAGAGCGATCGCTTGATATACACTAAAGCTATGTGCTCATCGTGCTCATCGTATCGCACGCGCCGGCTCTTGCACGCACCCCGAGTCGAGGGTTCTTGGTTCGGGTCCATCCTAGACTAACTAAACCAACTAGGTTGCTGATTAACGCCATCCTTTATCCTCTACTTATATCCTTATGTACTTGCTTTTTAGGTATAAGATTCTATTCCTTTGCTAGTGGCGCGCACATGTATGTATTTATCAGAACATAGACTATAAGTTTAATGCATGTCGCATTCCAAGAAGTTGCACAACGCAGAGACTCTTCGACGTATTTTAATTTTAATTGAGAACTGCGATTTTATGCATACGAACCAGGATAGAGGTGAAGGAATCGGGAAATCAATGACTGTTTTTTTTTCGAATGCGCCGCGCCCTTAACTTCTATGTGCGCTGTATTGGGAAGGCATATGTTTTCAGTGCACATTTCGCATTGTGGAACAAAGCGTTGCATATTTGTTTATTTATTCATTTATTATCCTTATAATAGAATGCTGTCCTGTATCGTCCATCGTAATGTAGTCGGAACGGTGTTAGTCACCAATATATATATATATATATATATATATATATATATATATAGTAGAATGGGTACATATAAATATATATGTAGTAAGCAGTGTGTAGTCGTGTGTAGAGTATATGGAAAATATAGATACAGTAGTATGTAGTATGGAGTAGAGATATGCGAACGGACCAAATATGACGTATTTGGCCATATAATGCTGCAAAATACTTTGTTAAAAGTAGATAAATATATGAAGTCGAAAAATCGTAAACCGTGAAAGCAATATTCCACGTCGTCGTGCTTCATATACCAGGAGAATCAAGAACTGCTCATTCTGAACTTCTTTGATCTGTACGGATGGTGTTTACAGATCTGGAATGTTAAAAGTTGTTAGCAGATCTATTTCTTTAAGTCTGTTCTTAAATGTTGGAACGTAGCTACCTCTATAACGTTGCGTGGCAGTAACTGAAACCATCTTGCTGCTCGAAAAAACAACGCGTTTAGCAGCCCATTTCCGTGCTTACTATGAATTCTTTGACAATGCGTTGATAGCGTACTTATACGGCCTCGACTGGGTCTGAAAATCCAATATTTACTAGCTTTCAGTTTAAGTTTTCCCTTCAATATTTTAAAACAAAGTGTTAGGACATTGACCAGTCTCTGATATAGAAGACTACGAAGGTTATCGCTCCTTGTTGTTGGGCATGCTCCGTAGGTAGTCTGCACTTGGGAAACATTTAAACATTGATTCGTGTGAAACTTTTCTGCATTTTTTCTAGTTTTATGTGTCTGTTTTTCGTATGGGAACTCCATGTTTAGGAACCATATTCGGCGCTATGGTAGTCAGGGGGGGGGGGGGGGTCACCATGGCCTGTCGCGGCGAGTAGCCAAACACAGCGAATCTGAATGCAGTCTTATCTCTACTTTTCGATTACGGATCCATGTTTTATCTGCTTCCGAATTTGGCAAGGGAGGGAACTCCAGGATGTAGGCAATATTAGCACGGGTGCGTCACTCGAGCCACACCCTGGAGTCCCTTCCCCTCCCTAAATCTATCGCGTCAGCGGAGGAGAGCACAGAACAGAGCTATAGCATTGTTTGGTTGTTTTCTTTACTATCAGTGTGTAACCGTTTCTTTTTTTAGTGTCTGTGACACTTTTTGCAAGGTGACCCTCCCCCCCCAACTACCATAGCGCCCCATATTCTATAATAGGGATCACATAAGCTTTATAAAGCTTCAGTAATACTGCAGGATTATTGCAGTATGTGTTTCTCAAAATAGAAAACATGACTGAAAAGCCCTTCCGCACGGTGAAGTTGATGTGATTACCAAAACGTAGTTCTGTATCAAGATGAACGCCAAGATCGCGTGGATTACTGTCTATACTCGATACTCGAAATATTATTATTGAATTTATATTCTATCATAGGTAAGTTGGCCATATGGAAGGTAGACGTTTTTGAAAGATTCATAGGAATTTCACACGCTGAGGCCCACTCCATCATTTTTGATATAGGTTTTATTAAAGCATTATAGATTTCTAACTGATTTAAATTGTTGTAAGTTCCATATATTTTCACGTCATCTGCAAGCATCTGTACTTTTACTAAATGGTGAGTTATCAGCCTTGCTGGCAAGTCACTGGTGTAAATGCGAAACAGTAAAGGCGAAAGAGCACCTCCTTGTGGTACTCCACTGGTGCAGTCATAACGTTCGGAAAAGGAGTTTACTACTTTCACCGTCATTCTTCTGTTTTGTGGATACGAGGTGATCCAGTTCAACAATGAATCTCCTATATTCATGTTCTTCAATTTGGAAATTAGTTTCGAATGACATACTTCGTCAAATGTTTTAGAAAAATCAAAGTAGATGACGTTTACAGAGTATCCTTTGTTTAGGGCAGTTTGCCAGTCATAAACACAATCAACCATTTGGGTGGTAGTTGATGCTTCAACGGTAAAGCCATGCTGTTCCAAAGGTATCAGATTATTCTTATTAAGCCATGAGACGAATTTATCCCTTACGACTTTCTCCAAAACTTTAATCGGTGCTGCGGTCATGGTAATTGGACGAAAATTAGTTAAAAGGGAGGAGTTCCTTTTTTTGGAACGGCAATAAAGTTGGCTTTTTTCCAAAGTGAGGGAACTTCAATAAGCAGCAAGGAAGCATTGCAAGAGGTTTATACACTGCTATGGCATATTTCCTATACACAATTTGAGGTGTGCCATCGTAAATGAAGGAGCAGGAACATTTTAGCTTTTTCAGAAGCCGTTTCTATTTTTACAATATATCAAAAAATTCTTTAGTTTCCCTTCTAGACACTTGAATTGATCTCTAATTTCGATCTTATCTTGCCTTTGGGAGTTTCTAGTTTTTCCTGAGGTGGCTTCGAATGGCCCGGTACATCCTCAGCTCGAGACCCCTCGCCTTCTTTTTGCCCTGGCAGTCTACAACGGGGATACACCGAAGTTCAACGGCGCCGACCGGCGACCAGCCTTTGCCCGTCCGTGCAGTTGTGTTTTGTTACTGCACGAGAGCGTGTCGGGATCGGATCGGGTCGGGCCGGGTCGCCGCCGGCTGCACCATCCAACCCCGTACTACAGCATGCCGGCAGATCGAGTCGCCAGAGACGCGCGGACGGCTTCTCACAAACAGCCCCGTCCTCGTCCTCGTCCTCGTCGTCGTTTCCCAGCGGCGCAGGAACTCGTAAATAACTTAATGAGGTGTCAAAGCCTCTGCTGACGGATAATGGCGCCCGACACGCAATTATTTCCTCCGCCGGTTCACTTCGTCTTCGATCTTTGTTGATATTTACCATGAAGTTTATTTATTTATTTACTTATGCGCCAAAACGCGCGCTAATACATCAAGGAACAGTAGGCAAAACTCTTAACTGAAACAGAGTCAGCAGTAGACATTTCAAACCAAGTTTGCCAGTTGGGTGCATCGTTCTCGCAAAATTTTGGATGTTTTAAGCCTCCAACAAAGACTTAAGCAGAAATTGAAGAGCTTGTTTGAAAGAAATGCGAAAATATTGGACCCTTTGCTGCGACAACTCCTTCCGGAGGAGGTTTGAATGGTTCGGTCTAGCTTTAGGCGACCATCCCCTTCAATCCAGCTGCTGTTTATATTGAGAGGTTTATCGCCAGAAGGTGTGTTTCCAGCAGCGTTCGTTTGTTTAATCCGAAATTCGAGCCGTTCCTGTTCAGGTGACTGGGACATCATGTGATAGGAGTTGCGAAAATAGATGTCGCTTAGAAATCTACCATATTCAGAGCAGAAGGAGCTGCAGCAATTCCATAAAATCTTTCTAAATCCTGCGACTTGCTCCAATTTAAGCCCAGAAATTTGTCACAATTCTAGACCTTTCGTGAGGCTTTATGATTTCTGCCGTTATCCTGCTTTTCTAAAGTATTGTTTTAAAAAGAGTTTAGTCAATTGAACCTGAAGTCCTCCTCAAAGAAAGTGCACGAATTAATCCAGCACCAAGCAAAAGATCACGGACTTAGCATGGTCTTCCCTTATCACGAAGCTGGTTGTTGCTCACCAACAAAGAGCGGTGTTTTCTTTTGTTCTCCTTAGTGCTGATCTTGTCTGCATATGTTCTACTTCACACAATTGTTAAACATCATTCTGGCCCGAAGAACCACAAAATTGAGTGGATCTGTGTTGTACTTTACCCCATCAATTTAGTCCTATTTGACTGTGACTGTGACTACTCCTCCAAACTGTTTCCTCTTTTTTGTCGATCTAAAGGTGGTACGTCCCTATTCCGAAGAAAATAAGTAGCCATTTTGAACGTCAGTGGAGGATTACAAGCTTTGTATAAATGAAGGAATGAAGCGGCTCCACGACATCATGAAGAAGTGCGATGCATGATGCACCCTATGAAGGCTGACTGAGAACATTTTTCTTCAATTCTTTGTTATTCAGTGCAATAATTTGATGTGATTTCATGTCTTAATTAAGCGCTTCACCATTATACAAGCCGTCGTTGTGTTTTAAATTCAGCGCCGTTAAATATGCATATGACGCAGTGGTTGAGCGCACTCTCGCCAAGAGACTAGACATGGGTTCAGTGCCGGCGTAGGATTGTGAATTCCATTACTGCGCATCTTTTAGTCGTCTCCGCTCTTGTGTCGAAGAGATTGTACGCGACTTTTGTGTCACTACTTGCCATTGCTTGACACCACTGAAGGGATTGATTCGCGCTAGAGGTAGAATGCGCGGCTCATCCCAATGCTCTAGCTGCCATATCTTACGGTTCATTCGTCGTAGAGTGAAGAGGAGCCTGATTATGTCAACGATCGTGCCTGCAGGAGCTGAGGGTAGACAACAAAAGTGCGTCGAGGCCTCGAGAGTGTCGGCCACTATTTTCGCTCTGCGATGTCTCCTTTAATGAATAAGCGCGGCGTGTACGTGTGCAGGGCCATCCGTCAGAGTCCGATCTCGATGTTTATGTGACCGACGGACTCTCTCAATCATATCGCACTCGTCCGCGGACGCTGACGTTCCGGCGTATACGCTCGGGGTGATTCATCGTCGGTGGATGACCGACGTCAACTTCGGCTTCGACGCGAAGCCGCCGTACTTAGAAGTTCCATTCCGTCGTTCGTAAAGGTCATTTTTTGCGAACATTCGTCTTTTTTCCTCATCGCTCTTCTCTTTTTCTAAAGAATTTGCGATAGGCCTATATGACACTACTTAAGATCCGGCTAAATACTAGAATGCCTTAAGCGGTCCTCTGACAAGACGAATGGAATCTACCTTAGACGTTTCAAATAAGAGACATTCACTCAGCCACCAGATAGTACGATATTTTTTTAGACAAAATGTTTTGGCAGAAGGTGGGTTTCTCCAAGTGAGGTCGTGGCGTGCACAAATTTTATTTCGTCATTGTATTCAATACAAGCCGGTTTTGTGCCCACATCCGTCACTTTCTTCATTTTTTATATTTCTGCAATGTTTTTTGATGATTGTTATTAAAAGGGATATTTTTAACAGTGGCTTCCTAACAGCATATTTTAGCCGAGTTGCAATTATCAATCTGGCACAAAAGAGCCTGTCCGTTCGCCTGTTCGTCTGTCCCTCCGTCCGTCCGTCCGTCCATTCGCGCAAAATGAATGACCGACGTACTTCCTGACAGAGTTATCGGTCTCAGTGCTAACCGTTTAAAATTGGAATCCCTCGAATATGTCCACCGTTGAACGTTTATCAGGAGCAAATCAATATTGGTCAATACTATCAATTTTTTGTTGCCCTCTTCAAATGAATCCCGCATTTTTGGCGAAAACTGTGGATCTGATCTCTATTGCACGAGCTTACCAAAGGAAAAGGTATCACCTAGCAATTAATTTCGACTTATGAACATTGGTAGCGTAGTCGGTGGGGACGCCGACGCCTGTACACGCTGAAGCGTTCGTATCCCGCCCAGGTCGAAGAACTTCTGCAGCCTTTAGAGCTCAATGAACTAGTAGGTCGCCAGGCGCTGTACTTCAACGATGTACCGCGGAGGTAATTTGAATGCGTATTTGGCCAAAATAGTGACTTGTAGTGGATAATCGAGAAAAAACAGTATTTTAACCCCCAACTTCTCTCTTCTTGAAACCTCGGCATTGTAAGTTGTTACTGTTAGTATACTTTTGTGCCACACGAGGTTCTTAGGTGGACAGTTTTATTCAGCAGTGTCTGACGTTCCGACGTTCCGTCGTCTTTAGAGGCCTAAGTCCACTGTTGAGGGCAGATGTTCGCCTCTGCTGGTCACAGGGCGAACATCTGCCCTCAACGGTGGACCTAGTCCTCTAAAGACGACGGGACGTTGGAACGTCAGACGCTGCTGAATAAAGCTGTCCACCTAAGAACCTCGTGTGGTACAAAAATATACTAGCACTATTTTAAATTTTTTATAGACATCAGGGATGCTATGTCACATTCCCGCACCCCATCCACCCCTCCACCGCTACCAGAATTCGCGACCTGCCCCAAATTTTCTAGGTTCATGTACGAGTGAAACACACTGTCTGATTATAACCTATCCTTGCCGTTGAATAGCTGTAGGCTTGAGGTTTTTGTGAAGGTTCTTCTCATAACAACGCTTTATTTCGTCTACATAGAAGGCGTGAAGTAGAAAAACCACGAAGGCGAAGGGAAAGGGTGCGTTTATCGCTGTATCCAACATCCGTCGACGCTGTTCTGAAAGGCTGATTAAGTTGTTCTTAGCAACTGAAGACTCTTGACATTCGAATGACCATACCTGCATCTTTTAAGGCTCAATGAGAGACTTCTCACGGCTTGCATCGACTTCAGCGCTGGGCCATAGATAGTGTCTCCTAGCCCGCAAACATGGGCAGAATACTCGATAAGGAGGGCAGACACATGACGGGTATCGGAATCCGATCGCTGCCTAAAATTGGAACGTTCGGTAGAGAAGGAGACGTTGAAGCTCAAGAACACCTCTGCTGCCAGCACTCACCTCAGTGACGGCTATGCAAAAGAGTGAAACGGCCACCAGAACAGTTCGGAAATGCATCGTCCTGAAGTTGCTCAACACAGCTGGACGTCAGCGTTTTTTTCTGGACTGTTCTAGGCCCTCTAAAGGTGGGCTTCGCGTTAAAGTTTCAAAAGCGCGTGCTTATTCCAAGAAAAACTTGTAAGGCATGACGGTGAGAGCAAACTGCTTTACTTCTGCCCGAAAAATACCGTGACGCCTGCCAGATGACCTCGATTTGTAAGGGGCGAAGACTTTATATTCGAGAAGAAACAGTGGTTGGGAGTAATGACGTGTCCCGCTAAGATGGAGATGATTTTCTTATACGCAACCGTAGCCTTGCGGGGAGGTCCCTGCTAGGAAGGCGAGTCGAACGCCCTCCAATTTTGGGTGGACACAAAAAGCGGAGCTGACTCCTTCCTCCCTCCCCCCTAGACTGGGATTGCGCTAAAAGGACACTGGACAATCGAAATCGGTATTTGGAAATATGTACATAGTTGACGCGTCTGCTGGTGCGTGTCGGCTATACGCAGCTTCGTACAGTGATACCGAGATTTGATTCACTTGCTATATTCTCTCGATTTTCGTTTTTTAATCACGTGTTGCGTATTCGACTTTCTATTTTAGCAGCTTTTAGGATAACACAAATGATTGAAAAAAGAAGAAACCCCTGACAAAAACTCACAACTTACTCCAACCTCTCCTTGAAACGATGTTCTTACAAATGAAAGGGAGCACACCGATGTATGTATGTTAGCTCGTAATGATAAGGGTATTCCTGCTTTTCGGAATCTATCCTAGTCTGGAGGGGGCAGCGCTACAGTGACAGTTTCGCCCAGCACACCACGACAAGACCCTACATTCTTATGCCTATGGCATACAATACCGGCCTTATCTTTTGGTCTTTGGGCGGAAAAAGCGAAAAAAACCGCCTTTTCCGCCGCTTTTCTGTAGCGCTCTTCAAATTTATCGCACTGTAAATTGAAACTCATATTCGTGTGATCAGCACCGAGCCCTTTTCCCAATGAGCCGCAAAGCACATGGCGAGCGCCTAAGAAATAGTTCAGTGACCTAATTTCTGCCTGGCGCGGCTGACCCCTTCCCTCGCGGGAGATAATTACACCCACAGCTCCTAAGTAGCTAATGAAGGAAGAGATTCGGTCTATTGAAACCTATTTTCTACTTTATATATAGTAACACATAGCTCTCTGGATTCCCTAGCATTCCAGGTTCACAATGATGTACGTTTTTGAAGGATCCGATAATTTAAGTGGTATTATTTTCAAAAAATGTTTCCACTTCGGAGGACTCTAATTTCTGCATGTCAAGCTTGTGTGCGCTTACACTCGTTTTTCCGTTGAAGGCGACAGTGGAAATGAAACTGCGAACGTGGAACCTTTAGGGTGGAAATTGCTAGTATTTATGCGCTGGCAAAGTTGCCCAAATGACACTTCCCTGCAGTTAGCCGCACACCTTTCGCATGATTAAAGTGGACACAAAATCGGTTCTCTGCAGAAAGAAACATAGATATTTGGGAGCCTATGAAAACACCTTGTAATACTTCATACGTGAGATTTCGACTAAGCTGGAAGACATTTTGGCCTCGTAGTTACGAAGCAAACTCACCCAAATGCTAACAGAGTGTCATTTTGAAAAAATTTCAGGAACGGAAAAATGGTCTATGAGAACATTCCCCAGTTAATTCCGACTTGAAGGATGGTCCGCTTTCAAATTTTCGTTCGCTTGTAGCGGTTTATTACGAGTGGAATGTCCAATAGCCCTGCCCGGGACCCAGATTAGTTCCGGAGCCAGTCCACTCTCCTGTCTCTGTGACCCCTCGCACCATCTGAGGACGCCGTAAATAGCCTAACTAGAGTGTTCACACTTCTGGTGCCGCAGCGCCATATTGATCCTTACAAGCGGGGGTGAGTAGGATACGCGACGTAGACCATACAAGGTTTGGATAACTTCGATCTCCCCCTCTCATTTATTCTATTTCATATTTACACTTTTACAATGCTTGAATGCGTGGCGCATCCCAGAGAGACTACTCTCATTCGCTCCCCTTTCATCACGCCCTCAACACGCATGACTTCGGCTTCCCAATCATTCGTTTATTATTTTTTATAGTACACCTATCATCCTCTTCATTTTTCATCCCAGAACCTCCACTTCTGTTTGACTGTTGCCTGATTCTTTCACAATACACATGTTCACTAGAACTGTGGTCAGGGACGTACTCAACCAAACCATTCTGAGATGCTCCACGACGCATCTACTTGTATGGGAGTCCTGGAGGCAAATTGAATGTTTATTTGGCCTATACTATAAATTGCGTTGGCCATTTGACGTATAAGTGAGCGATTGATTTATGCTCTGGAGTTTTGTGCAGCTATGGTTTTCCTCCCTAGGCGCAGCCCTTCTAACGGAGTCTGACGAGACACCAACTGTCGCATACCTCCGATTCCAGATTCGTGTTTTGGGTTTCCCGCCCAGGCCAACCGAGTCTTCCATTCTCCGGATTTAACGAATAGGTACCAGGCTTCTGTTAAAACACATGAAACTGGATTGTCCATCGGCTAGCCATTACAAGACATTCCGTCGGCCACATAGGCTTTCGAACTGCATCCCCTTGAATTGGAATGCGTGGCGTCTTCCGACATAAACATTTCACATAATAGTACCGTGCAGGTGTTGGCACTACACTCTGAAAGAAGAAAAAACTAGAAAAAACGTACGTCAACTAAGTGAAACTCTTTAAAGGTATCATGAAAATATTTCGACTTGAGTAATTAGCTTACTTTCTTTGATATCTTTAAGGTCGCACGTCTCAAGAGGTGAATACAATTCTCTCAGTTTCCTCATTTTTCGAGGAGTGAAGATGGTTCTGAGCTGTTTGAAAGGGTAGTAAGCAGGAAATTTTCGGCCGCGAGAAGAGATCACGCCATGTACTCGCTTACTATGTATGTTGCGATTCTCATTTGATTGATACCCAAAGCACTTCGTGTGTAGTTACCGACTATAGAACGATGAACCAAAAACAACTGAGCACTCAAAAATTGCTGGTCTCTTGCATTTTCAGTATGGTTCAACACAGCGTAACAGCTCTTCTAATGTTTTTTTTGAAACAAACTAATCACTTTTTGGCGGGTTATCTATGAATTTTCAAAAAAGTCAGTTTTTTAATCGAAAAATTTTCGAAAAATGTCCAATTTGATGAACAATGGTACACTTCGATTTCGACTTCTACCCGGATCACTAGCGACTGCCTCTGAATGTGAGGGCCCTTGACCAAAGTTAGAAAGCGAGTAGTAGCACGAAAAGCGAGTAGTAGCACGAAATCACTCACCGCGTGTTCAAGTGCAGTACGTTTCCATCTGACTGCAACTATTTTCAGCAACTTTTACTATTTTGTGGTGATTTTGTTCTCTAAAAAGCTTTCACCTCAGATTTCCCTGGTCGGCGGGAACGATGTAGTGTTTTTTACCCAAAGAATGACAGAAGCATGTTCCACCTTTCATTAAAAAAACTTGTTGAACCAACTAGAAAAATAACTCATAGAAGTGGACCACAGTCAACTACGATCCATCGTCCGTTTACGTTAGCATTATTTTCCATTCGCTGGGTCACTCGAGTCTCTCACCGTGTGGATACAAAAGTAGCGGAGGCATAGGAGGAAGCACATTGGGGGAAGAGATCAAAAAGTCCTCCAGGAAGGAAGCAGGAGCGGTTCTAAACGTTGATCCAAAACGCTAAGGGGATTGGGTAGATAGCTAAGAGGTGGAGTCCCGTGGAATAATTTGGACAGACAGATCACAGAAGGGTAGAACGTTCCTCTTCCTTAAACTAGACATACCTCGCACTAGGATTACACTATAATCTGCTGTCTTTCTACTCTTCGTCCATCAATAATCCTTATCAAGCGCTCAATTAGTTTTTGAGTTTTTTGTGTTTGTGCAAATAAAGGATAAAAGACGGCA